>CM053769.1:52224810-52242323 GCA_028658325.1 Potorous gilbertii
GGCATTTTCCCAGCCAGTTACTTGACTTCTGAGATTCCTGTCCACCCCCACCTAGATCCTCCCAGCTAGTGCTTGGGGTCTGAGATTCAAATGCTGCTCCCCAGCCTCAGGGCTTTCAGCAACAGGCCTGGCTGCTCTTCAGTGGGAGCTTAAGTTCTGGTGCTCAGGTGGGGGCAGAGCTCCCTCCCAGGCTCAGTTCCCTCAGGGGGTTTATGCAGAGACCTTCCATAACGGAGCTCCTGCCTGCTCAGGGAGCCTCTGGCTTCCCGCTGCCTCCCGAGGGGGCCCGAGTCATGGAGACACCCCGCTCCCCTCTCAGCCCATCCAGACGTCTCTCTCACTGACCTGTGCGTCTGTGGGTGGAGGGAACCTTTGCGGCCGCTGGAGATTCCGTCCCTGAAGCCTACTCGGATCTGCTCGCTCCTCTCAGTACCACGCATCCAGGGCAGGGCTGGGCTCCGCTCGTGTCTGGTGCACGACGGACCTTTGGGATCAGTTTTTCAGGGCTCTCTAGAACAGAAATCTCCTTCACCCCATTGCTACGTGGCTTCTACTGTTCCAGAATTTGTTGGGAGTTCTTTTTATAGGTAATTATGGGCTGTGGGTTTGGAACTAGCATATGTGAGTCTTTCTACTCCACCATCTTGGCTCCACCCCCCAGTGTTTCACTTCTTAAAAAAATAAAGTAATTGCAAAAAATTCTTGCCTTTCCTTAAAAGGCAAGTAGCTTATGAATTACTAGTAGACTTTGTGATAAACTATGTAGATCAGAAAGTAGAAGCTTACAATGGTAATTTTTAAAAATAATTTATTTTATGTCTACTCAGTGACTGTAATTTCAGGGTTGTGCCTAAGTGAAATTCAGAGCAGAAATGTAAAGGAGACAGACTATATTCTGGTACTTCATTATCCTTCACTCTTACAGTACTACTGACTCACCTTCTTTCTTAGTCCCATGTGTCATTGTATTAATGGTAACATTCTGTAGTCTGTTTCCATCAACTGTATTCCTCTTCATTGCCCTTTCACCTTCAGTTGTGATTGTTTCAAGGTCAGGGTTTTCCTACCTTCACAGACATATGTCATTAAAATTTAAAAAGAGGATATTTGTGCTTTGGGATCCTGAAAAACCATGTGTAGTTACTGAAGTGCAGTCCAGTCTTGTGTCTTTCTCCTTTTCAGTTCCAGAGCAAACATCCACAGTACTCCCTATCCCAGAAAATTTGTCCAGACAGATTAAAACCAAATTGTTAAAGTTCAGAAACTAAAAAAAAAAGCAATATGGGAGGACTGTAATATTCTTGATAGGAATTACTTTGTATGTTCAGAATGTCTGGGTTATAGTTTAGGCTCTACTATTTATTACTTGTGAACTTAGGTATGTTCCTTTCCTTTTTGGGGTTTCTTTTTTTCTCCCCTATAAAATGGAGAGTCCCTAAAGGATTGTGATTTTATTTGTTCTTTATTTTATCTGTTGATCTTGTTTTCCCAGAGCACAAAGTAGGGAAAAATATTGTAGTTAATGGATTATCACACTAACTTTAGGGCCTCTGTGTGACAGGGAGGCGGAGTAGGAGAGTGTGCTGACTGTTTTAAGTGGATGGATGGTAAGAAAAGTGGCTTTTAGTACTCCTTAGAAGAATGAATGAAACCTCCTTACCGGCCATGTGATCCTTAGCCTGCCTTTCCAGACTAATTTCCCATTTGTCCCCAGCACTATCTCTACTAGTGTTGGCTGGATATCATTGTATTCCTCTCTGCAGGCTGCCCCTTTTCTAGTGAATGGCCTTTTCCCTCATTTCCAACATTTAGATGCATTTTCCTTTAAATGTCCTTTTTCTTTTTTACTGTAAACCTAATAGTCAACGAACATAAATGTTTTAGTATACGAACATGAACAAGAAAGGGAATTCTGCAAATAACTTAAAACTTCTCTAATACAGTTGGTTTGGGAAGCTTATTATGCTTTACTTTTATCAGTGTAGTAAAAAAAAGTCTGGTCTTTGCTTGTGCATCCTTCTGCACTTCTTTTTTTCTTGTCTGCGTCTAAAATGAAATATTTTACTGAAGTTTTCATGTCTATCTTTATTTACTAATTTACCACTTCCGTTCATCTCTGAGTAGAAGACCTCGCATAACAAGTATTTGTAGTCCAACAATACAAATCATTACATTGGCCTTGTCGGGGAATGTGTATCTCATTCTACATATATAGTCTGTCACCTCTTTGCCAAGAGAGAAAATAGGTTTCATCATGAGTCTTTTGATGTTACTGTGGTATGCTGCTTTGATGAGAGTTTTGAGTTCTTTCAAAGATTCCCTTTACATTATTGCTGACATTAGAGCTTAAATTGTTCTATTAGTTCTTCTGATTTCATTTCCATTAATTTATAAAATTCCGTTACCTTGATATATCACACTTGGTTCAAGCATTCCCACTTGATGAGCACCTATTAGAGGTATTTTGTTTCCAGTTTTGTTCTACAACAAAAAGTATTGCTATAAATATTCTTTTATATGTGGGTCCTTCCCTCCCTTTCTCTCTCTCTCTCTCTCTCTCTAGCTTCCTTGGAACATAAGCCCAATGGTAGTCTTGTTGGGTCATATTATATGCACAGTTAAGTAGCTTTGTGGGTATAGTTCCTAATTTTTGGAATGATTAAAGCAATTTACAGCTGTTTCGTAGATATGCTTGTCATGTTACAACCACTCCCAAAAGTTGCTATTTTCCATTTATTGCTGTCTTTGCCAATCTGTTAGATGTGAGGTGGCACTTCTGTTTTAATTCACATTTCTCTTATCAATAGTGATTTGGTGAATTTTTTTGTATGGTTGTTAGTAGTTTTACATTTCTTTACTTGAGAAATGTTTATCCACATCCCCACAAAGGTATCAGTTATCAGTATAATTTGAATAATAGACTTTTATGAGATTTTTTTGTGGGAAAGTTTTCTGCAAGTTAACTGCTTACTTTCTAATTCTAATTTCAATTATATGTCTTGTTCAAGAGCTTTTTCATATTATATAATTGAATTATCCAATTTATCATTTATGATCACCTGATTCTTTATTTTCATTTGCCATTTTTATAACATTTCTCACATATATCTCTTTCTTTCCACTCACGCAGACAGCCATCACCCTAGTTCAGACCATCAGCACTTCTCACTTGGACCATTGCAGTAGCTTTCTAATCTAATTGGTGTCTTAGCTATGAGTGAGTCTCTCCCCACTCCAATCTATCCTTTACTTAACTGCCAGTGGTTGGGTGGCATTGGGTTCTCTTTAGCTGGGTGTATTATGGTGTTCTTTTCAAATGGAGTTCTATAGTAGTCTTTCAGATATGGCAAGTACCCTTGTTTTAGGATTGACTGGAGCTCTTACTTTGACTCTTGACTCCCTCCGAGCCTCCACTCTGAGGTTGTTGTTATCTCAAGGATGGAGGCTGAAGAAGTCTGAAAAGCTCCTTTCCTCAGTAAGGCCCTCACTCTACCTTGCATAGGGTCAGCAATCCCAATTTAGTCCTTTCCTTTTCCCATACTCCCTTCCAGATCCTTTGGGGATTTTACTCTGAACGGTAAGTGGAGACCTAGCTCTAAATGCAGTTAATGCCCTGGAGGCAAGTCCATTGACTTCACTGGCCTCTGTAGATGTAATTGAGCTGTTCAATCCTCAGCCCCTTTCTGGGTGGAAAATGCCCATTTGGAATCGGAAGACCTTCCCCATGGTTTAGCCTCTTCTGACCTTCCGATGACCCCCTTACATTTCTAGATTCTTTCCCTCGTTAGAATATAAGCTTCTTGAGGAGTAGTTGTAGTTGTAGTTTTTGCTTTCTTTTTACATTCTCAGCTTTTAGCAAACACGTTATAAATGTTTGTTGATTGATTGAGAGGTACTTTGTTCTGTCAATGAAGGACTATGACTTAGGTATCTATCTCTCTTTGCTTAAGCTCCTTTGGCAGACTCATCACTGGTATTTTAAGGGAAATAATTTTCTAGAAATACCATTAAAGGTTTTTTCTTTAAAATATTATTTTTACATACAATATTTAATAAGATTACTTCCTATAACCACCAGTTAAGACAGATTCATTTTGCCATAGTGTGATGAGTATGTGTGTCTGTGTATATGAATAGGTATGTATGTATATATTTATCTATAGCATTAATCATAGTGAGCATAATAGGCCTGAGTTGAAGCCTCCGTACCATGATACTAAGTTATCTCCCATTTATTAGCACTTTGAGTTTGGATCTTCACTCACATGCCAATCTGTTATGTTATTGAACCCACATTTCTTCTTCATCTTCAAGAATATTACAGAATTTTAAAGGTTGGAAAATATCTTCATTTGAACAAGAGTGTTCCTTGACAAAGACATGATACTTGTCAGATGCCTTACTGAGTTCCACATGTATTTTGTTTGCAGTGTTTCTGTGATGTAGTAACTTTAACAAAAAATGTTAGTTTGACATGACCTGAACTTATCAAAAGCGTGCCAATTCCTAGTCATCACTGTTTCTAAGTTGCTCATAGGATATTGCTGAGTGTCAAGGTCTGACTCACGGCTCCATCACATTGAGGATCCCTGTGTCCTCCCTCTCCTTTTTTGAGCATTAAAACATTTGTTGTCGCTGTTCTTCTAAGGTCTCCTTGGATTTTTCCATAATTCTTCAAAAATCATTGATGATTCTACAGTTACAGTAGTACTTTGTGTATCCTGAGATATGATTAATATGAGCTTTGAGAACTGAATACATTATTTTCATTTTAAATGTTTTATTGATGATCTTTCCTTTTAAAAATATCATTGTTTCTTTCCAGTGGCTTCTCTCTTCCTCTCCCCACTTAGTACCAGTTGGTTTAATCAAGCAGAATAAATGAAGACATAGGCAAGTTCTGGGAAGTCTGCCTCCTTCCTCACCTCCAGTTGAGCACTTCTCTGCCAAGAGATGGGAGGCATATTTCACAATCAGCAGTTTGCCATCCTGATTGGATCTTAATTTGTTTAGTGTTGTTTTTCTTGATATTATTGTGGTCATCATGTAAATTGTTCCACTGGTTCTGCTTATTTCACTCAATATCAGTTCATATAAGTTTGCTCAAGGACTTGAACTCATTTAAAGCAGTGTGGTGGTTTCGTACCACGTTTGTTCTAGTCTTTATAATTTGAAGATAATTTGCCTCCAGGAAGGAGTCATCCTGCCTTCTCTCTGTTGTCTGTTAACGTTTTCATTTGCCCTAATAAGAGAACCTATTTATTTGTTTTTTCTTATTCCATTCATTCCTTTAAAAAAACTTTAAAAATTTTCCTTATTATTTTTGCAAATCTTAACTCTCAAACTTCACCTTTTTGAACTCCATAGTTCAGAGCCATTTCTTGGCACTGTTTTTGGTTACATGTCCTTCCTTTCTTCCATCTTCTGTGCCTGTTCTTTTAAAATCTGAATAAACATGCACTGTTAGCCACATATTATGAGATTCTCTATTTTCTTTTTGTTTGGATCATTTGTGATTATATTGTCAAGATTTTGAGACTTTGCCATCTATCTGAAATTCTTTCTTTTGTTTTAGAAACTCTGGCCAAGAGATATTGAGATTCGCTTTTTGCTGAACTTTAAAATATGTTTTCCTAATGTATGAAGTATAATAGATCTGATTGTCTTTCTTTGGTTATTTTATTTACTTATTATTTTTTTGTGAGGCACTTGGGATTTAGTGACTTGCCTAGGTGTATGATATGTAAGTAGGTGATGTGTCTGAGGTCAGATTTGAACTCAGGTCTTCCTGACTCCATGGCTGGTGCACTGTCCACTGCATCTTCTAGCTGCCCCTCTTCCTTTGGTTATTGCAAATGCTAAGATGCTTGCTTCATGCTCATTTTATTCCAAGGACCTTTTCACTTCCACTTTGCTACTCGTTTTTCTTTAAACTGTCTTATTTACTATGTGTAAGCAGTTTGTTATAGATAATTCTAAAGTAATATAATTTCTCTGTCTCTCTCTCCTTTGGCCCAAGTGCCAGTTTTCATACTGGTATATATTTGTGTGTTCCAATTGAGTACCATTCTACTACCAAGTTTCTGAGGTTGCTAGGAAGTTTACCTCCTTATCTTAGAATTTCAAGTTTGCTTTGCTTATCATCTGTACTTGGTGCTTTGGAACATAAACCATAAGTTCACAAGTATTACTCCCAAACTCTTTTGGTTCTGTTTTCCGATCCATAACTGGATACCACCTCTGGTTTTCTTTCTCTCCTGTTTCCTGTTATTTCTACCTTGAGATCCATTTTTACAGCTTTATGTGGTTGTTTTTCTCTCTGACCATTTTTCAGTTTAAAACTCTCTTGCTTAGATTGGGGAGTCTTCTTATGACTATAGTCTTCCAGAACTTTGGATATACTAAGTCCTTTCCCTGGAATCCATCATAAGAATATTATAAATTATAATCCAGAAAAAATTTTTTCTATAATATATTTTATCTTCCTTGCTATTCGCTTCCCATTTATTCCTTCAAAGTCATGACCTGACAGGAAGAAAGTGAAAGAAGAGAAAACACCACCTCTGTCCCCAAAGCCTTTAGCATCTTATACAGACTATTTCAAAGTTATACATTTGAGACTGTATTCTTGACAAAAGGCCTGATTCCCATAATTTTATAGGAATCACTACAACTAGCATATTTAATGAAGTACAAGTGACACCTGTACAGTATTATACTTTCTAAAATTAAGGGCAATATAGTTACTTAATTGCCACTTGGAGCGATACCCTGACATGGTATGCCTCACAGAATTCTCATCTCTGATAAATTCCTTCATTATTTCTATTTGTTAAAAAGGAATATAAAGGAACACTTTCGTCATAGTCACGGAATTTGGAAGGTTTTCATAGAAAATGTAGGCCTGCTACTTAGTGATTTTTTGAGGTATTGATTCAGGGATTTCTGTGGTCATGCTTTTTTTTCTTGTTAGATTTTTCAGTATCAAAATTAGACTTAGAGATCAAATTGATTTTCATTCTGACTTTCAAGAGCAAACTTTTTTTGTTTCCTTGAATTGCGATCTGATGAACCCTAGCAGCTTTACTTTGTACCGCCTGATGTTATAGAGGAAGCAATTGCATTTTAAAAACGTTGCAAGGAATTTTTTATTCTTTGACCCCATAATCATATTATTGCTTTACGTTGTCAAAACACCTCAAAGCCTTGAACTGAATATTGGCCAAGCTCAAAGGCTCTTAGCACTGAGTTTAATATTGAGACATTAAGTTTTTTCTTCTTAGTCATGTCTGGTTTTTGGGAGTTTTTTTGCCTTTTGTAATAGTAAATACCAACTGTTACAAGAACTTGCATTTTTCCTTTTTGTCAGTCATTTTCAAGGATTAAACATAATATGAGAATGATTTTTAAATAATCAGAACCTTTCCTTCCTAAAAGTCTTATTACCCTGATTCCTGATTGTGGTATGGAGGTGATTTTGTGTTTTCATAAACTATACAAGCAGAATTCAATTTTTGATAAGTTCTCTAAGTTACAGAGGCTTTGAATATTGTCTCTATAACTTTCTAAGTGTATCTAAGGACCATTGGCCTAGCTAAATATGGAGAAGCCTGTCAAGGTGGGTTTATCTCTAGAAGATGAATTTTTTTGGCCGTAGTCACTACCGAGACTGAAGAAAACATAAAATGTCCTTCAGTCCTGTGTGGCCCTCTAATGCTTCCATAGTAGTATGGCAGAGTAGAGAAAAAGGGGGCAGAAGGTAGTAGGAATTAGAATTGGTTGACCATCTATAAACATTATCTTAACAGCTGGAACTCTATCTTAACAGATAGGAATTGACTAATAATTAATGCAAAAGTCATTTCCAAATTTGCTTTACTATGTAATCCAGGACATTGTCTAGTTTGAGGAAATGTTAAATCAACAACATAGAAAGAAGGATAAATATAAGATGAAGATATAGCATGCAGTAATAATAGAGCAAATGAAAAGAAGCTATTGATACTGAAAAATAGAAAGTAGATAAAGAAAAAGACACAGAAAAGGATAGACATTTCATTTGAATATTTGATCAGTGTTATATCATTTGCCAAAATAAAGGGGCTAGAAAATCCCACAGACCCTCTCAGCATTTTTCAGCAAGTGAAAAAACATGAAATCCAAGGGCCTCATTGGTTTAGAATAGAAATTCATTTGCAAAAATCTTATGGAGATTAACATTGGAAGATAACAGCAGTCAGCATTTCTTTATATATGGCTTCAAGGTTCACAAAGCACTTTGTTTATATTTTGTCCCCACAACCACGCTGGGGATGAATGCTATTCTAATCCCCATTTTACAGCTGGGGCAACAGAGGCAAAATGACTCGATTACGTAGCCAGTTGTGTATTTGAGGGCAGGGTTGGAACCTAGATCTTCTTGACTCTAGTCTCTGTCCAATGTGCTGCCCCACTACCAAGATAATAGGTTATTTTACCTAATAAAACAGCGAAGAACAGCAGAGGGAAAAATAAGTGCAGAAAGTTTGATGTGAGAAGAGAGAAGCCGTAATTGCCTCAGATCATCTTAAAAGATAAAAGGAAGGCAACAAGTGAAAAAATTGAACAGATCAGTTGACATTGGTATGACAAGCTGTTTTCACCATTGATGACAGTTGAATCACTATCTTTGGACTTGGATATTTCACATCTTCCTTATATAAAGGAAGTTGACACCAAAGGTAATTTAGTGCCAAATACAGGAGTTTTATCCTCGAGCAGTAGGGAGTCATTGAAACTTCTTAAGCATGGAAATGACACAGCTTTTAGTGGCTGATAGAGGAACCTGGATTGAAGAGGAGAAAGATTTCAGATAGAGAAAACAATGAGGATATTGCAGTAGTCTAGAGGAGAGGTGAGGAAGGACATAGAATTTCCAGCAAAGAAGACAAAGAGTGGACAGACAGGTTGGAGGAGAACCAGGAGAGAGCATTGTTGTGAAAACTCAAGCACATGATGAATGAATGATCCTTTGAAAGGTGTAGAGAATATAAGAACTTGTTGTGTTTATTGTTTGTTGATTTACAAAAAACGAAACAAAACAAAAAACCCCATTTGACTCAGTAGAACAAATGTAGCCCTAAAAACTTTCATTTAGTAAGGTATCTTCCATGCTAATGCAGGACCATACAAGATTCTTTGATATATCTAACAACAAATATAACTTTGTTCTATGATACTCTGTCAATATTAGGAAAAGCATAAAACAAGGAGAAGCTGTGTTTATCAAACTTGTTCACCATTGTGTGAAAGCCATTTGTGGGGATCACAGGACTTCCCAGCAGAGTCAGAGAGTTAGCCCAGACTAGCTTCCCTGGTAGTGTGCCCCTAGGAAGATCTGCATGATATGCCTTTAACACAGCAAACCCCTTCTCACTGAGAGAACTTAGAAATTGAGTGGGCAGTGAAAAGCATTTATTACACTTTTCATGAGAAAGTGGATATGGTGCTCACTAGGAACACCCACATTGATACTGAAGCAGGAGTGAGGTTTCTGTCGTTCCTGTTAGGGTAAGGGTTAGTTCAAATTCCTCATTCTTTATTTCCCTACATTCCCTCTTTATGCAGATTACAGAGGTGTGGTAGTGAGGATACTTGTGATCGGGCTTGCATGAACTCTAGGGTCCCCGCTGTTCGTCATGCTCCCACCTTTCTAGTTCCCCCTGGTGCCAGGATGGCCTTTGTTTTAGTAAAATAAGGTAAGTGAGCCTCCCCACAGCTATTGATTATCTCCCAATAACTTTGTGGGAGCAAAACAAGATACCATAATATCCCTTCTTATACCCTTGTCATGGAAGATGTCTAGCCTAGAAAAGAGTTCTGCTTAGATAGTGAGACTTATGTTCACAGATAACATTGTTCTGATTTTATCAAGCCTCCTAAATCAACTTCACATCTCAAAAGAGTTCAGCCTAACGATCTACGTAGGAAAAGCCAAGTGAATTAAGAACACCTATTTTCCAGGTTATGATATATAATTAGATGGACCACCCATTAAGTTAGTCTATAAGGACATATATCTTGGGCAGGCATGGCAGATGGACTATGAGCTATGCCCAAAATTTAATAGAAGGAAAGCAATGGTTTAAATTTTCATTTGGGAGATTGTATAGTGTGTTCAACAACTGTAGGCTGCTCCCTGAAACAAAAAAAAAACCTCATCATTTTTAATACCATTATTCTCTCACATCTGATATCCTATAGCTGAAATCATAGAACATAACAAATCTTTGGAGAATGAAATTTGTGGATTACCCAAAGGGCAGTGGAAACATGTGGAAGGTGTAAACGAAATACAGCACATTATTGATGATGACTTGTGTGCAAAACATGTCATAAAAGATTATCATCCAGAAGAATTATGATTGAAAAAGGATATGGACTGGTAATAGAGTTACAGCAACACAGTTACATAGCAAGAGGCTGTATGACCCAAGTTCTTCCCTAGTACTGGGTGAATCTTTTTGCAGAGAAAATATGAGAGGACATGAACAAGAATTGCACCGGATAAGAAAGTGTGAAGGCTTTAGGGAGAAGGACTATATCTGAGGTTTATGGGGAGGTTTGTACGTTACTAAGGACCATGCAAGTCAGGCTGTTGGCAAAGATACTGGAGGGGTTGCCCATTTCCTTCTCCAGTCTGTTTTACAGATGAGGAAACTGAGGCAAACAGCGTTAAGTGACTTGCCCAGGGTGACAAAGCTAGTAAAGATCTGAGGCCAGATTTGAACTCAGGAAGACCAGTCTTCCTGACTCCGTGCCTGGCATTCTGTGCATTGTGCTGCCAACCACTATCATGGCTCCTTCCCTGCATTGAAATAACACAAGAGTTGTGATGGTAGAAACTTCTGTCTTTCCAGTGGCTCATGGGGCTTATTATCAACCTGTAGATCTCAGTTAAGTAAATAACTTTTTCCCAAACTTGTGCTAGCATCAACTTATAAATCTTAATATATCTAAATACGTTCTTTTATCTGAATTTTTATAACTTTTCTATGTAGGTTACAGCCAAAGTTCATTTAGGCATGTTTAGCATGTTTGAAAATGAGTAAGTTTTGGTTCTGTAGTAAGGCTCTATACCAGTCGTTGTGTGAAGCTAACAGTCACACTGTATGTTCAGCCCTTGAAGGTAACCCTAGCAGAGATTACAAGTTCTGGAATGTTTGCCTAATAATAACCACTGAGATGGTTATAGTGTCGTACATGGTTTGCAAAGCCGGGTCGTATCTTACTTGCATCTCACAACAACTCTGAGACAGGTTCTGTAAATATTATCTTTTTATAGATGAGGAAACTGAGGTACCAAGTCCTTGCCCAGGGTTGTACAAATAGTATCGAGATTTTAATGTAGGTCTTTCAGTCTCCAAGCCTGAAACCTTATCCTTTCTGCCACATTACCTCTCCAATTAGAAAGGCTTTATCATCCAAGGACTAGACTGGCCACACTTGGATAGACTGATCACCAGAAGGTTGACCAGAAGGCGATGACTTTTTTTTTTTTCTGACTATATCAGGTCTTGAAGACATCTAGTGATAATCTATGTCAGGGTTTCTAGTCCACAATGAAGGAGGAAATACCAACACTGATGAAACTGCACCAGTTTTTGAAATATGAAATTAAAGTGTTGATCATCGCTAAAAGTTGATTTGTATTTCACTTAAGGAACTGAAGAGGTTTTCTAAAGCTTCTACTCTCCTTTTCATATTGAATTAAGGTGGAATCCTCTTTGATTATTTAAAAATTGTTAATCTTGTTAGAAAGTTAATAGAATATAAGATGCCAGTAACAATTTTGCCACATTTAGCTACAATAGACATACATAGGCTTATAACAAAAAATAATGAAATATACTCTACATTTAGTGACTGCTGTTAGCATGTTTTTAACTTGAATGTTTAAAATTATAATTGTAACCATGCATTTACAATTTGTACATTTAATTTTGTAAAGTTTAAATTTTGGTCCTTTTAAACTACATCTTACATTTTCCCCCCTCTCAAATGTCCAACTATTGCTAATTATAAGCTATTCCTATAATATTTTAAAAGTATTCCCAATTTTTTTTATGGTAGTACCTATGTTGGATGGGTAGTCTTAGAAAATTTAGGACTATTGTTCAGTAATAAAATTTATAATGAATCTTAACTGAAAACTAGTGGTTCTTAAAATTCTTTTACTTTTTAAAGTGATTGTTGGTGCCAAGGAATGTTCAGTGGAGAATGCAGATGAAGTGATGAGTCTTTTGGAAATGGGTAATACAGCTCGTCATACAGGTACTACGCAAATGAATGAGCATTCTAGTCGATCTCATGCTGTTTTCACAATCAGCATTAGCCAACAGGATTTTACATCATGTCGGAAAGGTATGGAAATGGCCCAAGATATATCTCAGCAATCTGCTCGACAAATTGTATCAAAATTCCATTTTGTGGACCTGGCTGGATCAGAAAGAGCAACTAAAACTGGGAATACAGGCGAGCGATTCAAAGAATCCATTCAGATCAACAGTGGCTTACTGGCTTTAGGGAATGTAATAAGTGCGCTTGGGGACCCTCGCAAGAAGGGTACGCACATCCCCTATCGGGACGCTAAAATTACCAGAATCCTAAAAGATTCTCTCGGAGGCAATGCTAAGACTGTTATGATAACATGTATCAGTCCATCTTCTTCTGATTTTGATGAATCTTTAAATTCTCTCAAATATGCTAACCGAGCACGGAATATCAGAAATAAACCTATTGTAAACTATAACCCTGACTGGGACAGGATGGATGAGATGGAATTTGAGATAAAACTGCTTCGAGAAGCTTTGCAGAGTCAACAAGCCAGTGCCCTGAGCCAGGCTACCCAGCTATCCCAGGATGTGAACAAAGATAAGAGTCGGATCCATTCTCTTGAAGAGCAAGTAGCCCAGCTTCAAGGCGAGTGTTTTGGTTACCAAAATTGTATTGAGGAGGCCTTCACATTCCTGGCCGACCTAAAAGACGTTGTTAACTTAACACAGAGTCAGCAACACAGATTACAAGAGTGGTTCAATATGACCCAGGAGATGAAGAAGGACATTTCTAATCCATTCAAAAGTAACCAAGCAATTGGCCATGTCCAAGATGGACCACATCACATTACGGTTCTCCAGCTGAAGAGGGAACTTAAAAAATGCCAGGTATTTAGATATAATCTTAAAGACTAAACTGAAATGGAAAATTCGGAGAATACTTTAGAGACTTTAAAGGACCATGAGAAACCCTTACTGTTTTTTTGTTTTCTTCTTCCTTTCCCATTCACTCTTTCCCTTCCGGTCTTCCCCTTATTCCTATTTTAACAACCTAATATGCAAAAGAAATATGTACTTTTTTTGGTATTTATTTAAGACTTTTATGTACTCTGTGCTTACTTCATAGGGCAATTAAGTGGTACATGTAAACATTTTTTGTCTTGTAGTTTAAAATAGCCCAGAGTTAATTTTTTTTAACTTGTATGGCCTGCAGCAAGATATGTTCCACCTCTCCCCTGGGATTAAATGATCCTTTAAGGCAAAAAGATCCTCACTCCTGAATTTAAATACATACATATATATTTATAGTAAAAAACAAGGTAAGAAAATTAAATGTTTATGCTAGATATGATTATACATGGTAGAGAAAGCGATATTTTCTTAGTGAGTCTTAAGTGTCTAAATGGAGAAGAGGCAGGATGACATTGTGTTAAGAGAGCTGCCCTAGAAGTTAGGAAGATGGAGATTCAAGTCTCACCTGTTACATGAATTGGCTCTGGAACCCTGGGCAAGTCTTTTCACCTTGAAGTGCCCCCGGCCGCTCTGCCAGGCTGTCAAGTTGTGTCAGTGGTGCCTCTAGAGGTTCGTTGGAGGAATGTTCTCCCTGAGGTCTCCCTGTACCAGTGAAATCAGGTCCAGTTCCCCTCCCCCGCAAAATCAAGTCTTAAATGCTGTGCCTCTGCTTCTCAAACAAATTGGCAGC
The DNA here is from genome assembly GCA_028658325.1 of Potorous gilbertii. Taxonomy (NCBI): domain Eukaryota; kingdom Metazoa; phylum Chordata; class Mammalia; order Diprotodontia; family Potoroidae; genus Potorous; species Potorous gilbertii. The sequence goes on from CM053769.1 coordinate 52,238,827, forward strand.
ATTGTCTGGGTCTTTAGTTTTCATATTTACTTATTGCTATTGTTGTGGTAAATTCTGATTTACCCTGTAGACTTTTTTGAACAGTAACACTATTTGGCTTCTACCAGGCCAACGATCCAGGGAGAGTGAACCATCTCTATAGGCAGAAAGGGAAAGGAGAATTATTAGAGCATGGAAGTGGTGAATGTGGGATATTCATGTAGATGAGGAAGAGTTTTTTTTTTCCTTTGAGCTCCCCAAATGACTGTAATCTAAAGTCCATAAAGTTTATATCCAAGGGGAGGAGTAACTTCCCCTTTCTACCTGTAGTTAAATTTGCTCTCCATTTACTATTTGTACCCTAGATTTAGGAATAGTTATAGACAAACTGTAGCACCTTCCATTTTAATAAGAATTTATTAAATCCCTCTTCCTCCTCCCGCTCCCAGCACATAAAAAACTTGTGCTATCATGAGAGATCTACAAAAATTAGGTAAGTTAAAAAATTCTATTTCCTCTTGGAATTCACAATATAGTAGGAAGCTGTGACACAGAAACTTACATCTCTATACCAAAAGCATATTCCCAGAGGCAGACCCCAAGTGCTTTGTGAGGTCTGTTTGGTGGTCGAATAGGATTGATGCTAACTGGGGAGTTGGGAAGTATGTCATAGAAGAGCTGCATTTTAAGCGGGGTCTGAGTTTACCTAAACTTATTCTTTAGTTTTATGCAGTATACATCTCTTTGCTTCTCCCTTTTCTCTCTTTTCTGTTTTTTTTTTTGTTTTTCCTTTTTATTCTTCCCTGTTCACTTTCTGATGCTTTTTAGATGTAACAAATTAGACCTCAGCTGAAAACACTGATGGACCTCCATCCTAAGGATTAATTACTAGGGTGGTAGCTTTGATGAAGCTGCAGGATACTTGAAGAAACTGTAGGCAAGGTAAATGTTGAGAGGAGAGAAGATAGCAGCTGCCTTCTTACCTTAGGACTCAGAATCAGACCCCAGGCAAAGGTTTACTACTTCTTTTGGGAAATTGAAGTAGCTCCTGTGAGTTACCACCAAGGGGGAGCGGAGACTAGTTTCTCTCATGGCAGTGATCTTTCTTTTTATTTTTTAATTCTTCACACTCCTGATACTTAGAACTTTGTTCAGGTATCGTCAGAATTCTGTCTTGAACTACCATAAAATTTCCATTTTCCTACTGAGATGAGAATTTTAAAGGAAGTAGGATTCCTGCAGGATTTTTATTGAAGAGATGATAGCGATTCAGACATTGTTGACCAGAATGACTTCTTTTAGAAATTGGCAGAATGTGTTGTAGCCTTTTAGTTCATATTAGATTACTAAATGTCCTAATTGGAAGAGAGCTTGTGAACTTAATCTTTTTCTTTTCCATATCACTAAGGCATTTTGCTTGTGACTTTTAGAAAATCAGGGGTTATGTCTAAAGCCATCCTAAAATAAAAGTTGTCTTTTAATGAAAAATAAGTTAAACAAAATATCAGTGTATGTAATATAGTGTGAAAAGTGGAAAAATATGTAGAATTGGAAGAGCAAATACATTAAACCTATTAACAAATAGATGGAGATGTTCAAACTAAGTTGAATCAGTAGGTTATATATTTAGGACTTTGATCAATATTCTTTGTTGTTAGTTTTCTATCAGATATACATAATATTTGTGAGTTTTTACAATATATATTCTTCATTGTATAATGTAGTAGATGGATCACTAGACTTAAATCGGGAGATCTGAGTTCTAGAAGCCTGCTGGCCCTGGGATTTCAAAGCCTTAGTTTCCTCATCTGTAAAATTAGAATAATACTTGTACTAGCCACCTCACTTTAAAGTGCTCTATAAATTGTTTTGTTGTCGAAGCACTGAATTACCATGTCTCTGTTAATAATATCTCAGCAAACACTATAGCAATTTTAATTTTTATATAAACTTCTTTAAGAGAGGTAATATTTACTTTTTGTCTTCTGTCTCTAGCACCTCTAGTTCCTGTCACCTGATAAGTGCCTCATAAATGCTTTTTTAAATCAAATTGACCACTGTAGGTTAGGGGTTGGCTACTTGCCTGTGCATGGAAATACTATTCATGATAAAAATTACATCTGTATTTATTTCACTTCATGATATTATTCAATGTATCATAGAATTTCAGAACTGAAAGGGGACCTTGACTTTTACCTAGTTTAATTCCTTTATTTTACATATCAGGAAACTGAAGCCCTGTATAAATAAAGTGATTATCGAGGTTACAAAGCTACCTAAGTAGAAGACCTACTAATAGAACTACAGTGTGTGAATTCTTGATCCAGTGCCCTTTGTACTATACCATACTGCCTCTTGAAGAACCACATGTACACGAGAGTTTTTATAGCTAATATTTTAATGTGCCAGGACAACTTCATAGTTAAAGAATTTTGGTTGTTCGCACTGCTTGTGAATCTTGTAAAGTAAATAATTTATTTTGTGTTTATAAGATTTTTGCTTTAGTATTTGTAGCCCCATTCACAAACAGGTATTGGGTTAATTCTTCTATTTGATTGCTAAGGAAAGGAATGTAGGAAAAAAAAGTCCTTGAGATTTTTGAAACTTTTAACCCAAATTCTTTTTCATAATTAAAATTTGCCCTTGAATTTGGCCCTTGAATATCTAGACTACAGCTCTAATGAACTGCCTTTCTGTCCAAACCTTGTACCAGGATTAAACATTTTCAAGTTTTTCAAGGATAGAGCAGAGCCGGGCAGGGTTTGTAGCCTGCAGGAGGAGCTGTTAGGAGGTTTTGAGGGTATTGATTGAAGGGTTGATCACACCCTTAGAAGAGTTAGTCCTTTCTCACGACCCCTAATCTCTTTCTCCCATTGTGACTGAGTTTTAATTGCTTGCCTTCAGTGCGCTCTAGCTGCTGATGAAGTGGTGTTCAATCAGAAGGAACTGGAGTTGAAGGAATTGCAGCACCAAATGCAGACGATGACACAGGAGAACAAAGAACATTTGCTGTCCTTGAAAGAGGCACAGAAAGTGAATAGATTGCAGGTATGACTTCATCGTGCTAATTAGTTTATACAGAACATACAGCCAAACTTAATGTTTATATTAAAAGATGACTCTAAGGATGACATAGCACAGTGTTAGGTCATTTCAACCTAATGTCTTTCATAGCTGTTGCCCTCAGAAAAATACTCAGGGTTTGAAGAATGCTAAACGTAGGATCCTAGAAGAATTAAATGCAGTTGTGGCTAAAGTTGGGAGATTTTCTTCTATTTTTAAAAGTTGGAATATTAAAAAGATTTTTTTTGGTGTTTCTTTAAAACTCCATGACCTGCAATTTATACACATCCAATGACGAGGTAGGGTATGGCAGCCTATCTTTTGGGTATTTTGAATGCTTTTCTTCATCTTTTCTTCCCTGGGTTTTTAATTATTTTTTTTATATAAATTTATTTATTTAACTTTTTACATTCATTTTCACAAAATTTTGGGTTCCAAAATTTTCTCCCCATTTG
>CM053769.1:52242823-52264181 GCA_028658325.1 Potorous gilbertii
TCCTCCACCTGTCTAACTTGATTTTCAGAATCCTTTTTGAGCTCTTCCATGGCCTGAGCCCATTGAATATTTATTTCGGATGTTTGGGATACAGAGGCCTTGACTCCTATGTCTTTCCCTGATGGTAAGCATTCTTCATCCTCATCAGAGAGGAAGGTTGGAATCATCTGTTCCCCAAGAAAGTAACCTTCTATGGTCTTATTTTTTTTTCCCTTTTCTGGGCATTTTCCCAGCCAGTTACTTGACTTCCGAGATTCCTGTCCACCCCCGCCTAGATCCTCCCAGCTAGTGCTTGGGGTCTGAGATTCAAATGCTGCTTCCCAGCCTCAGGGCTTTCAGCAACAGGCCTGGCTGCTCTTCAATGTGAGCTTAAGTTCTGGTGCTCAGGTGGGAGCAGGGCCGCAATTATCTTCTTTTTTAAACCTGTACCTCATCTGAATTTCCCTTTTTAGCTTGAGATTACCACTGTCTTCCCAGTCTCCTGGCATTGCCCTTGATTCACCATGCTCCCTTACCATCTCCTATCTAGTGTTATATCTGTACCAAGTGTTATATCTAGTCCAGCTCACCTACTCACCACCCTTGTTAATGCCCTCACTTCCTGTCCCTTGGACCTACTGTATTAACCTCCAACTGATCTCTCTACTTCCAGGTTTTTCCCTCTTCAATCCAACTTCTCTTACTGCCTAAATAACTTTCAACCATGTCATTCCCCTCCTTAAAAATCTTCTGTGGCTCTCATTGCCGATAGGCACTGAAATTTTTTACTCTGGTACTTATAGTCCTTCACAGCGGGGCTCCAGCTTACCTTTTCAGCTTTACTTCCTACTAGTCTTCTTAGTAAACGCTGTGTTTCAGCCTAACTGGACTATATAGTATCTGACTCCCAAACTCTCAACACTCCATCTCTTGCCTTTGTTCATTCCTCCAATACCATTCCATTCCACACCTGGAATGCAGTTCCACTGCTGCTCCTTATGGTTTATGATCTTGGTTTCTACACAGGTGGCAGCAGACCTGATATTTAAGATCAAATCCTCTAATTTCAAATCCACATCTCTTTCCCTGCACTGTTATATAAGACTTCATTAGACTATCCTGTCCTGATTTGTGTTTTGACTTTGAGAAAAATGTCTTAACAATAAGTATAATGGTCTCCCACTGTCTTTCCCCCCTGGTCTGTTGCTACATTTTAGAAAGGACAGAAATAATGTCAAATGTATACAGATGCTGGTGACCAGGGTTGAGCAGAATAGAATGCATACTATACAAAGCTGGTTAAAAACAAAACAAAACAAACAACAAACTAAGGATGTTTAGTGTAGAGAAAAGACTTATGGAGAAATATGATAGCCCCCTCAGATATTTTAAGAGATGTCAACTAAAAGAAGTATTGGATTTTTTGTGCTTGGCTACAGGGGACAGAAATATTAGCAAGAGGAGGAAATGGAAGAGATCAGATTATAATTAAGCATAAGGAAAACTCTCTAACTTTTAGAACTGTTGAGAAATGGAATAGGCTACTTCAGGAATGCATGGTCCCTAATTGTGGGAGATCTTCAATTTGAATCAGGCTAACCACTTTTCAGGGATGTTGGAAAGGGGATTTCTCATATAGGTATGGATTGGTGACACTTTTGAAGTTCCTTGCAACTTAGAGATTGTGTATGTTAATGATTTCATAGTAAAATACCCCTTTTAATCCAGATTGTCAGGAGTTTTCCAGAGAAGTTAATCCTTTGCATGTTATTTTTTTTTATTTTAACTTTTGGGAAACAAAATCTCTTTAAAATGAACTGTATAATTTTTAGTGCTCTTACACAGATTACATTGAACAAATTCTAATATTTTCTTAATGACTCATTGACATCATTATGAACATTTTATTATTGAAAGGCATTAACGTTGGTGGGAGGTTTAACTAAATGTTCTCCACAATAATTTCTGATTCTTGGATTCTACAAACCATCGTTTTGATGTTGAGAAGTAGATAGTGGGAATTGTAAAATTCTAAGACTCATTGGCATGTCATTGGAATGGCATGAAGGTAGCACCTTCAATATGATTTGTAAGATGTCCTTAGGACCGATTGAAGCTAAAGGGCTCTTCCTCCATGCCTCACACAGGGCAGCAATTCCTAATACCTGCAGTTTCAAGGAGGGGTAAAGTGTTGAGTTCTTGGGTGGTACTTGTTCTTCCTAAGCCCCAGATTGTGAAATCATTCCATCTTATCTGTTGTCATACAGTGCTTGTGACAAGTCTTTAGGGCCACTTCTCTTCCCTGATGCTGTTGTTTTGCTCTAAGCTGTGCTTTGGTCTTCTGACTTTTCTCATATTTAGTCATTTATTATTCACTTTCCCACTCTTTTTGGATGTTAGGTCAAAAGGATAATATTTTATAGACATTATCAGATCATTAGAGTCCTCCTTTCAGTGTGGTTGGAACACTGGCCAATCCTTATGCGTCAAGTATAAGCTTTGTATTTATATTTGTGATTACTATTCAGAGTATTTTTATTAATTTATTTTTCTTCAATAGATATTTTTCTGCTCACCCTCAAATTATTCACTATTCCTTAACCTGGGAGATGCCAGAAGGCTAAGTTTCAGACACATCAGGGTTTAGCTAAAACTAAGCTCTTTAATTAATATAAAACTGATATTTAATCACCATGTTGTTCATCTATATGTGTGTGGTTAGATTTTGACATTTAAATTTTTTTCTTTTTCTCACCAAGAATGACAAAATAGTGGAACAGCAACTTCTTGTTAATCAACTGAATGAAGAACTCATGAAGCTTAACATGTCCATAGCCTCTGTATCCAAAGGAACTTGTGGAGATGGACCAGATACCAAGGTATCAGAAAAGAGACCATACACTGTACCACTTGATAACAGTTTTGGACACTGTATTTATGTCCCAACATGGCCAGAGGCCCGAAAGGTAAAGTGTGAATGTGTTTCTTATACTTTATCATATATTCTTTATGTGTATATGATAATACATATAAACACATACACATTGCTTTTTACATATGAATCTTACATACACATATAAGAATATATATGTATATGAATTATATATATGTATGTGGATTGCATATATATAGTACCTTATGTGCAAAAAAATGCTATAAGGGATTGAGTATATGTTTGAAAAAAGAAATGGGACTGCCCATGTACTGCCCTGGTACGCATAAAATGTAAAAGGAAAAGCAAAAACCTGGAGTAAGACCTCTGGTAGCATATGGGGTCGGTTCTCTATCAGGGGTCAATGGTAGAACATGGATTGTACATGATGAGAAAGTATGGATGGGTTTTGTTCTGTACCATGTAAAGAATGCCTACATTGATGAATTCACAGATATGCTGAACCTGTATGTAGTCATACATAATAGTGGTATTGAACTTGGATATGTCAGACTTTAAATGTTTATGTTATGGAATGTTTCCTGATTGTTTTATATCTGTTAGAATTTTACTTTGGATGATAACTTTCAAGTTGGGTTAATGCCTTTAAAACACTCTGCAAACCTTAAAGGTCTTTATAAATGTCAGCTATTATTTTTTTATTTTATTTTATTTGAAGAAGCAGTTGGGCTAAGTAAGTTGGCCAGGATCACACAGCTAGTGTCATGTATCTGAGGCTGTATTTGAACTCAGGTCCCTCTGACTGCAAGGCCAGTGCTCCATCCACTAAGCCATATAGTTGCCCCAAATGTCAGCTATTTATTGATGAGATGGATGAAAAGCCTGAGCGACAGTTTCTGGATTATTAATTAGGATTGCTGATAACCAATAAATTGATGGTCAGTAGGTTTTCTCAATAATTAAAGACAAAACCATTGAGATCCTTGAATACTTAAATATCTTTGGAAAACGAGTTGCTGCCTCTGATAGGTGAAAATCAATCCTGACTGGTGAACACTTAATGTGAAGGTAGACCTATTAATGAGGAGGTAAGCTAAAAATCTTCAGCTTTTCCTGCTGAGAATGTGACTTCATCATGTGATACTCAGCCACCTCCAACAGTCTGGACCAAGGAATCCATCTCTCCCTAGACCATTCTGGTTGGTTTTTCCTTCATCCATTAGGGTTCCCCTAATCTCTAAATGTAGGATTATAATGACACGGTTTTATTTCCTAAGAAGGCAAGAATTCAGATGGAGTAAATTTTGTTTGTTAGGTCTTCTAGTTGGGTGAGGTCCTCCCCAAGATCGCAGAGCATGTTGCCAGGAGGATTTGGGCTGCCATTCCAGCACTGTCCTTCAGACACTGACTCGTTAATCTACAGAGACTAGGTCCCTGAATGAGGAAATAGAAAGGAAAAACCTCAATTCTAATGTCCTCTGTAGCCAAGCACAAAAAAATCTAATACTTCTTTTAGTTGACATCTCTTAAAATATCTGAGGGGGCTATCATGTTTCTCCGTAAGTCTTTTCTCTACGCTAAACATCCTTAGTTTTTTGTTTGTTTTGTTTTGTTTTTAATCAGCTTTGTACAGCATGCATTCTATAATCACTTTTTCATTAACAAATCATACCTTTAAATTTAAATATATTTTTATGTTGTAGGAATTTTTTGGAGGAAAATAGAAATTAAAATAAATTTCTAAAGGAATTGTTTAGATTGAGCTCAGTTCTTCAATAAAACTCAGTCTTTGAGTGGCCATGAATGAAAATCTGTCCTCTGCCCTTCCACTTTCAGATCACTTCAGGCCCTATGCTTGCATTTTTTTCTTTTTTGACCTTTTTACCCCATTAGACAGAAATAAAATTGTCATATACCTATTTGGAATTTTTTAATCCTACATGGATTAAATGGAAAGATCAATCGTTTTTGGAGTCAGAGGTCTTGACATAAAATTCCAGCCCATGCTAACTTTGTTTCTGTGGGCAAGTCCCTTAGCCTCTAGTTTTACTCATCTGTAGAATAATGGAATTGGACTATATGGCATCTAAGGACCCTTCCAGCTCTAAAATTTATAGTCCTATGATCCTGTTAGCTTTCCAAAATAATACTTGTATGGCAGTAATTCATGCTTAATTGATAGAGCCATACATTATCAATACTGAACTTTCATTTGTCCTTTTTACTTTAGAATTTTTCTTTTTTGATTAACTACAGTGAAAGCTTACTTGTTCTTATGTGAAATGTGTGTGTAACTTCAGTTATTATCTTTCACAATATTAGTATACGCCAGTTTTGAATTGGGTAAGTTTTCTTCCCTGCTGCAGACATTCATTGTGTGTTGCCTTTAACTTTAGATCAAATGATGTTGAATTTATTCATATTGAAGAAAACAGGGATACTTCTCCCTAGGTAATTGTGCATCATTGTTAACAACTGGAATAAAGATAATACAAATAACTGATAAATTTTGAGAATTAGTAAATCAAAAGATTAATTAAACAATCACATTCCATTGAAGAAATAATCTAATACCAAAAAGAAAGAGAAACTGGTAGGAGTTTGGACGAGATATAATGCTGGAAACTACAATACCTACTAAATATTATTAAAAGCATAAGTGAACTTATATTAATATTTGTTGTTGGGGATGGTGGGTGAATTACTTAAAAGGTCTACACAAGCCCTCCTGTGTATTCACTTGATCGAGTGGTAGCTGGATTTCGAACCCGAAGTCAGATGTTATTGGGTCACATAGAAGAACAAGATGAAGTCCTTCATTGTGAATTTTCTGATAACAGTGATGAAGATACAGAAAGTCAAGAGAAACCTGGATATCGGTATAGTAAAAATAGAGATTTAATAATGGTAGTATTATGTATTAAATATATGTAAATAACATTTTTCTTCTTATATGTAATATATTTTTTTTTGTGGTAATACAGTATGTCCCAGCAAAGTCTTCATGCAATTTTAAATTGTTGAAGCTGGTTCAGCACGAAGAATTTTCTGGGACATCCTGTATATAATGCAGCCATGTGCAGTGGTATATAAATGAACTCAGACCATCACTTTTCATGAGAATCTAAAAGAAGAAAATCTCCTGAGGATCATATATGTAAATGGGATGGAATTTCACTTTGCTTTTTTAAAACCAAGGTTACATAACCCTCAGATCATTTTGTGGATGGTTTCTAAAACTTAATTCCTTTCCAGATGGCTTGTTATCTTTTTTTTTTTTAAAATAAATTTATTTAACTTTTTACATTCATTTTCACAAGATTTGGGGTTCCAAAATTTTCTCCCCATTTGTCCCCTCCCCAATACACTGGACATTCTAATTACCCATATCACCAATCTGCCCTCTCTTCTATCATCCCTCCCTTCCCTTACCCCATCTTCTCTTTTGTCCTGTAGGGCCAGATAAATGGCTTGTTATCTTTCACTAACTCTTCAGCAAAGAAACACCAGAATTCTGATAACAAAGGACACTCCCTTCATGTTTTATGATGAACTAACTTTGTGAAAAAGTCATTACCTATAATGGTGCTTTAACTTTTCAGCATGATAGAGGACATATTTTTTTCATAGTTTATAAAAACTGTAGGTAACCTATAGTGATTGCACATCATCCCTAAAATCAGTTGGCCTGTTAGCCGTATACTTGTCACACATGTGTTTGGAAATACCCATAAGATGTAAATTCAAAGGTTTAGTGTCAGTGAAATAGCTTTCTAAATGTTGCATAACTCTTTTACCTTTTACCAGTTATATTGAACAACCGTATTTTAAGGGTCTGCTTTACTAATAACAGAACTTCTGAGTATTGTTACGCTGTGTAAATTTTAGTGTGATTTGAATTTAGTTATCAATTTTTATGTTGTCCTATCATAGACCTGGCCATTAATATTACTTTGATTTTTGTATCTTAATCCTAAGAGGAGCAGTTTTGTTTAGCCTGCTTTATTGCTTTGATCTTTTTGTTGTCAAAGGTTCTTTATCTTTGTTGTTTTCAGTTTTAGCTAATTCAGATAGATACATTCTCTGCATTTTCATATGGAAAGCTGCTGAGATTTTTCTCCTTCATTTTCATAGTACTGGTCCTATTTTCTCCTCACAGGAGATTGTGTTGTTGTGGAATTGTTTTGTTTTAAGGAGATCATATCCATATGATTCGAATGCCCCCAGTGCTGACGATGGAATACCAAATAATAGGTTTTATTAGCTGTGTGGGGTTTGTTTTGGGGAGGGGAGGTGTAATTAATAGGATGGAGCTTCAAATTGAGGCAAAGGAGATTTTACCTTACCAGGATCAGTGGTGTTCCTTTTATATTTGGGTATCCCCAGAACCTTGCACTGTGTCTGGCACGCTACAAATGCTTGTTGATTATTGGTTGATTGATTGATGGACCTGAGAGAGGACGAGGAGATAAAAGTATGGAGACCATGTTCTCATGCCATTATGGTAGCAGAGCTGGTGAACCCCAATGAAGTTTAACCCTGGAGTCATAACCTTTTTTATTAGAGGAATAATATTATCAAGCTAAATTCCCTTTTTAACCTAACACCTCCTGAAAAGGGAGGCAAACAAGTATGAGTAGTATTCATTAGCAAGGTGAAAGTCATCTTTTTTCCTCAACTTATTTTAGAGCACCTAGAAACCTGAGATGGATTCGAAAGCCAACCTCTATTTGTTCTTTCCTGGACATGAGCGATGCTCCCAATCACAAGCCACAGTCAGTTTTGCAGAATGAAGGGCCACAATCTACAGAAAGTTTACCAGGTAATGATGATATTTACAACCGAAAAATTTTAATCTCGTTTTTGAAGCACTGCTATAAATAAAGTAGGAATTTAGTGAGATTTTTAGAAAAGGGAAGTTCAAAAGCTAGGGTTTCTGCTTAACTCCACTTCTGATTCTCTGTGATCCCTCTTTGCCACTGATAAAACATTTTTTCACTGGAATCATTTACATCTATGTAGAGGCCAAAATCCTTCCAAGTCAAATCTCTCAAAGAAAGAGTTTCTGTAAACATTAATTTATCCTTGGATCTTCTATGGTTGTGATCTCTTAACAGAAAATGTGTTTCTAAAGCATTTCACTGCATCTGTTCCACTGTAATATAGCTGCATTTGCCTTGATATTTTTATACTATTTCACAAGTTCCTTTATGGGCAGCAATGTTAACATGTTTATCTTTGTAAAACCCCTAAATGCAATGTACTTACTAGGTGATTAATTAATGCTTGTTGAATAAACACTACATCACTGCTTTTTAGAATACCCCCAAAATTTGACACCAGTGATATAATTTATTTCTAACAGAGAGAGAGAGACTAGGTCTTCATTAGGTCTGTGTGTTTACGTGTCTTATATTCAACTTGATTTAGTCCTTTTCTTTTAAGGCAGTGTTTTTAATATTAATTCAGTGCCCATATTGAGCTAGGTGATATAGTAAATCCATCATAAAATATATTTTTTGATTACCTATTATGGGCTTGTTACAATGTCTATGTACTGTATCAAAATGACATTGATATTAATTTCTTTGGAGTATGTAATTTTCAATACAGTTCAAAAATTCAGCTCAATAAAAATTTATTAAACACATCACAAAGTGTAAGGTACTGTGCTGGGGTAAAGAAGAAAAACTATTTAATTCTTGCCCTGTAGAATCTTACAATCTGATAATGCGGATATGATATACATACAGATAAGTAGTATACAAGATAGAATATTGAAAGGAGCAAACCAAAATACTAAAAAACAATTAAAGGAGAAAGAAATCACTTTCAGCTGTAGTTGTGTGTGTGTGTGTGTGTGTGTGTGATACCAGAGTTTGTGAATTAAAGGAGAAAAGATTTTCAGAAGCTGAAGATGAGAAAGGAGTGCCTTTTGGATATGGCACATAGCTATTACGTTCCCAGAGGCAGAAGAGGATGGAATAAAATGGGAGGGGTTAATGCAATTTATTTTGAACACAGTGTGTGAGAAAGGAAATAGAGTGAACTAAAGCTGGAAAGGTAGATAGTCAAAAGGTGTCAAATTCAGTGGTCTGGAAAACTCCTAAAGACAACTGATGAAACCTGATTAAAATGTAATTAGGAAATGTTTAACAAAACACATAAAAATACAATACAACATAATGTTAATTTGAAATTTTTAAGTCAATAGGCAGCCTCTGGGATCCATTTCTGTTTGAGTTTGATGCCATTGCATTAGGCAATGTGAAACCACTGAGAAGTTTTTGACTGTGGAGGTGAGGTGGTGAGACCAGAAGATTAATTGGGGAGCTCTTTGAAGGATGGACTGGAGAGGAAAGCGTTGAGATGAGAAACCAGAAGGTTCTTTTGACATATAGTCATGAGAAGAAGGGTAGTGGAGGGAGGTAACTGAACTGATTGTCCATCATATATTTTTCTTTATTAAAATATCTGTTCACATTTTAAACAGAATACCCTAACTCGTTATTGAATTGAATTTGATGCCTTTTAAGATGCATTATAATGCCTTAGATGTTCAAATATGAATAGTCCTTTTCTCTTCTGCAAAATTAAGTACATTTAACATAGACTCGCTTCCCAAAATGACTTATTACATATCTCTTCCTTCTTTTCCTTCCTTATCTTTGCCCTCATTTTCTCCCTGGATTTCTCCCTTTTTTCTTTTAATCTTTTCTACCATTAATAATCATATCTTGAACTATTTATCAGCCAGGAAAGCCTAGATTCAGTAGGTAAGCTGATAATTTAAAAATATTTTAGGCAGATGTTCCTATTTCATACAAGATACTTCCAAAACTGAATTCATTTCCCCTTAAACCTGCTAATCCTAGTTTTTCCATTTTTGCTACTTGCCTCACCAGATTTCCAGTCCAGTCACCAGGCTCAAAACCTTACTCATCTTTGGCTTTTCTCAGTGTCACCTTCTTTATTCATTCAGTTGCCAAATCCTGATAATTTCTCTCTCCACAATATTGTATGATATTTGTGTTCTCCCTCCTTCACATTGCCTCACCCTAGTTCAGGCCCTCCTGACCTCCTGCCAGAATGATTCCAATAGCCATAGGCTGAAAGCAGAAAAGTCAATTATGTCTCCTTTTCATCCACCTTTATTAGAGTTGTCAATTTAATGTAAAGGTCTGATCCCATCACTCTTCTATTCAAAAACACTCTCCCCTCTTCGAATTACAGGATCAATGATCTAGAACCAAAAGGGACGTCAGAGGCCATCTGTTCCAACCTCCTCATTTTATAGATGTGAAAACTAAAGCCCAAGGAGGTGAAGTGATTTGCCCAAGATCATGCAATTACTCAGTAATATTCAGAATTTGAATCCAGTTCTTCTTGCTACAAAGCCGCCCCACCTCCATGATGCCACTTCCAACTTCTATCAGTTCCTAATTGACTAGAGGTTAAAATACAAATCCTTGGCCTAGAATGGATTCTTTCTCGTAATCTGGCTCTAACCCATACATTTCCAGACTTTTTTCACATAATTTCCTCTCTTGCATACTGTATTCTCATAAAATTGGACTAATCAGTCAAACATTATTAGACACCTACTAGTGCCAGACACTGTGCCAAGTGCTAAACTACTACTTGTTTCCTGATCTTACCTGATTCTTTGCATTCATATATGCCCTGCCATGGTCAGTAATTTCTTAACTATTAAATCTGATGGCCTTTTCTCAGTCATTATCATCCTTGATCTTTTTTGCAACTTTTGATGCTGTTGACAAACTGAATTGAATTAAACATTTAAGTGCCTACTGTATGTAAGGCACTTTCTAGGTGCTAGAGAAAACAGTTCCTTACATTCTACTAGGGCTTTGGTTTCTCAAAGTTGAAACTGTGGGATATTTGGGTAGGGGTATGTGAAGGGGTATTGACAATTGCTTGACACCCCCCAAGGGATTTGTGATGAACCAATGAGAGGGTGAAGAAGGTTCACTTCTCAACCACTGTCCTCATAACTATTCGTGAGCCTGTGTACAAGGCAACTATCCTTCCCTCTTTAAGTAATATTGCACTCCAACCACTCTATCCCCTCTCTCCTAGTGCCAACTTCCTAGCCATCCACTTGTGGTAAGAAAAATTCCCTGTGATGTCCTTTCCTACTATGGCCTTGTAGCTGCAGCAGATATCCCCTCAGTGGCAGGCTTTGCACACCAGGGCAGGAGCTAGTGAGCAGCCCTTCCCTACAGCCAGGCTTTTTTTTTTTAGTGGAAAAAAATGAGTATTACAGGATAAACAGGTGTGGGTGGGTTGTGATTATATTGTCTTTCTTCCCATACACATTTTCTCTTCTAAACTGTCTACTTCTGTTGAGGGGATCACCATCTAGTCACATAGGTTTGCAAATTCAGCATTATCCTCAGCTTCTCACTGCCTTCTTCCATATGCCTTGCCAGTTGCCTAAGCTTGTCCTTGTACCCACTCCAGCATCTCCCTCTGGATTTTCTTCTTTTCCACTCACAAAATCATCACCCTAGATCAGTCCCTCATCATTTTTTCCCTGCAATAACTTCCCAAGGTTCTCCCTGCCTCTCCCCTCTGCATTCTTTTCTCCATAGACCTGCCAAGATACAAAGAGCAAGTCTACCTATGTCACTTTCCTACTTAGTAGATTTCATTGGCTTGCTATTCGCTCTAGATTTAGGATATAATATTATCCCATCTTTACCCCATCCTTTTAAAATTTCTATTTTATGTGTTTTATAATGTATATTATAATTATATATAATTATAATACTATTACATCGTATAATTTGCAAATAAGCAAATATACACATTTTGGGGGGTGCTCAGATTTTTTGCTCGTGAAGTGTACAGTCTAAAAAGTTTGGAAACCACTGTACAATGTGTACACAAGTAAGTGTTGTTCAAAGATGATTGAAGCAAGAGAGGTGCAGGCATTTAAAACTGGGGAGGGGGAGGTCAGGAAAGGCTTTATTTAAGATGTGGCACCTAAACAGAACCTCAGAGGAGGAAAGGAATTCTACAAGGTGGAGGAGATGAGAGAATGCAGTGAGGCAATGGAGAGCAATCTATGTCCAGATACACAGATAGGAGAAGAGCTAGTGTAAGGTCAATTTGGCTACAACATAATAAGAGTGCATGAAACAGAAATATTACAAAGTTTTGAGAGTTGGAAGGGACCTCAATGATAGTTTAATACATGAATGAAAGGAATTTCCACTATAATATACTCTACGAATGGTCAGGGCAGCTAAGTGGTACAGTGGATAGAGTAGTAGATTACAAGACTTCTTCCTGAGTTCGAGTCCAGCCTCAGACACTTCCTAACCATGTGACCACCCTGGGCAAGTCACTTAATCCTGTTTGTATCACTCTGACTCTTTGTGACCCCATTTGGGATTTTCTTGGCAAAGATGCTGGAGTGGTTTGCCATTTCCTTCTCCAGTTCATTTTACAGGTGAGGAAATTGAGGCAAACAATTAAGCAATTTGACCAGGATCTCATAGCTAATAAATGTCTGAGGTCAGATTTGAACTAAGGGAGATGAGTCTTCCTGAATCCAGGAATGGCATTCTATCCACTGTGCTGCATAGCTACCCGAAAATAATGTTACTAATGCACAAATTTTAACCTTATCATTCCCCTGCTTAAGAAATTTTAGTAGCTCCTTAATGTTTATAGGAGAAAATATAAAACCCATTAGCTTGACATTGTACTCTTAAGTGGGGCAGCTAGGTGGTGCAGTGGATAGAGCACCAGTGCAGGAGTCAGGAGGACCAGAGTTCAAATCTCACCTCAGACACTTGACTCTCACCAGTTCTGTGACCTTGGGCAAGTCACTTAACTCCAGTTGCCTCATCCTGGGCCATCTCCAGCCATCCTGATGAATATCTGGTCACTGGATTCAGATGGCTCTGGAGGAGAAGTGAGGTTGGTGACCTGCACAGCCCTCCCTCTCTCAGAATAAAGTCAAGTGCAAGTCATCTCATCATTTCTTTGATGGCATGGTCTTCTTTGGCAACGAAGGGCAAACACACACTCTTAAGTTATTGTCAGGTGAGATCACTATTGTCCCTCAGTAATCTTGTTGTCTCTTGGCTCTTTGTGTTCATGCAGCAAGCTGTTCCTCAATGTAGCCCTTTCTTAACTCAGATTGTTGAAATATCTGCTCTATGAAACCTCTTACTTCCTCCTGGCCCCCCACATTTTCCTACTTTTTATCTCTCCTTTGCCCTAATCACATTCTTTCTTTCTGTCTGTCTGTCTCTGTCTCTCTGTATGTATGTGTGTATACAAACATAGATACATATACATACTTGTGTGTGTGTATGTGTATAGATTTATTGTTTCTTACTCCCTATTAGATCATAATCTCTTTGAAGGCAGAGATCGTGTCATTTTTCTTTTTTGTAGTCCCAGCACTTAGTGCTCTGCTTTGCATGTATTAGGTGCTTAATAAATGTTTGAATTGAATTTTGCTTCTTTCATGTTTCAGGTATAAAAGTTGAATGTCTCCAGGAAAGTCAGGTATTAAACTTGCAAAAATTGAAGACTTCAGAGCTCAGACTCACAGAAGCTAAGCAAAAAATGAGAGAACTTACAATCAATATCAAGATGAAAGAAGAGCTCATTAAAGAATTAATTAAAACAGGTAATAGTTTCTTGTAGCCAGTTCACTTGCAACAATGTTTTCGTTGTAATTATTATAGTATTTTTGCTTTTTCACTGCATACTACAGCCTCACTATGATCCAACTCAGAACACAGAATTAAAGAAAAATCAGTATTCCTCATACACTCACTTGGTGACCTTGTCTAACAGGGTATTCAGTATTTCACACTTGTAGTCTCCCAGTTTTCTGCTGAGAAGGAGGGAAATGTGGTTTACATTCTGTTCTCTGAGACTAGAACTGGTCGTTGCAGTTAATAACAGCTTAGTGTTATTTTTTTTTCTTTCACAAAAGAACACTTTGTGTGTTCTTTTGCCTTATTTTAGTTCCCTCGTTCTGCTGCTTCACTTTGCATTATTGCTGATCAGTCTTTCTTACAGTTCTTCATATTTGTTGTTTCTTATAACACAACATATCCTGTAATGATCATATACTTTAAATTAAGCCATTTTCCAATTAATGATTATGCCACTTCATTTTAAAAAAATGCTTCTGTCACTAGCTTGGCAAATATCGAACCTTTCCTTTTGTCCTAGACTTTTTTGAGGTGTATACCTCAAAGGTGTATTGCAGGATTGTTGGGTCAAAAGGAAATGGGCAGTTTAACTACTTTTCTCATAAATCCAAATTATTTTGCAAAACATTTGGACTAATAGCTTCAAAAAGTGAATCTTAGCCTATCATCGCATAACACTTTCAGGATTTGCTATTTCTGTCTGTTATCATTTTCGCCATTTTGAGGGGTGTGAGGGGAAAGTCCAGAGTTGTTTTTATTTGCTTTTCACTTAATAGTGATTTGGAACATTTTCCCAGATAGTTTTTGAAAGTTTACATTTCTTCTTTTGAAAATTATATCCTTTAACCACATAGATTATAGAATGGTTCTTGGTCTGATATGTTTATCAGTTCTCAATATTTCTGGCATATCAAACTTTTATCACATATTTTTAGAAAATTTTTCACTACTCTACAATTTTTCCTCTTATTCTAGTCTCATTGATTTTGTCCATGTAAAAAGTTTTTCATTTTCTGTAATTAAACTTGTATATTTCATCTTTTATGATGACCTCTATCCTTTGTTTAAGAATTTTCCACACTCATATTTTTGAAAGGTGCTACCATCTTCCTTTTGCCTCTGATTATTTTTTTTTCTTTTTTGATGATATGACCTTTTCTATTTAGGTCATATTTCCATTTTGAATTTATTGTGGAATATGGTATTAGATGCAGGTCTAAATGTACTTTCTGTCAAAAGTCTCTCAAAATGTCCATTTCTCCCAGCAGTTCTTTTAGGATAGGCATTCCTTCTCCTAGTAGTTTATGCTCATAAATTTATTATACACTTTGATTGCTTCTGAATCTTGCTTATATATTCTGTTCCACTGATAGGTTTTTCTATCTTTTAACCAGAATATTTTTGACAATTATTGCTTTGTCATCCTATATTTTGAATTCTGGAAACACTGAGTCTGCATCATTCCTATTTTTTCATTGTATTAATGTTCTAAACCTTTTATTTCTTTCAAATAAATTTTGTTATCACTTTGTCTAATGTTGTCCCTTGGTAACTTTGCAGAGCTATAAATTAATTTAGGCTATATCCTCTTAAAAATTTATTACCAGGGGCCAACCAAGGACGATGAATTTATACCTCCACTTATTTGTTTTCCTTTATTTCTATAAAGAGTTTTCTAATTGTATTTGTGTTCTTTTTCAAATCATATTGCATTCATTTCTTAATTCTTTGCTGTCTCCAGAGAATGCCCAGACATTTTGTTCACTTTATAATTGTTTTAAATGAAATTTCCTTTACTATCATTTCTTCTGGTTTTTGTTAGCACAGTAAAGTAACACTGTGATTTTAATGGGTTTTATATGATATTACTTTACTGAAACTTTTCATTTCCTCCCTTTCTTTACTGGTTTTCTTTTTCAGATGTGCTATAATATCATATGAAAATAGAGATGATTTATCTATTCTATATTGATGTTTATTCCTTTAATTTCTTTTGACTATTGCTAGTGCTTTTAGAATTATGTGAAATATTAGGGAAATAGTATGTGAAATATTTTACTCAGGTATTGAAAAAGCTTTTTGTATTGCTCAGTTGCAATAATGTAGATACTTGGTTTTAAAATTTATACTTTAGTTATTATAAAAAAGTTATTTTATCATCTATGACTTTTAGAATTTTTACCATAAATACTATATTTTCTCTAACTATTGATATAATCATGTAGCTTTTTATTATTCATATGATTAATTGTACTCATTTTCTTAATTAACATTCCTGATATAAATCCAACTTGGTCTTGGTTAAATAATTTAAAGTATTTGTTACTGTAATTTTCTTACTAGAATTTTAAAAGAATTTGCATAGTTACTCATTAATGAGATTGAATTATGGTTTTCTTTCTCTGCTTTATCCCTCCTTGGTTTGTAAATTAAGATCTTAAATTGTCACACAAAAAAGAGTTTGGTAGAGTGTGTTTTTAAAAATTGTTACAAATAATTTTGTAGAATATATACTTATTTCTCTTTAAACATTTGATAGCATTATCTTGCAAATCTATTTGAATCTAATTTTTTTCCATTGGTAGTTCATTTAGGATTTGTTTGGTTTCTTTTGGAGAGTGGGTTATTTAAGATTATATTTAGAATAATTTTGTTAACTTGAGTATTTTATGTTTATATTGGCAGTCATCCATATCCTTTAAGTAAGTTCTTAAGTTAACTGATATGTAATTGTACATTGTAGATTTTTTTCTCTCTCTGATCATTGTGAATTCACTTTTTTTTTCATTTTAGGAATTGGACAATTGCCTCACTTTTTCTTTTAATTTTTTCCTCAGATTCACTCTAGCTCTCATGGGGTTAACTTAATATTTATCAATTTTTCAATACTCTTTAAAAAAAAGATCCCTTAGCTTTACTTAGCATTTCTGCAGTCTTTATTTCCTCTCTTCTCTGATTTTTGAAATTTCTTCTTCTTTGCTTGTTTTGGATTTTTCAGATTAAAAAATTTTTTTCAACTTATTAATTCTTTCTTCTTTTTATTTTTTCTTTCAACTAAATGTTTTCAGAGAGAAAAGTTTTTCTGAGGACAGTTTTGCTTTTATCCTTGAAAGATCTTAATATATCATTCTCTTTTAAAAATAAAATTAATCTTATTTGTATTTATATGTTCTGTTTTTTTATCACATTCATTTCTAAATATAATTCTTCTCCTTCCCTCTACAAAGAGCCATTTTTGTAATAAAAATTGAAAAAGAAAGGAGGGAGGAGAAGCAATTTATTTCTTGGCATAAAAATGCCAAATAGTGCTTTACGACCTTTTAACCTATAGATTTTTTTTTTACTAAGCATTGTCAACTTTTATCTATTTTATTCATAGATTTAATATTAATTATTTTAATTTTTTCTATATCTTGTCATTGAAGTGAATTCTACAAGTGATTTTTGAATCGTTTTAAATGTCATTTTATTAAGGTAATGATGCCAAGGCTGTAAGTAAACAGTATTCCCTGAGAGTAACAAAGCTGGCACATGAAGCAGAACAGGCCAAAGTGGAATTAACTGAAACACAGAAGCAGCTACAGGAACTGGAAAACAAGGATCTGAGGGATGTTGCTTTGAAACTGAGATTACAGAAGGAATTTCGGAAAAAGATGGATGCAGCAAAATTGAAAGTGCAGGTAATTAATTAGAAAAAAGGCATTTAACCCTGATAGCCAAGTACTTTTCTTTTGGGGATGGTGAGTAGAAAAAATGTAGCGGTGAGATTTTGTTGTCTTTAGTAGAACAAGGAAGAAGCAGTAAGGGAAATTGAATGATTTCCTTTTTTAAAAAATCCAGTTTGTTGCAAATATGAGTAAATGGTGTGTGTGTGTGTGTGTGTGTGTGTGTGTGTGTGTGTGTGTGTGTGTGTATTTTAAATAGTATAGACTATTGATAAGTAGTCACTTGACAAAAATGCCCTTGTGACATCTCTGGACCACTATGCTCCCATGATCCCACTCTTTTTTAATTTTACTTGCAAGCCTTGGTTTCTGTTTTATAGCTGCCACCACCTTCTTTACTGATGACTTTTGTCTCCATTACAGTGATTTCAACATACTATTTCATGCCTTGACTCATAATAGAACCTTCTCTGTAACAAATAAAAATAGTTAGGTTAAACTGACTCACCTAGCATTACGTACCTGCAGTCTGCTTCTCTCCACTGAGGAGGAGAAGTGAGCTTTATCATTTAACCTCTGAAACCAAAACTAGTTAGTCATCAAGGCAAGTCAACAAATAGTATGAACTCCTCAGGGGTCAAGCTGCTTTTGCCTTCCTTTGTATTTCTAGCGTTTCTAGTGATTGGCACGGTACCTGGCACATAGTAAAGCATTTAATAAAAGCTAAGCACCTGCATTAAGTGCTTGAGATACAAAAAAAAAAAAAGCCAAAACCAACTGTGTATATGCAAAGTCTATACAGTGTAAGTGAGAGGTAATCTTAGAGGGAAGATGCTAGCATTTATATAGCACTTTAAGATTTGAAGTGGTGTGCACACATTCTTTTATCTGATTTTCACAACAACCCTTTAAGCTGATCGCCATTTTGCAGATAAGGAAATCAAGGCTCCAGGTTCATTTTCTATCTCTTTTTCTGATTTGATTTTTTTTTCTATTTAAACATATTCATACAGGTGTCTCCATATTTCTCTGAATTCCTCCTCTTCCTCATTTATAGTGCAGTAATGTATGCATAATAATTATAATGTGTTTAATACTGCATCACAAACCACACTTTATTCAGCCATTCCTCATTCAGTGAGCAACTACATTTTTCTAATTTCAAAAAATTACTGATTAAAATTACTTATTTGAATAATACACAGTGCTTTTTTCTTTGTCTTTGACCTTCTTGAAGTATATACCTAATAGTAATATTGTTGGAGGCAGAGGATGTTAACAGTTCAGTAACTTTTCTCATAATCCGAATTATTTTCTTGAATAGTTACATATGTTCAAAACTCCACAAAGAGTATATTAGGGTACTTATCTACCCATGGCTCTTGTCTTCCCTTTAACATGATTATTTCTATTTTTAATCATCTTTGCTAATTTGGATTTTTCTTATTAGCGACTAAGAGTTCTGTATGTTTAGTTGTTGGTAGCTTATATTATATTTCTTTGGAAAACTGTTCATATCCTTTGAACACTTAGAATGGGAAATGAGTATTGCTCTTAAACATTTTTGTCAATTCTCTGTATATCTAGATTAATTATTATCACAATCCTGGACCTACATGTGATAATAAATGGAACTAGGCCTTATTACTTCTTTGTTCATTCTCATCCTAGCTAAGTTTCCAGTCTTCTTTCCTGAATTTTTTTTGGGGGGGGACGTTAGTCTAATCTTATCTGGGATAGAAGTTGTTAAATCAAGTACTAAGCTTATTAGCTGTTAGAAATAGAATTTGGTAAGGCTCTTTTGTATTTCAGCCCTTTTAGAATCCACTTTGCTAACCTTTTTAACAGAGGGTCGGCTACGGGCACCCATGGACCAGTGTCAGCTCTCTTCCATTAGTCTTGTTCCTTATGGGACAAATCCTCTTTCTAAGTTTCTGGCTTCTTATGCCGTAGATGTTCTGATTATGGAAGAGCCTGGGAAAGCAGTATTTTTGCTTTTTGAATGAGAAAACTCTTCTTCACTGACTTTCACTGTCACTTG
Organism: Potorous gilbertii; assembly: GCA_028658325.1. Classification (NCBI taxonomy): domain Eukaryota; kingdom Metazoa; phylum Chordata; class Mammalia; order Diprotodontia; family Potoroidae; genus Potorous; species Potorous gilbertii. The sequence continues at coordinate 52,262,108 of CM053769.1, forward strand.
GCACAGAGACTTAGACTGGTAAACTGTGAATTGTCTGACATTGGAGGAACTGAGACATTTTGAAATACAGCCCCTTAAGGAGCCACAGTTGAGGAGGGAGTTAGAAAGAGAGCAATAGGGGAAAATAAGAGGGAGGGGAGCAGACTGAAATTCAAAGTTTTCAGGAAGAAAAGACATCAAAGACCTTGACTGTAAGCAGATAAATCAATAGGGAAAACCTTAATAAGAAAAGAAAATATGGTCTTTAGAGAAAGTAGATGAGTTTAGGGATCTATGAATAAATACTGCATAATAAAGGAAAGGATGAGACAGATAGACTTGATGAGATATGGACCCTATGGAATTTTAAGAGAACATGGAGCCATAGCAAATGCTTCTAAGTTTCAAAAGAGAAATTAGAATGAGAGTGGAATTGATGGCCTGAACAGCAAAAATAATGGGCAAAATAGAAAAATTGGGATGTGGAATGGCAAGTCACACCAAAGAAATAAAAGAGAGAGAACAATAGATTGAGAATGCAAATACACAGAAGGGAGGGGCAATAGGAGAAAAAAAAAACAAAACACTAAAAAAAATATGCTCATTATCCAAAAAAAATAACCATCCTGATCTTGAAAACAGGATGTGTAGAGACAGCCAAAGAATCATATGTCTCCCAGAAAATTATGACAAGATTAAAAACCTGAACATTATAGTGCAACAAATGATACAAGAAAATTGCCCAGAACTTCTAAATATAGACAATGAAATAACAAATGAAAGAATTCATAGATCACCTCCAGAAAAGAAAACTCAAGGCAGCAAAATCTCAGAAAACATAATGGGTAAATATAATAAATTGAGATTCAGAAACAACAAGTTATTCAGGTCATCAGTTGAAAGACTTTCATATTCAAAGGAAAGGAAATTTGAATAGCACAAGACTAAGCTATGCCTACCAGAAAACTCAGGAAGGAATGGAATAGTATGTTTTAAAGAGCAGTGAAGCTTAAGATGCAGCCCAGAGTGACCCACTGAGCATAATCATAAATTTTAAAAATGTAGTGGAATGAGGACTGGTTTGGGAGTTTTAAGTTTGAATCCTAATTCCATTTAAAAAATTTTTAACATCATTTTATATCACTTACATATTTATATCAGTTACATATACCTCTGAGAGCTATCCTTTATAACAAAAAGGAAACAATTTTTTTCAATATAAATTTATTTATTTAACTTTTTACATTTTCACAAAATTTTGGGTTCCAAATTTTCTCCCCATTTGTCCCCTCGCCCCAAATACACTGAGCATTCTAATTTCCCCTATCACCAATCTGTCCTCTCTTCTATCATCCCTCCCTTCTCTTGTCCCCATCTTCTCTTTTGTCCTGTAGGGCCAGATAACTTTCTATTCCCCATTGCCTGTATTTGTTATTTCCTAGTAGCAGGAACAATACTCAACAGTTGTTCCTTAAACTTTGAGTTCCAACTTCTCCCCATTCCTCCCTCCCCACCCATTCCCTTTGGGAAGGCAGGCAATTCAATATAGGCCATATCTGTGTAGTTTTGCAAGTGACTTCCATAATAGTCGTGTTGTGTAAGACTGACCATATTTCCCTCCATCCTATCCTGCCCTCCCATTGTTACTATTCTCTCTTTTGAGCCTGTCCCTCCCCAAGTGTTGACTTCAGATTGCTCCCTCCTGCCATTGTCCTCCCTTCCATCATCCCCCCCCACCCTGCTTATCTCTTCCCCCACTTTCCTGTATTGCAAGATAGGTTTTCATACCAAAATGAGTGTGCATTTTATTCCTTCCATTAGTCAAATGTGATGAGAGTAAACTTCATGGTTTTTTTCTCAGCTCTCTTCTTTTTCTCTCCACTAAAAAAATCTCCTGCTTGCCTCTTCTATGAGAGATAATTTACCACATTCCATTTCACCCTCTCTCCTCCCACTACATTTCTCTCTTACCGTTTACCTTGATTTCTTTTAAGATATGATCCCATCCTATTCAATTCACTCTGTGCTCTCTGTCTCTGTGTGTGTATGTGTGCGTGCGTGCACGTGTGTACATGTGTGTGTGCGTGTGTGTGTA
>CM053769.1:52264681-52284294 GCA_028658325.1 Potorous gilbertii
ATGGTCTTATTTTTTTTTCCCTTTTCTGGGCATTTTCCCAGCCAGTTGCTTGACTTCTGAGATTCCTGTCCACCCCCGCCTAGATCCTCCCAGCTAGTACTTGGGGTCTGAGATTCAAATGCTGCTCCCCAGCCTCAGGTCTTTCAGTGGCAGGCGGGGCTGCTATTCAATGGGAGCTTAAGTTCTGGTGCTCAGGTGGGGGCAGAGCCGCCTCCCAGGCTCAGTTCCCTCAGGGGTTTACGCAGAGACCTTCTGTAATAGAGCTCCTACGGAGCTCCTGCCTGCTCAGGGAGCTCCTGGCTGCCCATTGCCTCTGCTGCTGCCTCCCAAGGGTGCCTGAGTTATGGAGACACCCCACACCCCTCTCGGCCAGCCCAGAAGTCTCTCTCACTGACCTGTGCGTCTGTGGGTGGAGGGACCTTCACGGCCGCTGGAGATTCCATCCCTGAAGCCTGCCCCGATCTGCTCCTCTCTTTGCCGCGCGGCCAGGCAAGGGCTGAACTCTGCTCCCGTCTGGTGTGCAATGGACCTTTGGGGTTGGTTTTTCAGGGCTCTCTGGAACGGAAATCTCCTTCCCTCTGTTTCTGTGAGACTTCCACTTCTCCAGAATTTGTTGGGAGTTCTTTTTACAGGAGATCCATGAGCTGTGGGTTCGGAGTTAGCATATGTGAATCTTTTTACTCCGCCATCTTGGCTCCTCTGAAACAATTTTTTTTATGAAGTATTCTACACCTCTTGTCCTTGTCCTTTGCAAAGGTGGGGTGGTGCATTTTTCAGAACCAAACCTGAATTTGTGTATTAATTTTCCTTCTTTCTTTCTTTTTTCCTTCCTTCCTTCCTTTCTTTCTCTTTCTCTCTCCTTTCCTTTCCTTTTTTTGTCATTTAACTTAAAATAATTAGTAAAGTAATTAATAGGTTACTCTTCAACATTCTCATAGAAAATGGTTCCAGGTTTATTTACATTTGCAGCTAAGTTTTGTTTTTACTGAAAGTACATCTTGTAAGAAAGTCTGTAGGATTTTTTTAAATTATATTAGGAATCATTTGACAGAAGAGCCACATTTTAAAAATGATCATTCCTTGCCATTTTCTATGTTCAACTGTTGGAATCATTATGATGTACGGTCCTCTCACATTAATACTTTTTACATTATGAAAAATCTAATTTTCTTTTGAAGGGGGGAAAAATCATCATATGAAAGGATTACCCTTTCCCCCTTCTGAAAATTCACACTTGGTTTTGACTGTCATTTTTGTACATTTAATGAAAAGCTTTGTTTATATAAAGGATTCTTGTTCCTTGTATATGTATATTAAGGAGAATATGTGCAACTATTTTTCCTGTTCTACAATGGAAGAGGAAAAGTACAAAGTAGTGGGAAAAATGAAAATTCTTAGGTTATAATCCCTTTGTGCAGTTATCAAAATAAAAGAAATAGATTTTATTTAAATCTAGGAGATATATTCCGTTTTACTAATGAAATGGACCTCTTGAATTTCTTGATAGAATGGGACAGGTGCAGCTGCCCATTTTTCCATTGCTCGTATTTTTTAGTGTCTTCTGTGATCACAGGTCTTGCAGAAGAAGCAACAGGACACTAAGAAGCTGGCATCACTGTCTGCCCAGAATGAGAAGCATGCCTCTGAGCTTGAACAGAACGTTGATCACATGAAGTACCAGCAGGCACAACTGCAGAAGAGACTTAGGGAGGAAAATGAGAAAAAGAAGCAGCTGGATGCCGAGATTAAGCGAGATCAGCAGAAAATCAAAGTAAGAAAGCTTCCTTTCTGTTTGCTAGAGAACCTGTCGCTGTCGGTGCATCCTTGTGCCAAGCACAATAGCTAGCTTTCTCAGGGGTCGCTGAGGAGCTGCGGTTCTTCTCAGACCAGGATCTGCCCTTGGCAGCTCATGAAACAGTTCTTCTGAGGTGAGAAGCGGAGTGCTGACAGCTAGTGAGATCACTCCTCTTTTTCAGGTTAAGAAATGTTATATGTCTTAGGTCTTGTTCCCTATTTATATTATTTACTGGAAAAAAATTTTGTTAATGTTATCAGTTTCCATTGCTCTTCTGCCCATCATCTTTCTTCAAAACTAGAGCTATTATTTTTTCTAAAAAAAATACCGTGCAAGAATAAGGAGAAAGACAATCAAGCTATTACCTTAAGCTCATGAAATAGGTTGAGGGAGCCAGAAATGGAATGCAAGTCTTCTGAGGTTATGTGAGGAATGTGCATGTTTTAAAATTTTTAAATAAAGTAACAAAAAAAATTCACTTAAGAACTAATTTCCCTTTGTAATGCTATTTTGTCCATATTTTCACAGATTAGAAGTGACCATATCTAGATTGTACTTGTATTCTCTCCACTTGAGAATACTACCTGAGGATGTTAGGAAAAGAAGAGTCATATTTGCTTACATGTTCTCTGAGATTAGGAATCTCTCCTAGACCCTTCTGACTTCTCTTTTTACAATTTTAACATTATAAATTTTATAAATGACATTTTATTATTCTCCTTGCCGTAGTGCTGGGGCATCAGCTGCTTAAAGAGATCTGAATTAGCCAGTAGATGTCGAAGACATCTTTGAGTATAATCAGAAAGCTAGTCTTTGTAACCTCAGACTTGGCAGGGAAGGGCCTTATGGATAACTCAGCTTCCCAGAAATCATTTCATTGTCTGAAGTGAAATTCTTTCTCTTAGCTAGATCTTCCTTCTTAACTGTACTATACTCTAAACACCCATGGCTAATCTCTGGCTCTATGCAGCTGAAGCAGCTAAAGCTCTGACTGTGGTTCTGAATCCTCCCCCAAAGCACTTGTTGCCGCTCTGTCTATATGTCCTGATTCTGGCTGCTCAGTTTTCTTTTCTTTCTTTGCCCTTGCACACAGCAGGTCACCAGCATATTTTCCCTAGGGTGTTTATACGAGAAAATAATTTTTATAGATATATTAATGATAAAGCTCAAGAAATCAAATATGCATATAAAAGGATTCGAGGGTGCAGGCTCTCAAAGTTCCTTATCTAGTTTTACCGGCTAATGTTATTTGGCCCCATTTTGATTAACTTGGAGCCCCAGAGCTCTTGTTTCTTTTTGAAGCAAAAATTAAATGACGTTTTCTGCTCCTTTACACACATACATTTCAGTTCATTCATCTGGGTTGCAATTACAAGGTCCACTTTCCCTCCGTCATGTAGTAAATGTGGTCAGTGGAAGGCTTCTGGTGCCCTCAATCGCTACTAAAGTAGCTGCCTACTTAATTCCTTTTGAATGAAGGCTAATTTGTAACCATTATGAATCCAACTGAGATTCATTACCTGACCCATGGTAATACTAGCTTAGTTGTTCCTGGGGGAAAGGGAATGGGGAGGAGGGAGAGAACAGAAGACCTAAAAGGTCGCAAAGATTCTCCCATTTTCCCCTTTTCAATGCAACCCTATTTTAGACAACTGTCATATAGCCGGGCCTATTCTGAAATGCTTGTTAGGGATTCCCATCATGGAGGAGAGTACAGTTGTCCATGGCAACCATCCCTTTCCTACTATTCCCTGTGTCTTTACTGGCAGTGACCATGAAGCTTTGAAAGAATAAAATACAACAACTTTAGAAAAGGTTGTAGAACTATTTTATACATATGTGTCAAATTCAGTGTAAAGGTAAAGTTTTTCTTGGTATCCCTATTCAAGACAGATTTATTTAATACATCAGTTTTTTATGTATAATGTGACTCAGTAGATTGGATCTCAAGGACAATATTGACAGTCAGACCCCGGTGTTTATTTTTTTTCTTTACAAACTCTTAGGCTAATCCATTTCATATTTGGTATTCTCTTTATAATAAATACGTTTAGTAATATGAAGGTTGTATAGATCCCAGTAATTTGGAATTCGTGACTGAATTGGGGCTAAATAGCCTGACTACTGTTGGCCATGAGCAATAACAATAGCTTCCGTTGGCATAGTGCTTTATGATTACGGATTGTTTTACATAACTCATCTTATTTGATTCTTACAGCAACCCCAACATAATTACCTAGTTTTACCAGCTGAGAAACCTAAACCCAGAGAGATTCAGTAAACCATAAATTATACAGATATAGTAGGTCTTGTTGTATTTTCAGAACTTTAGGAATGAATGGGGATATCGTGTTCCCAGGTTTTGCCTACAAGCAATTAAAAATGTTCTTTTACTTTTTTAAATGTGCTGTAGTAATATTTGCTTGGTTTACTTTATTTTCATCTGTAATATTTCTTTGGCTGTTTTTTGTTATGGGGGCATTTTTGGGCAAAGAAAGAACAGAAGGATAGAGGGGAAGAAAATAGCAACGAGAGGAACAAACTCTAATGAAGTAGACTGAAGACAACAGTAAATAGAGGGCAGAGTAGAAGAGGGAGAGGGGAAGGAAAGATAAGCATGAAAGTAGAACAGGCGATGCAGTGGTGCCGGTGCCTGAGGGGTGGCCAAGGTCTGGCTGGGCCCTGGCAGCTGCAGCATTGTTAGGGCTTGGAAGAGCAGTCTGCAGCACCTTCCTCCATGTCCCACTTTCAATATGAGACAATGTCTTTAGGCTGGGGGCCTTTCTTGGAGCATCCAGAGGTTGCCTGAGTTGGCACCTGACAGATGCAGGAGGTAACAGCCTCTAGTAGAGCAGCTCTTAAAACCCAAGGGAGAGTGACTTTGGGGTCAAGGAAAATATGGGGGGAACTAATGAGGGTACTTTGCATTGCCATCCACCCTGCTGCTGAGTCCTGCTGCAAAGTTGCAGTTTTCAGTCTTCTAAGTAATCACTTGCCCCAACAAAAGCTGAAAAACACTTAGAAAATTTGCCTTGCAGTTTAATAATGACAAGCTGCTAATCAAATGAAATTATCCAAGGTATTTTCACATCCTCTTTTTATGTAGGAGCTTCAGTTAAGGACAGAGCAACAAGAAAAGATGCTAAAAATGAAATCTGAGGAGTTTGATGCATTTAGGAGGAGAAAACAAAAGAGTGCATTTGGAAGCATAGACCAGCTCCAGGTACGTCCATTACACTTGAGTCTGTTGATTCATTTGTTTGGTTTTTGCTGTTTGTCTTGCCAGTTTGAAGATGTTAAGTAAGTAGAGGTGAAGACTGTTGTGCTCAGCTTCAAGTCTGAAAATGTTGGGTGGGCTTTTTACTTTCACTTAGCCTGCAAAATTTCTATCATTTCCCCATAAACTTCTTGGAGAGCTAAAAAACAATTTTAATACTTAGGAAAATGCTTTTTCCACCTCTGAAGATAGATATTTATTTGAATACTTTTTTTTGTAAAAAAATCGACAGCTTGTTATAATCACCAAAATAAACATAATTTTGTTTCAGTACAAAAATGATTGCACATTAAAATTTAGAGCTCTACATTTCCAGTGTGTTTAGTCAGATTGTATAGTTTACATGCCTTGTATATTAATTTTTTAAAGTATGACAAAGGACTTCAAAGGCATTTCTTACAGAAAGTTAAACTAATTTCAAATTAAAACCAAAACAAAACATATTTCCAAGCTTAAGTCAATGAGGGAATTTGTAAAATTACATTCTTTTTCCAGAAGGAAACTATAATACTTAAAATAAAAACTTAGGTTATTTAAAATGGTAAAAGTTTATCTATTCAAGTTTTATGAATAGAATTTTAAACATAAATTCAAGGATGTTTTTGTCCTTTTTTCTCAAATATTCTCTCTGTATGGTATATATGTGATATATATTATATGTATATATCTGCATAAAAGTAGGCATTTAACAGAAATGTACTGTCCCATTTATTTTATTGGTACATTTCATAGTTGTCCCTACTCTCCAGGTAGACCCAGTGCCTAGAAGTCCATCAAAGCAGCCTCTACCTTCCCATGGCACTGCTACCTAAGCAGGATGGCCAGAGAACAGCATTGACCCTCTTTGTAAATTTTACTTGATGAATCATCTGAAATTTAAACTTGGACCAATGCTAAGACATTTCCTACAAGTTTGCACTAGCTAAGTTGGAAATGCCAGGTATTTATTTATAAATATGTTTTATTGGGTTGTTTTGTCCTTTTATTCCAGTCATTTCTGGGGGGAAACCAACAACCTACCCCTGTAGACGGGGCCCCTGCTTATAACAAAGAAAAGTAGTTAAGCAAACATACCTGGTATATACTGACTGCATCTGAAGGTCTGTAGCTTCTGCCCACCGAGACTTCCTTGCTGCCACGGGGGAGAAAATGGGTTTTATTGTCTGATCTGTGGGACCCTCGGTGGTTATTGGTTACTCCACATCTGACTTCCCTGTGGGCATCTTTTCACGTGCTTGTTCCTTCACGCATTTCCATTCTTTTGGTTGTATTGATCTTACTCTGCATCACCAGTTCACACACCATATCCCACTTTTCTCCAGTACGGAGAATTCTGAAATGTCATATTATTTTAAAAAGGAAAAAAATGGTGTAAAGTAAAAAAGTTCATAATTATTTTAAATTGTAATTTGACCATGTACAAGTAAAACAGATTAAAATCCAAATATACACTCAAATAGTGCAGAATGTTTTGATGTACAGCAAAGGCGCAGATAAAATTTTTTTTTTTAAAAAAATAGAAAGTTTTCTAAAAATGTGAAATAACTTTTCATCAAAGAATCTCCACTTATACCAAAGGCAGGAAAAGCAATTAAACAACTTAATCTTTTCCTCACATTCCACCAGGTAACAAATAAATGCTAGACCTAGCAGATAATGCTTTTAAGAATGAGAGACCCAACCCTAGTGGTAGGAAGGGACTGTGCATATGAGGGTGAAGTCTAACCCTTGTGTAGCTTCCAACAGAAACAGAAATTGTTTTTGGCTACTATTCAGGGGAAATTCCACTTCTGATGCCTAATTTATTAAGAATGTAAGCCCTGCTGGAAATTGTTTTGGCAAGTGGATAATAAACCAATTTTTACTTAAATTTTTGTTAGTATTTGATAATGACCCAAGTGATCACAGTCTGTAGTTATGAAGAGTTGAACTTAATGTCTAAACTAAGATTTATAAAATCCTTTTCTCTAAAAAACTTGAGGTAGTAGGAAAACTTACCATACAAAGGTTCTGGGTTTACATTTATTTAGGGAGGGGAATATTATAGTATTTAGCTTGAAATTTCTCTATGTCGGGAAAATCTTTCCATTATTAAGTCCAGAGGGTTAATCCTTCCTTCTTCCTGGGAAACCTGCTAGCCATAAATGTTCTGAGGAAAGATATTTTAAAATAACAAATATTAAATGAAAATATTTACCACAAGTACCTTATAATAATCAATAGCCCCACAATATAATATTTTTTTCAAATTTATTATAAACTTGACAAACATTGTCATTTCCTTATATGAGATCAGAAGAAGAGAATTGTACGTAAAACTGAACATCTATGATGTGCATCTTGTTTTTTGAGTTTATAATCAATTTAACAGTCACTCCAACACTGTGCTGTTTGTGCGTGCTCATGTGTTTCATATATAAAATATATGCTGATGTATATCTTATAATTGTTATGTTGCTACTCCTATTTCCTTATATTTTTGGTATTGATAGCACTATTTCCCAGTAACTCTTACCACCCTCCCCCCTCCCCACCCCGCACTGATGTCCTTCCTTGTAACAAGCATAGTCAAGCACAATGGATCTGCATGGTCATTGGCCCCATCACAACAACACATGACTCACTTTGCAACTGTAGTCTGTGGTCTGTTGCTTCTCGGACAAGAAGTAGGATGAAGGATCGATTCATTTTGTGTCTGGAGTCATAGTTGTTCATTGCATGGATAAGAGTTCTTAAGTCTTTCAAAGATGTGTTCTTTTAAAATATTGTAATCCTATAAATTGTTTTTCTGGTTTTGTTCATTTCACTCAGCATCATTTCCCAAGTTTCTCTGAATCAGCCAGCCGGTAAACATCTATTAAGCACATGCTAGGTGCCCAGCACTGTAGTGATCCCTAGGGATATAAATACAAAAAAGAAAAGAGTCCTTGCCCTGAAGGGAGCTTATAGTCTACTAGGGGAAGACAATGCACAAAAGGAGGCGGGGGAGAGGAAAGGTAACTGGCACATGATGGAAGGGGGACAAGGTGGAGAAGTCCGAAGAAAAAGGTGCAGTGGGTTGGAAATGAACCTGTCTCTTCTATATCATTCCTTATGGCACAATAATAACTTATTGCATTCACATACTAGAATTTGCTTAGCCCTTCCTCAGTTTGATAGAAACAAAAGTGCTGCTACTATTAAGTATTTTTGTACATATAATTCTTTTCTTTCTTTGATCTCTTTGTGGTATAAATAAGCCTAGTAGAATTGTGGTTGGGACAAAGGGTATGTAACCCAGTTTATAGTTTAGTGACTTTGGGGGTATAGTTCCAAAATGCATTCCAAAATGGCTGGACCAGCTCACAGTTCCACTAAGTGCATTTTTGTGAATCTCCTTCCAAAGTTTCTCCAAGAATTGTCATTTTCCTTATTTGTCGTCTTTGCTACCCTTCTAGTCAGTGAAGCCTCAGAGTTACTTTAACCTTCATTTCTATTATTATTAATGATTTGGATTTTATTTATAACTTGCATTTCTTCTTTTCAAAGAAGGTGTCTGTTAATATACTTTGACTTCTTACGAATTAGAGAATGGCTCTTGTTCTTATATAATTTAATCATTTCTTTATATATCTTGGGGTAGCAGAGCTTCATCAGAGAAATATGCTTCAAAGTTTTTTTTTCCATTTAGCTATTTCCCTTCTAATTTTCATTGCACTAAATTTATACAAAAGTCAATTTTATGTAATAAAAATTCTACATTTTATTTCCATTGATTCTCTCTCTGCCTCATTAAATCAAAAACTCTTGTCCTGTGAAAGGCATTTCCACAAAGAACATTTTTTTGCAGGATTCTTAGGCAAACATACAGTACAACATGCGGGGTATCTACGTGTTATCTTTAACTCTAGCTTATATGATCAGCCAGCCTTCTTTATAGTCATACATCTTTTTGATAATGACTTTGACTATTCTTGCATACAAATTTTCATTGTTACAGGCTGTACTCTGTTTACACCCACCGTTTATCTTTCATTGCCCTTTGACTATTCCACACTTTCGATTATTTGGAGATAAAGAGATTCCCTGATTCACAGCCATAGAGCATCCCTGAAATCAGCGTTAATTTTACTGTTATTGTTTTAAAGAGCAGTTTTGTGTTAGAATATTAACATCAAGGTGATAATCAGAAGATTGTTTTTATGGCTGCACCTTTCAAGGAATCTTGAATTGTCTTAAGAGAATACCTCTTTGGATGAGGGCTTATAAGAGACTCCATTTTGCTCTCTGCTGAGTCAGATTCCATCATCAGCCACTGAGGTGATGATTCTCTTCCTGCTCACCCAGGCTAGTCCTTAGACAGCATGCTCACTCTGTAGCACAGATTGGGCTGGAAAGCCTTCCCAGCATAGTAAGACCTATCAGAACCGGCTTCCCCTCTTCTGGTAGGGATGCCTCCTCACTACAACATTCTCTTTGATATTGAGAAAACAAAAGAAAAATAACTATTTGAGTAGTTTTGCTTTCTTGTTTATCATTCGATTTCATTGTCATTTCTTCACTAATTAAGTTGTCACATGTCACATTTACGTATGCACTAGATAGAATATCCTACTCTTGCTCTTTGGGTATTCTGATTTCATTCATCCTGAAATCCCACTCAGTGGAAGTGTGTTAGAGCATTACGTCTGCAGATTGCGTGCATTCTAGCATTTATTACTAGGGGTGCTGGTGCTATCTTGCTATTTAGTTTATATATATAGTCTTGCTGATTATGCCAGTGGAATGGTTCAAAAAGCCAGATGATATGGAAACATGGTCCAAACCTAAAAGCTATGTCAGAAGCTTAGATCCTCAAGTTTTTTGGTTGATTTGTACAATATGAAACTTTTCTCTAAGTAAGTGAAATTTGGTCAGTAAGTAGAATTTCAGCTTTGTATTTCTGTTAGGATATATGAGATTTCTGGATGTACCTGTTAGGATATAAGATTTCTATTAGGATATATAACCTTCTGTATATATGTGAATATATTTTTGTTTCATTTCAGAGAACTGGGCTGAATTAATGAATAGCCTGTAATACTTTGCATGTTCAATTCTCAAAGTGGGAAAAAACTTTAAAGATCATCTTGAAAACTGGTGGAAAGTGACTTCTCCAGGATATCATACACAGTTAGTGGCAGAGTCTTATCTAGAACTATGACTGGTTTTTTTGGCCTGGGAAATCATGTTTCTATGTGTCTCTATATGTTTATATGTTGATTTTCCCAGAGGCCTGACATTCTTGTGTAGCATACATACTTCAGATTCTTTATGCTATTATGTTTAGAGTAATAAAATGTATCAAACAAGAATGAATACATTATGTAACCCTGATCATTTCATTAGTGAAGAAGGAGAAACCAGATAATGGGCCATCATCTCTGTCTGATATAAGTTAAGTATCATCAAGGCTAAGCCTTAATATCTCAGCAAATTTCTCAGTGTATGCAGATTTGCTTAGTAGTTAGTAGAGTATAACTAAACTGATAGTGTTAACTTCTTAAAAGTTCACCAGTTTAATTTTATTAATGCCTTTTCCTTTGTTATACCACATTTACTTCCTTGGTTTTTATTTCTTTCCACTGAATGCTCCTTTATTACAAAGAAAACCAGATAAACAAAACCAATCATCACAGCAGCTGTGTTTGACAGTGGATGCACCATTGTATACTCATAGTCCTTTATCTCTGTGGAATGCCGACTCTGAAGTTAGAGGTCCTGACTTTGAATTCCTCTTTGACTTCGGATAAGTCAGTTAACCTTCCTGGGCCTCATTTTCTCATCTGTAAAATGAGGGTGTTGAACTGGATGACTTCTTAGGTCCCTTCCAGTTCTACATCTATGTTCCTAAGATTAGTTCTAAGACGGGGCATTGTAGTTATTCAGAGTTTGACTGTCTTTCAGCATCATTTTCATTTACATTATATTATCATAGACGGTTTTCCTGGTTCTGTTTACTTCCTTCTGGATCACTTCACAAAAGCCTTTCCATCCTTCTCTGAATTCCTCACTTTTTCCATTTCCTACAATATAATAATATTCTGTTACATTTATTATCCCATAGTTTGTTCAAACATTCTCTCCATACACCTACTTCAGCAAAAACTGAAATCACCACCAGACCAAATAATTAAGAAATCCAATGGGAAATTAGAGTAAGTGATAATTTCCATCCCAGAAATGTACCAGAAGTTAGCCAGGAGCCCAGATTTAACAGGAAAGGGAATCATCAGTAAAGTCAGCACTAAGACAGGCAAACAAACTATCAGCCTTCTAACAGGATCAGAGGCAGGCCAGATATATCTGTAGCCTGCACCTTTCTTTGTCCAGATGCAGCATGGGCAGAGGCTGCCCCTTCTCTGACAAACCCTGGGAACTTCTCCGGCCTTAGGGTGCAAGTCCAAGGAGAGGTCGGGACCAAAGCAGCACAGTAATGTTCAGAGTAGAATGGCCCTGGGGCTCTCAAAGGTCTCTGGTACTCTATCTTCAGGTGCCATAGAGGGTCTTGAAGATCTAGGACTCTAAACAGTAAAGATCCCAGTTGGCCTAAGGTCAACTTTAGAATACAGGTGACCAGGGACCAGACTAAGCTGGGCTAACCATCTCATCCTAAAGCATAGCAGGAGGCAAAGTCTAATACTTACACAGAGCCCTAATTCAGAAACCTAAAACTAGTGAGATTAGTAAAAGAGAAAAGAATGACCTGTATCAAAAAATATTATAGATCTAGAGAACCCCAAAAGAAGCATCAGTAAGTAACTCCATATCAATTGCAAACAGTGACTCAAAGGGAAAAGTGTATTTTCCACAAGGATTATGTGAATACTCATAAAAAAATGATATTAATGAAATGAGAACTGGAGAAAAAAAATCAGGAAGCTAGCTTAGAAGAAAAAGTGGTAAACCTTCATTAACCAAAAAATTAATGACTTCATGAGACAAGAAATATTAGAACAAAATAAAAAGATTTTTTAAAATAGAAGAGAAGATTAGATATGTGATCTCAAAACCAGTTAAACTGTGAAACAAATCAAGGAGAGATAACTTAAGAAACTGTTCAACTACTTGAAAACAAAAAACGTATTTCAAGAAATCTTGAAATGATACATGCCCACTAAAATTGCCCAGCCCCGTTAAATCCCAGAGGGCAAAGTGCAGAGAGAAAGAATACACTGATTACTTACTTCTTGAAAGGAACTTGAGAAGGAAGAGTCCCAGAAATGTTATTGTTCAAATTCAGAGCTCTCCCATATCAAGGGGGAAAAAAGTGGAAAAGCTCTAGAAACGAGCAATTCAAGTGCTAAGAAACCATAGTCAGAATCATAGATCTGATAGCTTATATTATAAATAAGAGAAATACTTGGGATACAATATTCCAAAAGGAAAAAGAAATAGGCTTATAACCATGAATAACTTATCCTGCAAAGCTGAGTATAATTCTCTGGGGGGGAAATTAACCTTTAATGTAATAGAGGATGTTCAAACATTTCTGATGAAAAGCCCAGAGATGACTAGGAACTCTGAAACAGAAACACAAGAGTCTAGAGAAATTTGGACAGGTACATTTATATGAGCAGTTAGATAGGGCTGTATGGTGATATAGCTATATGTTCTTTCTCTTCCATTTTAATGGGCGAAAATAAGCTAGTGCCTCTTTAGAACTTTTAATGCCTTCAAAGATTCTTAAAGGAACCTAAAAAACAAAAACAGGCAAAAAAAACCCCACAGAGATCCCGGGGTTAGATTGGTTCTCTTTTGAGTGTTTGAAGAGGAGAAAAAGGAAAGGTAAAAGCAGATAGTATTATATAGAAAGGAAAAAGAAGCTATTTCTCATATTTGGGCATATAAAAGGAGGATACAAATATGGAAGAAAAGGTGGAAGGGAGGACATTAGAAGAACTTCTTATCTGAAATGGGACAAAGGACAACATAGTTTGATGTAAAAATTCATTGAACTCAACAGAGAAACAATGATGGGGGATAGAAGGAGGAGCAGTGAGAGAGAAGAGCCATAAGGAAAACAAACTGATCCTAAAGAGGGGATTAAAATGGGGGAAGGGAAGAACTATGAAAGAGTACCTGTGAACTGAGGAATTGCTGATAAAAAAATATGATATTATGAATGTGATGGAAAAAACATACATCATAAAAAATGGTAAAATGATTGCAGAAAATCTTGAATAACATGAACCAATGCCAAGTGAAGTGAACAGAAGTAGGAGAATATTTTATACGAGGACAGCTGCACTGTTTAAAAAAAAAAACCCAACCCAACAAAGACCAAAACATGAAAAGACTTAACTCTCCTCGATAACCAATCATATCTCGTATCAGAGGATAGAGGAGTGAAGCATGTTACATTCCTTCTGACAGAAATGTCAGACTCAAGGTGCCGAAACAAATACTTGTGCCTATTGTGTGCATTTGTTTTGCTTGACTGTACTTACTGTTCTAAAAATTTTTTTCTTTTTGTTTTAATGAAGGAAGGGAGTTGAGAGGAAGAGAAAGATTTTTAAAATGCATAAACAGGAACAGATTCCTGAAGGAAGCACAGGAAAAAGGGTAGTTTTGAAAGTAATGTGGAATTGTTATATACTTTTAAAAAATTGATATGAAATAGAGAGCACAATTTCACGTGCATTTCTCCTCTTGTGTTTGCCTGTAGGTGCGAAAAAGCCCTTTTTGGAATGTTTAAGTTCAGAATGAAAATAAATTTTTTATAAACATGAATTAAAAAACATACATGAATTTGATGTCAGTTTCTAGGATAATTAAACAGATGGTTTGTGAGCATTTGTAAAATGTAGTACTCTCTAGGAGTCAGCCAACATGGATTTACTAAGAACATATAATGCCAAATTAACCACATTTCTTCGTTTGATTATTAATACGGGAGATGCCATAGAAAACAGTGGATTTTGATTTCCACAAACTAGTGTCCTGTGAAATCCTTAGAGACACAACAATGAAATTTGGGCTAGATGACAATGTTAGTTGCTGGTTGAATAACTGTATTTAAGAGAATGCTGTCTCAGTGCCAACTTAAATGATTCCTTTAGCAGAGTATTGTTTGTAATATTTGGGCTAAGTCTTCTATAGGTGAATCTTTGGTTTGACGTAAGGGGATCACTAGCCAACACTGTATCTCTCCTGTAGCACTAGAAACAAACAAAAAAGTGGTTTCCTCTTTTCTCCAAGCTTCATCCCTCAGGATACCTACCAGTTAGAGGCTCAAGCAGTGATCATCAGTAAAACCTCCTATTTCTCTTTATCTCCTAGAAATGTGGACTGTGTGATAGTTGAGCCGATGTGTCCTGTGTATTGCCACATGGAGTGTGTGCAGATCACCTGCAACCCATATTATTGCATTGTGCACAGAAGGGATATATATATATATATATATCAATTGACATGATATCAAGGCTCTGTCATGGGCTCCAATCCCATCATTTGCACTTACTAAACTTTGTCCAGGCCTTATTTGTCCAAGCCTTAAGGAATTCTTGGCCACAAACCTTTGGAGGAAGTTTAGCTGGCCATCTATGTCATCTGTAGGGGCACTGGTACTCTCCCTGAAGAAAAAGAGTGGCGATCTCCAGTATTCCATGAGCATAGCATTTCCTATTTGCAGCTACTATCCTTCACCACAAAACTTAATTCTTCTGAATCATTGGTTGCATGCCTTGATCTTCACCATGCTGGACCTTCTAGGTTTCTTTTCCTACTCTGAGACTGTTGCCAAAGGGATGACTAGAAAACAGTAATTCAAACAATATGAGTATGAGTTGAATTACTCTACTGCTCAGCTTTTAGTAATTTGTGAATATTATCTTCCAAAACATGCAAGAATTGGGGCTGGGGTAATCCTACACCTCAGGAACATTGTCACCTATGGACAACATACAAATCTAGTTAGTAGGAACACATGCTGATGTGATCTGCAAGTACTAATTTTATGTAAAATTGGAAAAACACAAATTTACCTAAATGTAGCCAAATTTAGGAAGAGCTGGAATTTTTAAAATACATGCTAGGCTACCTTTTTTTTTTTATAATTTGTTTTTAGTTTTCAGTATTCACTTCCATAAGATTTTGAGTTTTGAATTTTCTTCCCCTCCTTCTCCTCCCTTCTCCCCAAGATAGCATGCAGGCCCTACTTATACATATTAAATATATTTTCACATTAGTCATAATGTAAAGAAGAACTAGAACTAATGGGAGAGGAGTGTGTGTTCATCCTTCATTGCTGAAGACCATACCATCAGAGAAATAATGACATGACTTGCACTTGACTTTGTTTTGAGTGAGGGAGGGCTATGCAAGTCACCAGCCTCACTTCTCCAGAGCCATCTGAATCCAGTGACCAGATATTCATCAGGATGACTGGAGATGACCCAAGATGAGGCAATTGGGATTAAGTGACTTGCCCAAGGTCACACAGCTAGTGAATGTCAAGTGTCTGAGGTGAGATTTGAACTCAAGTCCTCCTGACTCCTGCACTGGTGCTCTATCCACTGCACCACCTAGTTGCTCCAATGGGAGAAGAACCACAAGAAAGAAGAAACAAAACAACAGAAGAAAAGGAGAGCAAATAGTATGCTTTAGTGTTCATTCAGACTCCAAAGTTTTTTCTGTGGATGTGGATAGCATTTTCCATCTTGAAGTTTTTGGAGATGTCTTGGATTCTTGCATTACTGAGAAGAGCTAAGTATATCAAAGTTAGTCAACACACAATGTGGCTGATACCATGTGCAATGTCCTTCTGATTCTGTTCATTTCACTCAGCATTAGTTCCTATAAGTCTTTCCAGGTTTTTCTGAAGTCTGCCTGCTCATCATTTCTTATAACACAGGTGTACTTCATTACATTCATATACCACAACTTGTACAACTATTCCTCAATTGATAAACATCCCCTCAACTTCCAATTCTTTACTAGCACAAAAAGAGCTGCCATAAATATTTTTGTACATATAGTTCCTTTTTCCATTTTTATGATCTTTTTGGGATGCAGACCTGGAAGTGGTATTGCTGGGCCAAAGTGTTTGCAGTTTTATAGACCTTTGGGCATAGTTCTAAATTGTTCTCTAGAATGATGGGGTTAGTTTACAACTGCATCAACATTGCATTAGCATTGCAGTTTTCCCACATCTTCTCCAACATTTATCATTTTCCTTTTTATCCTGTTAGCCAGTCTGATAGGTGTGATGTGGTACCTCGGAGTTGTTTTGATTTTCATTTCTCTAATCAATAGTGATTTAGAGCATTTTTTCCTATGACTATAGATAGCTTTAATTTCTTCCTCTTAAAACTGCCTGCTCATATCCTTTGACCATTTATCAATTAGGGAATGACTTGTATTCTAACAGAAAAACACAGCTTGAAAAATTCAACTCAGTTCTCTGTATATTTTAGAAATTAGACCTTTATCAGAGACACTGGCTGTAAAATCGTTTCTCAGCTTTCCTCTTTCCTTCTAATCTTGGTTGCACTGACTTTGTGTAAAACCTTTACAATTTAATCAAACTCATCCATTTTGCATTTCATAATGTTTTGTATCTCTTGGTTGGTAATAAATTCTTCAGTCTCCATAGATTTGACAGTTAAATGTGCTCTCCTGACTTGCTTATAGTTTCATCCTTTATGTCTAAATCATGTACCCATTTTGACCTTATACTGGTATACAGTCTATGCCTAGTTTCTGTTTTCCAGTTTTCCCTAGACATTTTAATTAGTGAGTTCTTATCCCAGAAGCTAGTCTTCAGATTTATCTAAGAGTAGATTATTATAGTCACTGACTGTTGTGTCCTGTGTACCTAACCTATTCCACTGATCAGCCACTCTATTTCTTAGCCAGTACCAATCAGTTTTAATGATTGCTGCTTTAAAATACAATTTAGGATCTGATACAGTTAGGCCATCTTCTCTTGCATTTCTTTTCATTAATTCCCTTGACATTCTGGACCTTTTGTTCTTCTAGATGAATTTTGTTATTTTTCTTAGCTCTATAAACTAACCTTTTTGGTAGTTGGATTGGTATGGTACTGACAATGTAAATTAATTTAGGTAGAATTGTCATTTTTATTATATTAGCTCAGCCTACCAGTGAGCAACTGTATTTTCCTAGTGATTTAGATTTGACTTTATTTGTGTGAAAAAATGTTTTGTAATTGTGCTCATATAGTTCCTGAGTTTTTCTTGGCAGGTAGACTCCAAAATATTTTATAATGTCTACAGTAATTTTAAGTGGAATTTCTCTGTCTCTTGCTGTTGGGCTTTTTTAGTAATATATAGAAATACTGATGATTTATATGCATATATTTATATGCAACTTTGCTAAATTTGTTTATTATTTCAAGTAATTTTTTACTTAATTTTCTCTAGGATTCTCAAAGTATGCTATTATGTCATTTGCAAAGAATGATGCCTTTGCTTCTTATTTGCCTATTCTAATTCTTTCAATTTTTTTTCTTTTATTGTTAAAGCTAACATTTCTAGGACAGTATTGAGTAACAGTGATGATAATGGCCATCTTTGTTTCACCCCAGATCTTATTAGAAATGCTTCTAGCTTATCCTCATTACATATAATCCTTGCTGATGATTTTAGATAGATGCCATCTGTCATTTTATGGAAGGCTCCACTAATTCCTATGCTCTCTAGAGTTTTTAATAGGAATGGGTATTGTATTTTGTCAAAAAATTTTTCTGCACCTTTTGAGATAATCATATGATTTCTGTTAGTTTTGTTGTTGATATGAGCAATTATACTGACCGTTTTCCTAATCCCCTGAATTCCTGGTATAAATCTTAACCTGGTCATAGTATGTTATTCTCAAAATAAGTTGCTTTAATCTCTTTGCTAATATTTTATTTAAAATTTTTGCATCTGTATTCATTAGGGAAATTGGTCTATAATTTTCTTTCTCTTTTTAGGCTCTTCCCAGTTTATATATCAGCATAAAAAAAAATTTGGTAGGACTCCTTCTTTATCATTTTTCCCAAATAGTTTATGTAGTATTGGACTTAATTGTTCTTTAAATGTTTGATAGAATTCACTTGTAAATCCATTTGGCCCTGGAGATTTTTTCTTAGGGAGTTCATTGATGGCTTGTTCAATTTCTTTTTCTAAAATGGAGTTATTTAAGTATTTTATTTCCTGGTCTGTTACTCTGGGCAGTTTATATTTTTGTAAATATTTATCCATTTCACTAAGATTGTCAAATTTATTGGTATACAGTTGGGCAAAATAGCTCCTAATTATTGTTTTGATTTCTTCTTCATTGGTGGTGAATTCACCCTTTCCTTTTTTGATGCTGGTAATTTTTTTTTCTTATTCCTTAATCAAATTAACTAAAGGTTTATCTATTATATTGGTTTTCCCATAAAACCAGCTCTTGGTTTATTTATTCATTCAGTAGTTTTCTTAATTTCAATTTTGTTTATCTCTCCTTTCATTTTCAGAATTTCTAATTTGATATTTAATTGGGGATTTTTAGTTTGTTCTTTTTCTAGCCTTTTTAATTGCATGCCCATTTCACTGATCTCTTCTTTCTCTACTTTATTCATGTGATTATTCAGAGATATAAAATTTCCTAAGCACTGCTTTCACTGCATCCCCTAAGTTTGGTATGTTGTCTCATTGTTGTCATTCTCTTGGATGAAGTTACTGAATGTATCTATGATTTGTTGTTTATCCCACTCATTCTTTAGGACTACATTATTTAGTTTCCAATTAATTTTTAGTCTATCTTTCCATGGCCCTTTATTACGTATAATTTTTTATTGCATCATGATCTGAAAAGGATACGTTGCCTATCTCTGCCTTTTTGCATTATGTTATGGGGTTTTTGTGCCCTAATACATGGTCAGTTTTTGTGTAGGTTCCATGTACCACTGAGAGAAAGGTGTAGTCCTTTCTATCCTCATTCAGCTTTCTCCACAAATAAGCCATATCTAACTTTTCTAAAATTCTTTTCATCTCCTTAGCTTCTTTCTGTTTATTTTGTGGTTAGATTTATTTAGTTCTGAAAGGGGGAGGTTGAGGTGTCCCCCACTAGTATAGTTTTATTATCTATTTCTTCCTGTAACCCACTTAACTTTTCCTCTAAGAAGTTGGATGCTGTATTACTTGGTGCATATATGTTTAGTAATAATATTATTTCATTGTCTATTTTTAGCAGGTTGTAGTTTCCTTCCTTATCTCTTTTAATTGGACCTCTTTTTTGCTTTTGCTTTGTCTGAGATATCAGGCTTGCTACCCCCTTTTTTTTTTAACTTCAGCTGAAGCCTAATATATTTTGCTCCAGCCTTTTGCATTTACATTGTGTGTATTCCTCTACTTCAAATGTGTTTCATTTATTTATTTATTTTATTTATTTATAAATGTTCTACAATCACTTCCTTAAAATTAAGATTTTATCCCCCCCACACCTTCCCCCCACTACCCCCTCCCTCCCCATGACAATTCTGTATAGGTTCTACATATACTTTCCTATTGAGCACATTTTCACTATAGTCAG
>CM053769.1:52284794-52308241 GCA_028658325.1 Potorous gilbertii
TTCCCTTTTCTGGGCATTTTCCCAGCCAGTTCCTTGACTTCTGAGAGTCCTCTCCACCACCAGGCCTAGATCTGCCCAGCTAGTGCTTGGGATCTGAGATTCAAATGCTGCTCCCCAGCCTCAGGGCTTTTGGCGGCAGGCCTGGCTGCTCTTCAATGGGAGCTTATCTGCTGAAAAAGTCTTAGAGAAGGTGTGATTTTAGCCAAGATTTGAAGAAACTCAGCGTTTCGCTGTGTACTATTTATCGGGTGCCATTCTACTACACATCTAGCCACCCCATCCCGTGCAGCCAGATGGAGGGAACCATTTAGTAGCTCATTACCACTAGGACAACTGACTCATTTGTTATTATTGCTATTTTAATCGTTATGTAATGTCCCCATTCAGAACATAAGACATATTCAAACTATAGATTCCACGTTCATTTATTGCCACCCCTCATGATTTATTACTAATCAGTCAACAGCTTCCTCTAAGACTTGGAAACTGTGCCCAGGCCCTTTAAGAGACCAACACCATTGGACCTTCAAAGATTAGTGACTAGGTTTGGTAGCTAATGAGTTAGAAACTACCTTGCCAGCTAACCATTCTGGAAATTGGAAGACCAGGACATTTTTCCTTTCCTCAAGCAGTAAACTTACTTCATTCAGCTAAGGCTCCTTGACACTGTGCAAGTGCACTAGGTCTTCTACTGGTTATTGTGATTAAATAAAATTATTAGGTCTTATTTAAAGGGCTTTAAAGACCTTGGTCTCTGCATTCCATGACCTTCTTCAGTAATGACTGAACAGGAGGAATTGATGATTAAGAAAGCACTGGATTCCAGTTTCACTGGGGGACAACTCTAGTACTTTGTGGATTGGAAAAGTGACAGGGCTTCCTCTCAAACCTCCACAGTCTCACGTAGCCTTTCCATATGTGGCACTCACACAGTTTTCTTGGGGCCTGAGGGATTATAGGGAAGGGTTCTCGGAGGAAAGCGTGTAGTATTGGGGTCCACTTGCTACAGATGCAGAAGATAAGCGCAGGCACCATTAGGCAGAGGTAACTCATATCATAAACACCGATGTACTATGGATTTCAAAGATTATAAATCTCACTTCCCAACAGCGCTAGAGTACCCTGTATGTTGCTTCCTTTATAACCTGATTCTTTACTTCGTGTTCCATTGCTTGCTCCTTTGATCTCCTTTTTGTTGTTGCTTCTGGAGGAACCTCTGGTGATCATCCAGCTTCTGGGATACCATCTTTAGTATGAGTTGCCAAGCTTACACACAACACCTGAGCTCACAGCTCAGGTCCCAGGGGTCCACAATTTCATGTTTCAAGTGCAGATTCCTCCTGCTAGGATTTCTTGATTCTGGAGGGCATTAGAGAAAATAGAGAACATTTTCATTTTTGTGCCTCTTTTATGTTGACCTCTTTAAAATGGACAAGATTTTATCTTGTGCTGATTTGCTTATATTACCAATGAAAATAAGAGTATAATATTATCTTCTAGAAGCTAACTTTAAGTATATAAAATTTTTACCCCTTTGACCTTAAGACTAATTTTTTAAAAAAAATATATGATTTATTTATTTTTCAGTTTTCAACATTCACTTCCGTAGGAATTTGAATTCAAAATTTTCTCTCCATCCCATCTCTCCTTATCCCCACCTCAGGACAGTATGCCCCCGATTTACCCCTTTCTCCAGTCTGTCCCCCTTCCCTCTATTTTCCTGTAGATCAAAATAGCCTATACATCTTATTTCCAAGTTGCATGCAAAAACCATTTTTAACATTCATTTTTAAAGCTTTGAGTTCTGTATTCTCTCCCTTCTTCCCTCCTCATCCACCCTCCTCATCCACCCTTGAGAAAGCAAGCAGTTTAGTATAGCTCATACATGTGTAGCCATGCACAATACTTCCATAATAGTTATATTCCAGAAGACTAACTACATTTCCCCGTCCTATCCTGCCTTCCATATATTCCATTCTCTCCCTTGACCTGTCCTCCCACAATAGTGTTTGCTTCTGCTTACCCTTTCCCCAATTTGCTGTCCCTTCTATTATTTTTCCTCTCCTATCCCCTTCCCCACTGCCTTCCTGCAGGGTAAAATAGATTTCCATATCTAATTAAATGTGTGTCATTCCCTCCTTAAGCCAAATCCCATGAGAGTAAGGCTCACTTATTCCCTTTCATCTCCCCTCTCTTCCCCTCCATTGTGAAAGCTCTTTCTTGCCTCATTCATCTGAGATGATTTGGTATATTCTACCTCTCCCTTTCTCATATTCCTAGTACATTCCACTCAGGGCAGCTAGGTGGTGCAGTGGATAGAGCACTAGTGCAGGAGTCAGGAGAAGCTGAGTTCAAACCTCACCTCAGACACTTGACACTCACTAGCTGTGTGACCTTGGGTAAGTCACTTAACCCCAAGTGCCTCCTCTTGGGTCATCTCCAGTCATCCTGATGTATATGGGTCATGGATCACTGGATTCAGATGGCTGTGGAGAAGTGAGGTTGGTACCAGCACAGCCCTCCCTCACTCAAAACAAAGTCAAATGCAAGTCATGTCATTATTTCTCTGATGGCATGGTCTTCAGCAACGAAAGACAAACACACACGTTCCACTCAATAGTATATTTTTTAGGTATTCTCACTTTATATTCAGCTTACTCTGTGCCCTCAGTCTATGTATATATACATATATACATGTGTGTATATATGTATGTCATATATTACATACATACACACACACACACACACACACACACACACACACATATATATATATATATATATATATTCCCTCTAACTACCCTAATACTGAGAAAGGTCTCATGAGTTACAAATATCATCTTTCCATGTAGAAATGTAATAAGTTCAACTTTAATAAGTCCCTTATGGCTTCTCTTTCCTGTTTGTTTACCTTTTCATGTTTCTCTTGATTCTTGTATTTGAAAGGCAGATTTTCTGTTCAGCTCTGGTCTTTTCAACAAGAATGCTTGGAAGTTCTCTTTTAAGTTCTCTATTTCGTGGAAATTCTTTTTTTTTTCCCTGAAAGATTATACTCAGTTTCTCTGGGTAGGTGATTCTTAAGTTTTAATCCTATCTCCTTTAACCTCTGGAATATCATACTCCAAGCCTTTTGATCCTGATTGTATTTTCACAATACTTGAATTATTTTTTTTCTGGCTGCTTATAATATTTTCTCCTTGATCTGGGAACTCTGGAATTTGGCTACAGTATTTCTGGGAGTTTTCCTTTTGGCATCTTTTTTAGGATATGATTGTGAATTCTTTCTGTTTTTGTTTTACCCTCTGATTCTAGAATATCAGGACAGTTTTCCTTGATAATTTCTTGGAAGATGATGTCTAGGCTCTTTTTTTAATCATGGTTTTCAGGTAGACCAATAACTTTTAAATTATCTCTCCTGGATCTATTTTCCAGATCAGTTGTTTTTCCAGTGAGATATTTCATATTGTCTTCTATTTTTTCAGTCTTTTGGTTTTGTTTTATAATTTCTTGATTTCTCATAAAGTCGTTGGCTTCCATCTGCTCCATTTTAATATTTAAAGAACTATTTTCTTCGGTGAGCTTTTGGATCTCCTTTTCCATTTGGCCAATTCTGTTTTTTAAGGCATTCTTCTCCTCGTTGACTTTTTGGACATCTTTTGCCATTTTGGTTAGTCTTTTTTTTAAAGGTGTTATTTTCTTCAGCAGTTTTTGGGTCTCCTTTAGCAAACTATTGATTCATTTTTCATGATTTTCTTGTGTCACTCTCATTTCTCTTCCCAATTTTTCCTCCACCTCTCTTACTTGACTTTCAGAATCCTTTTTGAACTTTTCCATGGCCTGAGACCATTGCATATTTTTTTTTGAAGGCTTTGGATATAGGAGTCTTGACCTTACTGTCTTCCTCTGGTTGCATGCTTTGGTCTTCCCCTGATTGTATGCTTTGCTCTTCCTCACCCAAAAGGATGGAAGAAAATACCTTTTTATCAAGAAATTAACTTTCTATAGTCTTATGTTTTCCCTCTTTTTGAGCATTTTCCCAGCCAATTACTTTTGAGTCCTTTGTCAAGTGGTGGGTATACTACCCCAGGATTCAGAGATTTTGTGCAACTGTTCTCTGAGATATCTCTAGAGTGCTGTAAATTCTCAGTTCCTCCAAAGTGGTATAGTCAAGGGAGAGGTGTTTACTGTTCTGGCCTACTCTCTGGTCTGTGAGCAACCACAAGCACTCTTTTCTTAGCTGGAACTGCGAGTAGTATTCCCTCTCCACAGTCACCAAAAAGCTTTGCCATGCCAGCGCTCTTCCTCACGCCAGGATCACCACTCAGGACTGAGACCCAGATCAGCAGCTCTATTCTCCCATGATCTGTTGGCCAAGAGCTCCAGAAGTGGCCACTGTTGTGGTAGTGGCTGCAGCCACTCTGGCACCTGACCATATTCCCCTCTCACCCAGGTGAAAGAGCTTTCTTGCTGATCTTTGAAGCTGTGTTTTGTCTTTATGGGTTGAGAAATCTGGAAATTGCAGCTGCTGCCCATGAGTCCCAAACCATGCTGGTGTGGCCCTCTGCTGTACTTTGAGTTTTGAGTCTAGTGTGATAGACCCTTCCTGATGGCCTTCCATCTTGGGCTGGAAATCTGTTTCACTCTGTCATTTTGTGGCTTTTGCTGCTCTTGAATTTGTTTAGAGTCATTTTTTAACATATATTTTAAGGGTTTCGCTGGGAGAGCTCAAGCAGGCCTCTGCTTCTGCTCCACCATCTTCAATATTTTTGAAAAATAGATCCTAATGCCTTTTAAATAGAAAAGTTTCTTTCAGATAGTTAAAGAAAAGCTGAATGAAACCCTGTAAGGGCAGAATTGATTTGCATACATAATATGTCTCTCTCTCTGTCTCTCTCTGTCTCTCTCTCTCTCTCTCTCTCTCTCTCTATATATATATATATATATATCTAATGGTGCTCAGTAAATATTTGTTAATACTGATGCTGAGGGTTCAGTTTGGAATTGCAGGGGGGGAAAAAGGTTTCTTTCATTCTAAATTTATTAACTAGAGCTACCACTTTATAATTCCATAAAGTAATTCTTTTTTTCTTATCAAAGATCTTATTATTTATTTTATGACTATCCTAACTTATAACTAACTTCCAAGATTAAAAAAAAAAGCAGTTCACCACCAATAGAAGACTTAATGTAATATTTATAGCTTTATACTTAGACTCTTATTTATAAGTCAGCAGTTCTTCCTAGCCTTCATTTTCTTTTTCATGTCAAGTATTAAAGATTTCCACCTATTTTCTCACATATGCTTATTCTTTAGCAGTTAACCAAAGTAAATGAGAATGCTGAATATTCTTAAACTTAAAAAAAGTCCTTAACATCTTATTCATTGTATTCTTCAGTTTTCTCATGGGGAAAAAAATTAATTAGCCATAACTCAACTTTATATATTTTTCCACCTGTTACTTCTACAACACAGTCCTGGATTGTAAAATGTGGTGTATGTTCTCTTAATTTCTACTGCATGGGGAGGGAGAAATCATCAAGAAAATCTTTAAAACCATCATGTGGAAAACCTTGAAAAGTCTATGCTTCGTCCTCAAGGTTCAATTATTATCTTTTGTCCGCTGCTAAATCCATTTCATTATCTGATGTAATTATTCTCTAGTTCTTCTGGTACATTACTGGGCAGCCGGTGTACTGTTTCATGGTTGTAAGAGGCCATGGCTTCTTCATAAAGAATTTGGTGTGATATTTTCCTGTAGTTTCTTTACACTGTGTTCCCTCTTTTCAAGTCTTAGAAATAATACAGAATTATCTGTTTGAAGCACAAAAACAGTATGAAACCATAGTTCAGGGAAGAAGTCACAGCCATGGTAATCAATAACTGCACCTTCTTTCATTTTATTTTCTAACTCGTCAACTACTTTGTCTTCATCCAAAATGGGACATTCATATTCTTCATCAAAGTCATCATATAACTGTCCTTCTTGAGCTAAATCACCTACATTGATGTATGTCAGTCCTGTTCTTGACACAAGCTCTTTACCTAGTGTGGTCTTTCCAACCCTTGGAGCACCCATGAGCAGGATATTGGGCAACCTCATGGTCGCAGTGGTGCCAGCTCCACTCTGGTCGCCTGCTCTCCACAAGGGAGTAGCAGGCCAAGTGATTCTTTTACTAATGACTTTTTAAAAATGATTCCAAACATCTGAATTTATGCTGCTCTGTAGATTCTGGTTTATTTTTGTTGCCAACACAGGTGAAAATTGAAACAAATTACGTGTTTCTGGATTTTTCATGCAGAAACTGGATGAACAAAAGAAGTGGTTAGATGAAGAAGTAGAAAGAGTTCTTCATCAACATCAAGAATTAGCTGATCTGGAAGAAGACTTAAAGCAGAGGGAGGCAATTGTTTCTAAGAAGGAAGCATTGTTACAAGAGAAGAGCCACTTGGAAAGCAAGAAGTTGCGATCTAGTCAGGTATCTAGCTCTAGTATGAAAGTTGTATAAAATGTCTCTTCTCTTAGAAATGGGTCATCGCACTATACAGAAGTGAAAGGAATAAAATTCTCATGTTCTCAATTTATTTTTTGCCATTTATTAAAATAGCAAATGGCCCTGTTTTTCAAGACTGAATTTATAAGCAAACTTGTGAAATACTTAATGTTTTGCTAGGTTAGTGGTTTGGCTGCTGAACTTGCATGGAAGTTTTGGAAGTCTCATATTGAAAATTGTTGGATAAAAGACAGTTGAAAATATAGCATAGGAATAGCTGCTGTTAATCACCTATCAGGATTCTCCTATCATTCTTTTTTCTAAACTTTTTTTTTGTGTGGAAACCTATCAAATGAGAAAGGTCTTCTATAAATAAGGAAAGTTTTCATTTTCAATTAATAAAACGTAGAGAGCCTTTTCAAAAATTTTTGTTTAAGGCCCACCATTTGAAGAAGTGTTTAATGGAAGTGCTTTTATAAATAGCTGTAACTCTTACCTTGATTTCATTTAATACCTATATAAAATGGAAATACACCTTCAGATTTAGTTTTTGCAACATTTTTATTAATACTCATATACACTTTGAATTAATAACTTTTTGAGGGGTGGGATGGGTTGTGTCTTTTAGGCTTTAAACAAAGATAGTTTGAAAATATCAACTCGCCTGAACTTGTTGGACCAAGAGTTGGCTAATAAAAGCATGCAGCTCCAGGGCATTCCAGCTGAGGAGCAAATAAAGATTTCAGAAGAAGTCCAGGCTCTTCAGAAAGAAAAAGATCACCTACAAAGAAGAAGAAATAGTATTGATGAGAAACTTAAAAATGGTAGAGTGTTATCCCCTGAAGTAAGTCAATATTCACTGGAACTGGAAGTGCTGTACTAATGCGTAACTTGAATAATTCCTCAGTCTCTGTCAGGTAAACATAAAATCTGGTAAATTTAAAAATTCTTTGGAATTTCCAACTGTAACAAATTCATCAAGTGAAATCAGTTTAATATACAGTAAAGCATGATTGTACACACATTGTGGAGTCCTCACTCTTGGAGCTTTATGGACATAGCTCTTGGCTGGCATTCCTAGGAATAGGAGGCTCATGCGTTCTCCATAGGCAAGGGTCACAAGCCTGGTCTGACGTATTCAGTAGTATGTCCAGCCATTTACAGATATTTACATGATAAATTTTAGGTATGAATCTTTTTATTATGGATCACATTCCCCCTTTCCCTTCAACATTTTTAACCATGTAAATTATTGGCTAGCTTATTAGCTTCCAAATTCCTAACTACCTTCTGTCTTCTCAGAATTTTTAACTGTTGATAAAAACATCTGTGACTTCCTTTACCAGAAAATCAGAAGTGACTTTTTTGAGGCAGTCATTTCTCCAGAAATACTTAAGTTGCTGTTTCCAGTCATAATTGAAAGACAGGATAAGAGATCCAAGAGAAGTCAAACAGCTGGGAAGGATGAGTGATGGGGAAGCTTTTGGCATTTGTCGTGGAGGGCTGTGGGAAACCAAGGGAAGGTGGGGACATATCTGTGGTATAGAAGACATGCCAGTATGAAACAGTATTTTTGCAGTAATTAAGACCAGCTTTATTAGTGGCTATGTGGAAACAGACTGATTATAAGAGGTTTCTGAAATACTTCAAGTCCACAACATCCCCGCATAGCCTCTGTACCCATACAGCTTGGTGTTCTGTGCAAAGTTGGGTAGCACTCTCAGATTAGATAGAGCTCTGTGCTATTGAAAATGAATAGCTGGCAGAGCATTAAAAAGAACAGAATTAATCAGATAAGCATTTACTGAGAATCTGCATTCCCAGAACCATGGCAGTGGCCTATGGAAGAAGCAAGAGGAAGTATGAAACAGTCCTGCCCCTCAAAGAGCTTCAGTCTATCCTCCCCCCAGGCCAAACAAATGTGGATAATGACACAGATGATAAATTAGTGCCAAGGCAGTGATTATAGGGCACCGCCCTGAACCAAATCTTAAAACAGGTAAAATGTTTGACTTTAGGGAGAAGGGTCTACACAGCCAGTTTAGATAAGGGAAAGGGTTTCCATACAGTAATGAGGAATGACATGTTCATGCAATAGAAAGATGATCATCATACACAAGTGCATATTAAATGTTTACGCATAGGAGATGGCACTAGCGGAAGGGACATGATTGGTAATAATGTGGGAGACCTTGAATGTTAGACTGAGGATGTAATTCATTAATTGAGAGGAGTCTATTGAATGGTGAAATGTCTTGTAAAAAGCTTAGGTGAAGGGGCAGCAGGGAAGAAGAGCTGCGTCATCTTCTTGATACATGTATTGAAGCGACCCAGAATTTGTTTGGCATTTTGCTGAGCCCTTTCACTCTCAGAGGCTTTATTTATTAAACATGAGTTCCTCATAACTATATTCTAGGTTAATATAATTATGCTTTATACAGCTTTAAAGGTAATGATACCTGCAACCCATCCTTTTCTAAAGATGTCAGTACTGCCATATAGGCTAGCACTGAAGATGTTAAATCATGTCCTCTAATGTTCTAACATGGTACAAGGTCACCACCAATATGCATAGATGTAGTGTGGACTGTCTTACAATTTGGACAAGTCCTCATTTATTTAACCTAGTTCAGAATGTAATTTTTCTTCTCAAAATAATCCTTTCCCCTGATAAGTTTCCTGGTTGCATTGTTTCATGGGAATAATAAAATTCTAGTTTCTTCTGGTATAGGATGCCTACCAGCTTGGACCTCAACAAATAAGCCCTCATTTATTTAAAGCCTAGAGTATTTGAACATATTTAAATAAACTAGATAAAGCACATGCAGTAAAATTTTTATCACTCCTTGGATTCTTCCTTCTACCTAACATCTGTTTATTGAAACTGCTTCTCCCTCCTCTGGGTCAGGGTATCCTTAAGAACAGCACACACTTTAAATCCATAGAACCTCCAGGGGTGGAATTGCTTCATGGATTCACAGGGCAGAGCCCAGCACAGTGAACCAGCGTTACCCCCAAATCTGTTTAGTAACCTGGATTTGGATACTAATTTTGACCCGTGTGGTCTCCAATAAATCATTTCACCTTTTCGGACCTCATTTGTAAAATGGAGGTCATCATCATCCAACTTCTAGCTTTACTAGGTTGTTTCAAAGTGCCATAGAAGTGTGTGTATGGTTGTGGTTGAATTATTAACTCAGATAAAAAAATGTGAGGAGGAGGACATTTCCTATGAAATAACATGCATTAAAAATATAAATGATTTTTGTATTATTAACTCATTAGGCTACATATACACACCATGTTCCATACAGATTTAGGAATTTAGGTGATCATGTAAAAAAAATTAGCTCTTTCTCATGAATTTTAAAAATATTGATATTTTGTTCCCTGTGGGGTAATTATTCAAATTCCTATGTTGTTGATTTTAAGTGTCTCTTCAGAAAAATAGAGTGAATACCGAACAGTGATTTTTCAACATGTATTCTCTCAGGATATAGTTTAAAACTGTATTGTAAAAGGAGGTCTTATTCAAACATCCAGTGGGATAAATTATGTATTTTTCCTATGGTTTTCCAGTTTAAAGTTCTAGATGTCAGCATACCTTTTCCCAGCTTGATCAAAAGTATTTCAAATTCTTGCTGAGACATAGGACACTCTTCCCCTCTCCATGTCCTCCCCCACCACACACACACACTGCATATGTAAGTGTCAACAATCTGTTATCATCAGTAGGGATTGTCGTAGAAGTTGTATTCTTTGGGTCACGGTTTATAAATTGGTGCTATTTCAAAGACATGTCAAGACAGTTGTCAAGAACTTCTAAGACACTAATGATTGTCAGTCATGACTCCCAAGGTTTTCCTTTGGTTAACTAAGTTCTTACATTTTCATCATATCCTAAAGATTAAAAAAAAAGCCAAGTCCATTATCACGTACAGGCGTCCTCATGCATGGCAACTGGTCTCATCACTTTTTGGCACCTAAAAGGGAAGTCAGATTTTATATTCTTAGGCTTAAAGATTACTGCAGATGGCAACTGCAGCCATGGAATTAAAAGATGTCTGCTCTTTGGAAGGAAAGCTGTGGCAAATCTGGATAACATATTAAAGAGCAGAGATACCGTCTTGCCAACTAAGGTACATATTATGGTAAAAACCATGGTTTTCCAGTAGTCATATATGGCTGTGGAATTATATATAAGGAAATTATATTATATAAGGAAAGTGGAATGCCACAGAATTGATGCTGTTGGATTGTAGTGCTGGAGAAGACTTCTGAGAGTCCTTTGGAGAGCAAGGAGATCAAAACAGTATTTGAAGAAATTCAGACTGCTCATTGGAAGGACAACTACTGAAGCTAAGATATTTTGGCCACACCATGAGAAGACAGGACTCTTGAGAAAAGACCCAGATGTTGGGAAAGACTGAAGGCAAAAATGGAGAACAGGATGGCAGAGGATGAGGTGGTAGATAGTGTCATGGAAGCAGTGAACATGAGCTTGGAAAGACTTGGAAAGAGATAGAAGGACCTGGCATCTGTAGTCCACAGGGTCATGAAGAGTCAGATATAACTCAATGAATGAACAACAAGACGCTTCTTCATTTTCCCTTTCAGAATGTTCCCTTTGATTTCTACTTATTAATACAATACTTAGCTATCTCTTATGTTTTTACCTTTTCCTTAGTATTTTCTCATCCAAATCCCACTACAGAAAAGAGAATGTGGACTTTAATAACACTCTACAAAGCCGAAAGTAAATGGTGCTAAACCTATTAGGAGAAATAGAGGTTGGTGAGTGCTCTAGTTATCAGGTATTTTTCTTTCCACAGTAGCATATAGAGTAGAAATGTTTTTCTCTGTTGAACAGTGAGATTGTGACAAGGCCCAACAATAGAACCTTTTCATTTGAAATTCAGTGGTTCCTATTGTGTTTTATCTCTAGGAAGAACATCTTCTTTTCCAGCTTGAAGAAGGGATTGAAGCACTGGAAGCTGCAATTGATTACAAGAATGAAAATATCCAGGGTCGTCAGCATTCTCTTAGAGCCTCCTTCCAAATCCTGACCCAGAGTGAGGCAAATGTTATGGAAAAACTGATTTGCCTGACTCCTGCTGAGATCAGAGCTATTCTTTACAGATATTTCAACAAGGTTTGTATTTTAAGTGACTGAACATTAACTGCAGATAATTTTTAATTGCATAGTTTATCCAAAGAAACATCAACCAAATTGTTTGAATTTTTTCAGAAAGGTCAAACTCTATATTTTATCAAAAACCTAATAGTTCTTACCTTACCTACAGATTTAAGCATTGCTTCACAGTGAAAGCATGATTCCCCCCGCCCTTAGAACTGATTCAGCTAATAAAGTACTTTATCAGTCTAAACATCCTAAATTTGTAAGATCATCTTGTATCTTTTCTTTTAGCCAAACTGATATTAAGGTGACTTTGGGGACTTGTTGGAAATATGTATCAAAGGATACCTTTGGCCAATATTGTATATATTTACTGGCTTTTTCTAGTAAAATAAAACCCCACAAATTTGTACTTTAACTCTGAATTAATGACAAATAGGGTACTTCACCAGATTCTACCTCTTTCCTCCCCCTAGTAGTTAGACATTAGGATGAGATTTTAGAATTGCATGTATTACAGGAACAGTAATACTGTATTTCAACTTTATTTGAATATATGTAACAATCTTATTGCTATTTTGTTATTTTATAATTTGAACATTTTAAAAAATCCAAAAAAGAGTTTTCTACCTCCCTCCCATTTAATACAAACTTGTGAGGTTTTATAATACTTTTTAAACTCTCCCATTTTATTTGTCCTTTTCTTACAAAGGTGTATTAATTAATATTAAGTTCAGAATAAAGTCAGGTAATATGCAAAAAATATTTCTCAGCAAATGTAATGATGAAAGTTTGGATAACAGCCTAGAAAAGCCTAGTAGCAAACAAGTATCAATTGATCTTGTATTTTGCTATAAATCCTTAGTAAAAGGTACATTAGAGAGTTCACAATTTCCCATCCAACCATAGGTATTAACAACTACCCATAAATCCAAAAGGAGTGCATGAAAGGAAGAAACCCTTTTTTTCTGGAAAGACATTATTCTGTAATGACCAGAGAGTAAGCAAGTTTTTCACTAAAGTGATGCCCCATGAAAGCATGGTAGTGAGCACTGCCCTGTGACAATTTGGTTTGCGCAAGCTAGAGAGGCTTTCACAGGGCAATGGATTGTGTTGCTGATTTCCAAGGACCAACAGCAAGCCAACAGTTTGGATACCAGATGTTGAATTTTTCTGGCCACAGCAGTAGTCAGTGGTGAGGAATGTACCCATGATGATGAATTATGAATATTCGAAATTCTGAAGAGAAGCGGGGAGGGCCTTTAGTTTTTGTTTAGGGTCTAGAATTTTAAATTTATGAAATTAACTCTAGTTGGTTACTGCTTTCTAGTTTCTAACTTTGAATTTTTTCCAATTAGACAAAATTGCAAAGTTATGTAATTTTTAGAATATAAGCTTCTAGAAGGAGGAAACCTCATGAGTGGATGGTGTATGTTATAACTTAGTATAGCACATGGTCCTGTATATATCATGATCTTATATTGTGTACAGTGTTTATTTGTATCTCCAGTTTGTTGAATAAACAAACATAATTTTTGCAAATTATGACTTTTAAAAGGGAAAGAGAGGGAGCTCATGATTGTATATAATTTGAATCAGCACACATAGAAAGTATAAGGCAGGATTCAGAGAGGACTTCCAAAATTGGAAAAGAGCCTCTGAAGCCACCTGGACTGGATCAAGATCCCTTCTACAGCATAACTAAGAAATGCTCATTCAAGCTTTGCTTTAAGACTTCTAATGAAGGGAAACCAGGCAACTCCCAAGGCAGTCCATTCCACTTTTGAATAGCTGGTTGTGAGGAAATTTTCCTTTCAAAACTCAAATTTACTTTTCTTTAACTTCTCCTTGTTTTCCTTGGGTGTGCCCTTTAAAGCCAGGTGAAAGAAATCTAAACCTTTTTCCACAGGATAACCCTTCAGATACCTGAGAATAGCCATCACAAGGCCCCTGAGTTTTCTTTTTTCCCATGCTAAACATCTCTATTTCCTTCAATTTTTCCTCATTTGGGCCCTTCACTGTTGGAGGAGTATCACTCCATCTTATTCAGAACCGAGCAAAGAATTCCAAATGTAGTCTTAACCAGGAGGAGAGAACAGCAAGACTTGCCTTTCCCTAGTTATAGCCATTAGGTTTCATTTAAGCCCATTTGCTTTTTTTGGCTGCCACATTACAATTTTAACTCATACTGAGCTAATGGCATAATAAAGCCATTAGATCCTTCTCAGATACTTTGTTGTTCTCCCATACCTCTCCATCATATAATTGTGAAATTACTTTTTAAAATTCAAGTGTAAAGACTTTATATTTCTTCCCATTAGGTTTCATCAGCCCCAGCATTCTTGGCTGTAGAGATTTTGATGGATCCTGACTTTCATCAAATATAGAGTTATTTCCACTTTTGTGTCATGTGCACATTTGATGGGCATGATTAATGCCTTTATTCATTTGTAAAAAAAATTGTTAGAGTACTTAGATGTTTTTACTGTAAACTTTAGAATAGCTATTTTGTGGTATGCTTAAAGCAGTTACAATATATGTCTATGCACAGAATCTTCTAGTCAGTCTAAAATTAAGTGACATCAACTTTAACACCCATTTTCTAGACTGGGAGATAAGTGTCAGGTGGTTTTAAAAGGTTTAGCTTCTTAATTTTCTTTTAAGATCTATCATAATGAAAACAAAAATACAGAGTACAATTTGAAATCATCATGGCAGAGAAATTCACTGGGAGGGAGGAGACAATTCTTGATATAATATTTACTAATTATTCCTTGTTTTCCTTCTCTGATTATTTATCCCCCCACCTCTGGAACCCATTGGCTAGAGGTAGGAATCGCCCAAGGATTGGTCCTTAATAATCTTCTCTTTATAGTCTTGACCTCTTCCTTGGCAATCTCCAATGTTTTCCCCACTTCAGTGATACTCTTATTTGGATAACTCCCAAATCTGTTATCTCTTTCCTTGGCCTATCTTTCTAACTATCTGTTAGATATCTTTTCCTCCTACTCCTAAAACCTCCCTCTTCTCCTGACTTCCCTATCTTTGTTGAAAGCACCACCATCATCTTAACAGCCTGTATTTAAAATTTTGGATTTTTTTCTTTTTCATCTTCCCTCACTCCCTCTTATTTAGTTAATTGTCACATCCTATTTATTCTGTTCCTATCTTTTTCATTCCTACTACTCTGATCAAAGGCCCTTGAACCTTCTAGGCTTTCTCTACTGCAATCCATGCTTCGTACCACCATGTGTATACATAAGCATCCTGGTGCATGGAACTGAGTGCATCACTTTCATGCTCACTAGAAGTGACTTCCAATTATCTACAAGTAGATTACAAATTCTCTAAGCTTGGCATTCAAGGTCCTCCACAGTCTGGTTCCAATCTACCTTCCCACCTGTCTTTCACAATACTCCTTTTTATACAGCATGCATTCTGGCCAAATTGAACTGCTTAATTCCATCCACCCTCTTCTCATCATGTCATCCTTAGTCTCCACACCTTTTGCTCATGTCAAATTTCTCAAACCTTGAATGAATTCCTCTCCTCCCTTCTACAAACCACCTGCTGAAACTTTTCCCTTCCTTCAAAGCATAAAATAGACATGAAACTGCATCCTTAAAACCTTCTATTTCAACTCCTCCTCAACTCCCAAATCTAGAAGTAATCTCTCTTTAATTTCTCCATAGTACTTTATACGGATTCTCTCCCTTTGTATTTATCATCTAATTTGTGTTATAGTTATGTACAAGTGCTATTTTTTTCTGTTAAATAAGCTCCTTTAATGATGGGACTTGTGTTTGATTCTATGTTTGTATCAGCAGTGCCCAGCACAGTACCTTAGAGTTATTCAATAAGTATTTTCATAAGCATCTGCTATGTGCTAGGCACTCTACTAAGTACTGCACAAAGTAGACACTTAATGTTTCTGAATTGAATGAAATTCAGATTGCTAACAAATGCTGCTCAAAGTCAGATTCTTTTGTACTGATGTTAGATAAATCTTATAAGAACCCAAATACCTTGGTTTGGCCACTGATGCTACAGTAACTCCAGAAAGTCATCTCTGTGTTGACTAAGGAAAGCAGATTAATCAGGTAACCTGAAACATAATTAAAAAGTTAAAATATTATATATTTGGTAGGTGGTTAGTTTGCGAGAAGCTGAGCGTAAACTAAAGTTAGAAAATGAAGAAATTAAAATGAAGGTTCAGGAACAAGACAACATGATTCGTGAACTGGAGTCTGCATTAGAGCGCCTTATGCTGCAGAGTGACAGACAGCTAACCCTTCAACGGAAGGAGCATGAGCAGAAGATACAGTTACTCTTGCAATATTTCAAAGGTATTTTTTTCTGTTTGATGAAATGTATGAATACTAGTGGGGAACCAGGGGGTATATACAGGGAACAAGGCTTCATGTGTGAAGTACTGTCACAGTATGAGAGACAATGTACAATTTTAAAATTGCTATTCTTTGACAGGTATCAATCCTTTTTACCTGGCCCAGATGGAAGGAATTCATTTTCAGCAGAAGGCAGATAATTTTTTACCTATGCCAGGAGAGATCAGAGTTATTAGAACCTCTAGCCTAGATTACTCTTAAAATTCTTCACCATATATCCAGCTGATTAGAAATGCTGTATAAATAGTCCATTAATAGGTACCTACAGTCACTGCACATTGGGGTGCCATCAATCAGCTCCGATGGAGTATTTCTTCAGTACATGGTCATTGTACATGGCCAATACAGGAAAGGGTTGTGTTAGTGACAGACAAATAAATTCTCTGCCAGGGTCCTCCTGGTTCCCCCCGATTGTTTAGTCCTGATTCTCCTGAGTCTGAAGCTGAGAATGAGTTACTAAGAGGGTCCCAAAAGAAGTAATGTTATGTACAAAGTCAGTCAAGAAGTATACGTTGATTTGGAATGCTGAGACAAACCATCTGTGTATTAGTCCTTTGACAAGTGACTGAAGCAACCAGCTGCTTCCAGGATGAGCATTTTGTCAGGGCCATTTAATTTACTACATTCAAACATACCCATATTGGGATTATTAAGACAATTAATTTGCATCTTATTTTAAATGTTGAGAAAGTGATATTTTAAATATTTTTTAAAATTATTAAAGCTTTTAGGCACTATCTGTGCAAGCTAAATATGATTTAAAATATTATTTATTTATGTAGTTATACTTTCCATGAGTTTTACTTGAAAAATTTTAAAATTATTAAAGCTCTACCAATACACATTCATTTCAACCACACATGCAAGAGAGATACAATAACAAAAAAAGTGGGTGTGACTTACATCATTGAACTAAAGGGGTACGAAAAGGAGTCCTATTAAGAATCAGTTACGAATTAGTTTCTTTCTGAATAATGAACTTAAAATTTTTACATAAAATCTATGAGGCAGCATGCTATAATGGATAAGAGAGCTGGCCTAGAATAAGGAAGACCTGGTTCAAGTCCTGCCTCTGTCCATTATTGACTGTAATTGATCCCAGGGCCTAAGCAAATTCTCTAAGATTATATAAATTACAGAAAAAGTCCCAGTTCACTTTGGTAGAGAAAATTCTTTGCTAGGTACTCCCTATGCAGATTAGCACAATCGGTAGCATGTTGAACCTAGAGTCAAGAAGGCCTGATTTCAAGTCCAGCCTTAGATACTTACTATCTTTGTAACCCTGGGCAAGTTACTTAACTACCTTCTGCCTCAGTTTCCACATCTGTAGAATGGGGTTAACAATAGCAGGTTCTTAGGACTTTTCTGAGGATAAAATGAGATGATACTTGTAAAGCACTTTACAAAGCTTAAACCACTAAATAAATGCTATTAATATCATTTTGTTAGAAAGTCTGATTTTAAAAATGCAAAATTAGTATATTTCTTCTAAAATCGTTTTAATACCTCATATCCCAGCATGGAGATGATATATCCAGCAGTATATCAGTGGAATACAATCTCTGGTTGGTACTTACAAGTTGGTAACATCTTCACAGATATTTCCCCTTAAGCCTGACAAGACAGACTATATATCTAGTCATGTGAGGACCAGTCTTGCTGAATTATGAGAGGCTTATCACTAGAAGGCTAGCCACAAAGTGATTTGGGGGTGGGAGCATGTAAATCCACTCAAGTGAAGATGGGTCATGATCTATTTTGGTTGAAGAAAATCCTACCTATACATACCATAGCCCCTGAAAATGTTATGATATCTTTCTAAATAAGAAAATAAATATAATTAATGTTTTAACTATCAATAACTTTAAAACAAATAAATGGACCAACTGAATAGTTTTGTAGCTATTGGGAATTATAAACAATAACAGCCAGTACTGCTGTTATAAAGGTCACCAATCTAGTCTTTAGTGAGTCAAGAACATTACCCAAGAGAGATGAATGACATTATAAGCTATAATATTCAGTAGAGACCAGAATTTTGAGACCAGAATTCAAGCTGCACCAGGAGCCAACTCATTCAGTTTACAGAGATGGTTTGACTTTTTGGAATTACATGTTCTGAGAGACTTGCATGTTTCAAATACCGGGTATTCCAAAAGTTAGTCAAGTTTTAAGTTTTAATAGCTCAAAACTAATAAATCTATGTGTGCATAGTCTGGCTGCTGCATGTGATTTAACTTGATAGTCAATTTTGTGTTTTATAGAGCAGAATGGAGAAGGTGTTGTGGAAATTTCAAAGGCATATGAGGATAAAGTTCAGCTGCTAGAAAAAGATCTTTATTTCTATAAGAAAACCAGCAGAGAACTAAAGAAGAAGCTTAAGGAGTTAGTAGAAGAAGCACCTCGACAGCAACCAACTAAACGTAAGATTTTTAATATTATTATTAGTGTTTTCCAGTACGTTAACATTGCTGTTCTCATCCTAAGTCCTAGAAGCCTGACCTACCGTTTGGCTAAGCTTTATTCCTGTCTGTAATGAGAGCAGTAGAAAAATCAAGGCAACATATGTGAAAGAGGCCTTTTATGTTTCACAGAATAAAGATGTGTGTATGAAACGATGCATTTATGAAAATCACTATGTACAGTCTTCAGGTCGATGGGGTTTTTTCATTGTGATACCTTGGACATTAAATAATATATTAAAATACTTTATTGCTGAGTTAGGCCTTTCCTTTTTATGTGATGGTCATCGAGAAGTATCATATTCTTAAATTAGGTAGTAATGTCAAAGAACTTTGAAAAATTGCCATAAATATGCAAAATTGTATGACACAGTGTACTCAGTCTTAATGTAATACACAAAAATCTTGTTTTACAAAACAGATAAAGTGATTCCTCACATTTCAAAAGAATTAGCTATAGCATTCCTTTAAATTGAATTCTTAACTTTTAACTTTATTTTCTTAATAAAAATGACTTCCTTCTCAATAACACATCTATTTAAAACCTAATAAAAGAAGATTTAGTTGATAATAGCTACATAAACCTTCAAAGTGAGGGTTATACCAGTAGATGTTCTGAAGTTTACCTAATGATTATATGTGGAGTTTTAAAGGGATTGGATATATATGCACATATAATTACTTCACACATGTATTGATAGATAACATATCCTGCCAAAATAGATGAGACATTTTACTTTTTTATTAAACTAATATTATAAATAGGCATTTCTAATATAGTTGACCTACTTAGCAGAAAAATTAAGGAAAATAAGAAGGAAAAAACAAATATAATCTGTAAATCACAAATGAAACTGACAGATATCAAAATAAAACCATTTAACACCACAGTAGTTCGGCTTATATAAAAAGTAGTCACCATTACCTTTTAAGTGGCCATAGAAGTTGACAAAGTTGAGGAGAAATACCAATAAGACATCTTTCAGAAAAAAAAAAAAAAGCAAGTGTGATATGCTGGAAAGACCAGTGGACCCAGGAGTCAGAAGACCCAAGTTCTAATTCTTTATGTTACCTGGTGGAAATCTGATAACTTCTCTGGACCTCAGCTTGGATATCATAACTGTCCCAGCCTGCCTCACAGGGTTGCTGAGAAGAGGGATCAAAACACAGTGAAAAATATTTTGAAAAATGTAAAATGCCATATATGCATATAAAGTATCATCATTATTGCAGAAACAGGGATCAGTCATTTCTTGGGAATAATTTTGAAAATATTTTCATATCAGGCAATTTTTATCTTAATGGATTATTGTAATGTAATGAGGTTATACCAGACTGAGTTATAAAATTGAACAATTAAATATATTTAATTCTGAACTACTACACTAGTTTTTGAGGTTATTAGTTTGACAGCTGAATCTGTTTTAGCTCTTTCTACCAGTCCTACACTCATTTATCCCATCTATATGCCTATGTATGCTATTCAGACAGCAGAATATCTATATTGGCTAGAATTTGTTGTTCTGTATTTTCATGGCTCTGTTGTATTGCATCTTATAATACCTTTTCCAATGCATTAGTAGTTTCATACTTAAAAGTGTGCTAAGTTGTTATAGTTAAGCACAAACTATTTAAAGTATTATAATTTCAATAACATCAGTGAGTATATTGGGGATGGGGAGAAGGTGTTCTACAAGTTTTGGGTATCTATCACCTACCTGGTGAAGTGAGCTAATAATATTCCCATCTATTAGCCAGTTATCATTTCACCCTTCATCACTTATGATAGGTGAACTTAGTTGGAAAATGTTGGTTCTGGTCTGTAATATAAAAGAAAAATCTCTAAAATTACAGAGTTGTTTGAATCCTTTAAGAATGATCTTTAGCAATTATTAGCACTCACATTTATCCCCAATTGTGACCTATGCTACCTAGGGAGGACAAAGCTGTAAGGTATGTGAATCATAATTTATGTATGTTTTCAGTGATTTTGTACTTCTTTTTTGGTTCTCTTAGAAAAAAATTAATCCCAGAGATAGCATTAATAGAATTTAATTTACTATCAATTTGAATACCAGTAACATGTAACTAGTAAGATAGCTGTTCTTACCTCAAGGTCAGCTTGCATGTGCTCCTTGTCCAAGATGACAGAAACCTGGGAATGTAAAAGGCTCTTTAAGGCCAGCCCCTTTCCCACACTGCATTAACATTTTTTATTCTTATTTTACAAATGAAGCCAGAAAGGCTAAGTTATCGGGTCCAAGGTCACAGTTATTAGCAAGGTCTTTTTTCAAATGAGGTGCTTTTTGAAAAGCTATGCCATACTTTCTGCTATTTGTTGATCAGCATAACTTTCAGTTTGGAAGGCACTGATGCTTAATCTAGTCCATTCATTTTTTTATATGAGAAAACAAACCCCCAAAGACATTAAAGTGACTTGTACAAACTTGTACAGTGGAAAATTAGGACCAGAATTTAAGTCTGACTCTCAGTCTAGTTTGTTTCTTTTTCCAAAAAAATCACTTGTCTCCCTGTCACCTTGCCTTCTCTGTGTATGTGTGTGTACTGCCAAAGTCAGACAGTGGCATGGAAGTGAACCTATGTTCTCAAAAGCTATGCTAGCAGAGGGTCAGCTGTGAAGGTACATACCTGCCAACAGACTGAGCATATTGTTAATGGGCCAAGCTAATAAGCTGGCCGTCTAGGCAGTGTAGTACAGGTGTATCAAACTCATAGCAGCAGCAGTAGCAACTCACACATTTTCAGAGTACTGCCTAGAAACAGATTAACATGTAATTGGGAAATAGTTAACAAAATAAATAAAAATACAATTCAACATAGATAATGTCAATTTGTGATTTTCTTGGCATTCGGGGAATTTGTTTCTTTTTGACACTTCGTGGAGTAGATATACAATACTTGATTTGGAGTCAAGAAAACTTGGATTTGAATCTTCCATCAAAAACTTATCTACCTTGTAACTCTAGGCAAATCACTTACCCTCGACTGCCTCAGAGTCCTTATCTGTAAAATAGAGATAATAAGAGTATCAAGCTCACCGGGCCACATGAGGATCAAATGAGATAATATGTGTAAAATGCTATATAAATATGTTAGCTATTATTCTTATTATCCTTAGCCTTTAAGTAGCGAATATCTTGCTTTGGAAACAAAGGAATATTTAAAATGACTCTCAGCCCTGTGCAGCCTCCTCCTATTTCCACAGTGAACTGCAGCAGGAGTGATGGAAAAAGTGGCAGAAGAAGTGCTAAGAATCAATTTTTGGATGTTCTCCAAGAATTAGCCTTATAGGCACTCTGAATGTGAAATCTTTGACGTAAAGAACTGAGCTGAACCATATCAATTATTTGCATTCTCGCTGTAGAGAGCAGGAGAAGACGAGTAGACGTGGCAGCTCAGTGCTGCTTTAGAAGTTGTCTTTGGAGAGGTAGAGGAGATGGTTTTTCATCTGTGTACACAAAGACAACAAGAAGTAGAATTTCATGGAATAGTAGGTCCATTTGTCTTGAAATAACTGTGTCTTCTTATGAGCAAAAAACCTGAAGGTAATTGCAACTTACGTGCAGTATCTGTTACAGAGAATGAAGCGGTAGAGAAAAAAAATCTTCAAATAACCAAGTTAATGTAGATAGCTTGGTAATTGGTGGCTTGGTTGTCACTAAACGTGAGCGTGGCGGGGGTGCCGGGAAGCAATAAAAAGCACGTTGAAAAACGTCATTCAGGTTTGAGAATTGAAGATCCAAAGATCTGTACACTGTCCAGGAACCTCATACCAGGGCATTGTATTCCAAAATGTATCAGGGGTGGTTAGACATGACAGAGGTTGAACAAAAGTTATTATATAGTAACGGAAAGTGGCTGGTTACTGATGCAGGAGCAAGAGCCCTTTCTCAGAATTTTTGCTTTGCATGAAGTCATGTTATTAGCTAGCTAAGCAAAGATCAAAATATTAGTATCATGTTTAGAAGGATAGAGATGAAAAAAATGCCAGATATGAAATATAATGGATTTAATCC
Organism: Potorous gilbertii; assembly: GCA_028658325.1. Classification (NCBI taxonomy): domain Eukaryota; kingdom Metazoa; phylum Chordata; class Mammalia; order Diprotodontia; family Potoroidae; genus Potorous; species Potorous gilbertii. Next base: position 52,307,329 of record CM053769.1, read on the forward strand.
GACCTAGGTGAACAACCCACTTATTGCCTGGAAATGGGGGGAAAAAAGTCAAATATTCTTATCATGATGATCATTTCTAGGTAAAATTTAATCTGTATTAAGCAGTCATCACAGTGAGAAAGTCAAAGGAGCTCAGACACTACCTAGAAACCACATTAGCCAACAATCACTTGATTTCCTTTGCAGTTGAAAACACAAATTAATCCGTGTGGTTTTTTTTTTTATTGATGGCCCTTTATTTTTTACATCACATTCATTTCTTTATATACTTATTTTCCTACCCAACAAAGCTTCACTGGTAACAACAGCTAAGAAAAAAAAGCTTAGCAAAATTATCCTCACATCAACTACATCTGATGGGCTGTGCAGCATGTCTTATCTCTCCACAGAAGGAGAAGAGAAGATATATTTTCTCATCAATTCTGGACCAAGCCAGGTCATATAATCATAGAGCAGTTTTGTAGTCGTTGTATGTTACATTTTCTCCTGGTTCTGCCTTTTTGCAGTTTGCATCAGTTTATTTAATTCTTTCTTTGTTTCTCTGAATTCTTTGTATGTTGAAAAAGTACTGCTGTGAATATTTGCTCACCAAGAAAATAACCTTCTATGGTCTTATTTTTTTTCCCTTTTCTGGACATTTTCCCAGTCAGTTACTTGACTTCTGAGAGTCCTCTCCACCACCGCCTAGATCTGCCCAGCTAGTGCTTGGGATCTGAGATTCAAATGCTGCTCCCCAGCCTCAGGGCTTTTGTCGGCAGGCCTGGCTGCTATTCAATGGGAGCTTAATTTCTGGTGCTCAGGTGGGGGCAGGGCCGCCTCCCAGGCTCAGTTCCCTCAGGGGGTTTATGCAGAGACCTTTTGTAATGGAGCTGCTGTCGAGCTCCTGCCTGCTCTGGGAGCCTCCGGCTGCCTG
>CM053769.1:52308741-52318741 GCA_028658325.1 Potorous gilbertii
CTGCCTCCTGAGGGGGCCTGAGTCCCGGAGACACCCCTCTCCCCTCTCAGCCCGTCTCTCTCACTGACCTGTGAATCTGTGGGTGGAGGGACCTTCGTGACCTCTGGAGATTCCGTCCCTGGAGCCTGCTCGGATCTGCTTGCTCCTCTTGGTGCCACACGGCCGGGATAGGGCAGGGCTGGTCTCCGCTCCCTTCAAGTGTGCGATGGACCTTTGGCGTCGGTTTTTCAGGGCTCTCTGGGGCAGAAATCTCCTTCACTGTGTTGCTGCGTGGCTTCCACTCTTCCAGAATTTGTTGGGAGTTTTTTTAGAGGAAATCCATGGGCTGTGGTTTCGGAGCTGGCATATGTGAGTCTTTCTACTCCACCATCTTGGCTCCACCCCACGAATATTTGCTAACTATGAGACTTTCCTTTCTGTCTTTGACCTTTCTGGGATATAAACATAGTAGTGGAATGTCTGGGTCAAAATACCATATTTGTCCCTTTGTTTCCCATGATTCCAAATTGTTTTCCAGAATGGTTGGACCAGTTCACAGCTCCACCAATAGTGTATTAGTGTGCCTTCTTCTGTCAATTCACTTGTAAATCACTGTGGAGGAAGGCAGCAGAAAATTATTAGCATTATCTCTATATCTCTGTGTGGAACATTCACAGCAGTGGAAGTAAAAACAAATCTGTAAAAGGTTGGCATGAGACCAACTGAGCCAAATCATTCCTGGAGCTTTAATAGATCAAAAAGACATAGAGACACCAAATAGATGAAAGATAAAACTTCAGTCTGTATATCTGGAACTATTTCTTTTAATCAGCAGGGGATGCTGCAGTGGGAATGTTCTAATTCCTCAGTCCTCAAAGAAAGAATGGAAAGTGTGGCTGAACCAGACAAAGTATACACCAAGAAAATATATGTTGCAGACAGCATAGAGCATTGAGAGATTGCAAGATCCCTGGGAGAGATATATTAAGAATGGAGAAAATCGTGGACAATAATATTACCCCCTCTCTCCCCAAAAAAGGACAATTGAAAGGACATTAGTGACTAACTCATATGCACTCTCATCTTTTAATAAAATTTTTGAGAATGATTTACACATTAAGGGCATACTTGTTGAATATATAAGAAAGGAATAGGTATGAGATAAATAATTATCTGTAGCAGACCACATATTTAGTCACATAAGTTGACTGAAAAATGCAGTGAATTCAATAGCCTACCATATGTGTTTGCTGATATAAAAAATAAGAATTAGTGGAGCAAAGTAGTTTTAAATAGTCCCTCCAAAGAGAATCCCTTACCTGGGCATTAAGATCATACAAAAATTTCTTGATAAATACAACCCCAGTGCTTGCTGTGACCCTCTTATGGCATGGAGGATGCAAAAGTCCAAATGGAGGGGGGAATTCCCTATGGATGTTGAGGTACTTCAGATGCTCCTGTTTGCAGATTAAACTGTGCTCATTGCATTAAGCCCCAGAACTCTAGGACTTCCTTGATTAGAGAATATGATTACATAAGAGATTAACCTTAATAATCCATACAGAAAGATTGGATGGATGAAAAGATAACTTATTGTTCAAAGTGTTATATGCAGCTAGATGGTCTTTTCACTGAGTTGGGAATCAGGACTATGGCCTCCTAGAAAGCACTATAAATATATAAGTTGAGTCCCAGAGCTGAGTAAGCTCTGAATAAGCTAAATTTCGCTTGAAAAATTATTCAGTGTTTTCAACAATTTGATCCATGGTAGGTAAAAACAGGCTATGACACATGCCTAACAATGACATGCATCTATGAAGTGCTTATAAGGACATCATTTGCAAACAAGAAAGTGGACTTGGCATGTAGAAACAGTGAGGGTGAGGGATAGCAGGTAGACATCCTAAGTGTGCAACACTTATACCCATAAAATGTAAAGAGACTTAAGGGTAGATCCTATGAGGATGAGAAGGCATGGGATGAATTGCCATCTGTAGCAGTGGAGGAAATATCTATATGAGATCATGTAGCCATTGAAGTATTGTATGTGTTAAGTAGGATGCAAATTCAGAGTGCCTCAGGTGACTGGGAAGTTCTCTAGGGGCAGACCCAGTGAGTAAAGGACTGCCAAAACTATAAGAAACGCTTATCGTGGCTCCTGTGGTCCCAGGAGGTAAACCTTACCTCTCTGGTAACAATAAGGAGCTCTCTATAGCTATTGGGGGGGTGGGACAGGGGTTTGAGGGGTGACCTCTCACCATGAACAAAGCAAATTTGAGGCCTCTAGAGTTAAACATTTAGGAGCTCCTTGTGTATTATTTTTCCTCGTAAAGAACCCTAATGGTTTTTTATTTTGAGAGTGATTATCTCTCATTCCTTTATATCTTATAGATAACTCTTAACAATAAGTAACAGATATAAATTTAGGGGGATAGTCAAAACTATCCTGTTTGGTTTATGTCACCTTCTAAGCTTTTTTCTTATGTGTAATTTTTCTAGATTTTTTTGGTCTATTATAGTTATTATGATTTACATATTTTATAGTCAGTATAATTGCTGTTTTGGTTTTCTTCACTCTGTATCACTTCATATGAATTTTGCAATATTTCTCTGTATTTCCATTTGTCATTTCCTAGTGACATACTTGCTATCTGACCACGAACAAGTCATTTGACATGTCCACGTCCAGACCCAGAGGTTCCATTATTTTCACATGACACGGAACAGTAGTTCATATAATATAGTGGTTCACAAGACTCATTTACAAAGTCCACAAGTCAAAGCGGTTTTTACTGATAATATTAATATAGTAAATCTCTATAGCCTTCCTAAACAACAACTCTTTGTGGAACTCAACATTTTAAGAGTGTAAAGGGGGGGTCCTGAGACCAAAAAATTTGAGAACCATTGCCATAACCTGCAAGCCAGTCCTCAATTGTCAGACATGTTTTTATTTTTTGTGAGGGAGGGTGAACAATGAGTCCATATATTATTTTTTTGTATACATGGGTCTCTCAATATCTTTATGGTAAAGTTCTAGTTGTGGAATCATTTAAGTGAAAGACACAAACAATTTTATACCTCTCATTACAGAATGCTCTTATCGCTTTCACAAACCCTGCCAGTAGTTCAATAATATAATAGCCCCACCAGCATTTAAATCGACCATCTCACCATCTTTGTCAATATAACGAATGTAAGGTGGCATCTGAATTATTTTCATTTTCTTTTCTGGGATTATCACTTTAGGGACTTTTAGACAATTGCTGTCTGTTAACTTTTAGGCAATTATGTAACTTAGAAAAGCAGTCACTTCAGTCATTTGGACATTGAGAATGTAATAGAGACTTCTTGTAGTCAAACATACATACTTTTAACTTCCTGTGTTGTTTCCCTTTAGATGATGATACTGGAGATGGAATCCTGTCTCAAGAAGTAAGTGTCTTTCCAGAAGAATTCAAGTGGGCATCCCGAACTGAAAATATCAAACCCCTTGGAAAAGTCAAAGAAACAGAGAGCCCAGCAAGTAGCTTAAGAACACAACCAAATCCACATAAGTTTTGGGAAGATGTTTCTGAAGTAATTCAGACATCAGGCTCTTTGGCACAAAGTGGGCATTTGTTAAGCAATGAAGATAAAACAGAAACCGATGAAAATCACTTAACAAAATCTGACGCTCAACTGTTATCTCAACCTCAAACACTTGTAAATATGACACAGCTACCAGGAGTGACCCCTGTAAAATTATGCCGCCGAGAGTTACGTCAGATTTCTGCTTCAGAATTGTCATTACGACGGTCCAATCTTGGAGCTGGGGTTGGGTCAATGGTTGCTGATTCAATTGAAGTTTCCAGGAAATCCACTGACTTAAAGACTTAGACATTTTTATTTAGCATACGTTAACACTTTCTATTTTTAATAGATGTCTAAATGTCTTCCTTTTTCTATAATATTTTAAAAACAAGTTAGTAAGCTCTGCCTTTTGGGAAAGGGGGGAAACACATAGATTCTTTTACATATCTCTATATCTTTTTGTCCTGTGTTTGGAGGCTCTGAACTCACATTTTCATAGTAATTTCACAAAGCACAGAGTTTGTTTGGCTTTTTTTTCTGTTTTAACATGCAAATGTTTTCACTTATTTAAAATCTCTTCCCCTAAAGATATTCATTTTTTCCAGAAACTAACCCACTAAAAGCTAGCCAAAGTGTAATATAGTTTAAAAGCTGTTTAGTAGGTATTTCAGTTAAACTATTATCTGTTAGGGATAAAGCTAACTACTGTGTATGCCCCCCGGCCTTCACGTTTGCAGCCTTAGACGATGGAGGCACTCCGAACTGCATCCAGACTTTTGTTATTTTAGGGTACTCTGGGTGGAGCATCCTACTCCTCATGTTTTAACCATGTCTTATGTTCTTTTCCTTAAATTGTTTTATTGTCATTATGTTTATACAAAAATGTGTTCCATGCTTTGTCTTTCTTGTGTGTTTCTTATTTATGCCAGTAGGAATAGAAGAGAAAGATGCACAGAGAGCAATAAAAGATGTAAAAAATGTATTCCATGTAGCTGTAAATAATAGCAGTATGATTCTAGGTAACAGTTGAAGGAAAAGAGTGCTGGGTGGTAGGATGTGGTTAAATTGCTTAAAGCAATACTGCAGTTGTTAGCTAGCAAAAGACCACTACAAATCTGTTCATCCTCCGGAGTCCTAGAATTAAGATCTCTTTTTGCCCTGAATCCACCTCTTATTTGTAAATAGGCAAGTTAAACTGAATTTGGGCACAGATCTTCATCTGGGCTGTAATATGTGAAATTGTTTAAAGATTTAAAGAATTTTATTCAAGGAATTGTATATAATGTATACTTCAAGTTTAGAATTAAGAGCTAAACGTTGATTTGCTTATCAGACAGACTTGGCACTTTCTTGGTGCATTTTATATATCTCCATATTAAGTCATAGGCCACATCCCAGTAAAGTGAATGTCAAAGAGGTGGTGCTTAAATTACTTAATTATAGTGAATTTTCAGTGTATACAAACACAAAATATGGAGTAGCGCATAATGAGCTCTATTTTTAACTGATTTTTTTGTTATAATGGTATTAAGTATAGTAGGATTTGACCTGTACTTTCACTTAAGAGTGGTGAACAAAACATTTCCAGCACTCTCCTCTCATCTTTGCAGTTATCAAGTTCTTATTTCATTGCTTTTAAAAAGATTCCAACTTTTCAACATGGATAGTTTTGCAGGTTGTTGGTTTTCTATGTATTACATTCACATCATTTAAAAACAAATTTTTGTGACACACTGAATTAGTAAAACAAAATAAGAGCAAATGTAGTGAGTCAACATAGGAAATTTTGCCTCATTACTACCCTATCTTATTTGGAAAGCACTCAGCAGTTTATAAATGTTACCTTGCTTACACACCACACCTCCAACCAGGGACTCCTCACTGTCGCACGTTTATCCCAATGTAGCGACTACTTTCCTTTCTTGCCGCCCTGACCTCTGAGAGACTCACCACTTTTCCAGCCATTGCTGTTACTAATTAATTTCTCCATCCTCTCCTTTCCTTTTACTGTCTCTAGCTTAGTGTTGTCGCCTCTACCAAGCCCAAGCCCACTTGCCAGAGTTTAAACTCTTTCTTACTCTGCTGTTGTTCTGGACTAACGCCATATAGCCTAAGAGCCCTGGGGGTTCCAGCTCTTATGCCAATAGATATAGAAGAGGGGAAAAAGGATTCTTTCTCAATATTGGATGTAGAAGGAACTGTAACATGGAATAAGTTTTCCTACCAACACAACATTCTGAAACTACTATTAGCGCAATATACATACCTAGTTGCGCTAAGTTGCAGGTTTAGTAATAACTTCTTGTGGATTTGCCTTGGAATCTAAACACTCTGTAACATGGTTTTTATAAGAAAGTGTGGTTGGTCAAAGTTGCCTTTAAATATTACAGAAATAATGAATTTTTGGAACAAAATTTGTAAATTGGACTGATTTCAGATATCCAAGTTTTTAGTTATTCATTCTCTTCTTGCCTTTGTTTAGGACAAAAAAACTGATGTTTTTTTTAACATGGGGCAACATTTAGTAATGCCATTGATCAAGGCCTTTGCAATTCAGTTGCGAAGGGGAATTATTGGCAAGGTTAAATAAGATCCTATTCCTTAACTGTGTATTTAAGCAAATTGTGACTGGGTTGGCTGTTGATAAATAAGAAATCTATGGAAGTTGAGGGGCCCCTTCAATCAGAGTTTATAAAAATAGATTAACGCTGCTTTCAAAATGAAAGGTTTTCACAGCAGTGGTGCTTTAGTATCCTATATACTTACTACTGTAAGAACTTTCAGTACCTTTGAGGATCCATTATTACTGACTCTGTTGCACTGATAACTGAGGAGACCAAGTTGGCTTACTGCAAAGCAATGGTGATTAGAGTTGATAACAGAAATATTAAGTACACCCTAAAAAGCACGATTTCTCTGATAGTATATATTAAAGTTACTATGTCTTTGATAAAACTAATTACACTTGTAGACATTCTCCTTGAAGAGATGTCACTGAAAAGGCGAATGTAAAATTGCCTTTATTCCTTCTATTCAGGTGACTAATAAAACACGTCCCTTGTACACAGAGCCATATAAATGTTGTGATTAACATATTTAAAAAAGTTAAACCCCAGGCATTTTGATGTATTTATAACCTCCAATATGCAATAGAAAGAATAAAGTAGCTCCAAATAAAGCAAGTAAAATTTTCTTTAAATCTGTTAAAATGAAACTCTACTTTAAAATGTTTCCCTTAGAGTCCAGTCTGTGTGCACTTATGCCCAATATTTCTCTTAGAAAAGGTAAGGACTTTCAACTAAGCTATAGAAAAGAAATGAGTGAACTCTTCTGGAAGACACTGAAGTTACCAATAGTAACGTAGATCATGAGGCAAAAGCCCCAGCAGTATGTATGTGGGATGATTTATAAACAGAAGATTTTATCAGATTCCACTTAGTAAAAACAAAATAAACTGTCTCACAACAAAGAATTGTGTGTATGCTACTAGCATGTTAGAGTACATAAAAGATAGGTCTCAGAATCAAGGGGACCTGAATTCAAGCCCTTCTTCTGATGTACAGTAGTTGTACAACCAAAGGCAAATGTCTTAAAATCTCTAAAACTATAAATTAGAAATGAATTGTCCATCTCCCTTAGCAGAGAGAGTTTTCACATTAGTTCCCCTTGCCCCATCCTCTGCACAAAGCAAAATAGATACACGTATAAATAGCTATATCCATCTATTTCTTAGCTTCTGGACACCCTTGGCCCTAACCTCCCTTGCTTTAGACGACTTAGGATGCTCCTTCCACCTGGGAAACACCAAAGGGACTCACTTTCACCTTTTATTAGATCTTTCAGGCTGGCTTAATCTGTAAACATTCCTATGTATATTCCCTACAAACCCTTCCCTGCTATGGGTCTTTCAGTCTCTTGAGATCACAGATATTGTTTGCCTTTTCTTTAGCTACACCTCTCCATTCTTTCGTCTTGATTCAGCTCCAATCCCAATACCACGGTCCTGTCCCTTTCTGCCGCTATGCAACCTGCATCCCCTCTCCTTTTATACTAACAAACCCCTCCTTCTACCTTTGTCCCTTCCTGATTCTCTCCATCAGCCCTTACTTCCAAGGAACAAGCACCCTCCTCACTAACACCCCTTCCCGACCTCCTCTGATCATTTAGCAACCTTTTCCTCATTTGAAGTCCATGCCATCTGACTATATCTGATGACATCACCCTTCTCTGGCTCCTTGCTACTGGGTCACTTGTGATCTCCAGGTCCTTTTCTCCTTCCTCAATGAATTCCACTGTCTGACGAGTCTTCTCTAGTCCACAAACCCTGCTGGCAGGCTTCTTCAGTAACCATACTGATCACCAAACCACATGACCAAACCCTTCCATGTCCATGAGCTTGAATGCTCTTATCATTTTCCTACATCTCTTAACATCTATTCTTCACCACAACCTCTAGTTTATAAAACTCTTCCTGTTCGGAGTCCATTTTGTTCTGGCCTCACTTTCCACCCTTCTTTGTTTGGTCCTTCTATTTAACCAAGTTCAATAAGGCATTGTCTTACAACCTTGAATTTCTTGTCTTTGTACCTTACTAATTCTCTATGCTGTGTATCATCCACCTCCTCTGTCCCTATTTACAAGTGGCTAAATATTGGAGCAAGTAATAAAACTGTACAGAATCGAACTACTACAGACTCGTCTTCTAACCTCAACTGGGACCTCACTGCTGCTCCTTATATTAATCTCTTCTAGATGCATTATCACATTTCCAGGTGGCAAACAGAATCTCAAGTTGGAAGGAACCTCAGAGACTTCTAGGACAACAGACCTAACAAGAATTTTCTCTACAATATTGCTAACAAAGACGCTAACCCTGCCCTTTCCCCCAGCCTTTCCTTTTCCACTTGGGGGTACCAAATATGTCCAGTAACTTAGGTACAAAATGAGGGTGTTATCTGTGGCTCTTCCCTTTCATGCTTTATTGTCAAATGGATTTTATATCCATGATCCCATTTGTGTCTATCTACTCTCCATTCACATGACTATTCCAATTCAGGGTCTCATATTTTGCCTGGACCTTCTAATTGTTCTCTACCCTCTAATTCTTCAGAGAGCTGGCAAAATAAACTTGCTAAAACACAGATTGGACCATGCCTTTCTTCTGATCAAATCCTTCAGTAGTTCTCTAGTGTCCCTGGAATAAAAAACTCTTCAGTCCAAGGCTTAAAGTTTTCCCCCGTCTGCCTCCAACTTATTTTTTCAGACTTTTTTTAAACATTACCCTCTCTTTATGCACCCTGTGTTCCAGTCACACAGGACAATTGGCTTGTTCTCCGAACTTGACATCCCATCACTGTCAGCCTGTTGTTTGTCCAGGCTGTCTCCCATGCATGGAACATGCTACCACCTAATCTCTTTCTGTCTCAGAATCCTTCAAGGCTCTAAAATATTCCCTTATTTGATCCATGTGAAAATGATCCCTACCTCCTCAGCACTGTCTGCATCTTTCTTTGGTTCCTGTCACATCTGAACTCTCATACTTTCCCATGCACATCTTGTATCTCCCTGCTTCCCCTCAATGGCCTCCCTCCAGCTTGATATGAGCTCCCTAAGCAAAGGAACAGGGTCATTTTAAACAATCTTGCTACCCCTATTGCCTATCACTCGACCATGCAAACAGTGGGAGCTTAATGCCTATTGAATCATGTCATGTTATGTTATCTCAAGTTAATTACTTAAGTTAAGAACTTGTGATTTATCTTGAATGTAGTTTTAAGTAATTTTTAATTTAAGTATAAAGCAGTTACCTGAGTTTTGAAATTCTATACTGTATTACTGTATACACAATTCTTTCAATTCATGTGATTTTTTTTCTTTGATATTCAGTACTAACAAAATCAGTCACATCTGAAGTGATATTAAAGTACAGAATTCTCTCGTTAGTCCTAACAATATGCAGATATTCTCTTGGAACAAATACTGAGAATTTCATTTATTATATTTGTATCTGCTCCATAGTAAGTGCTTAAATGCTTGATTGAGAAGCAAATGTAGGAGAAACTGACAATGACAATATCAATTTGTAGAAAAAATTCGAAAGGTAATTCATGAAATATATATTCATGATCTTTGAGTACCAAATATTGAAATAGTAAATTTTTTTTTTTTTATTGCTATCCTGTCTTGACGCCAATGTGGAAGGTTGCATGGAGCAACAGAATATTGTCTGGTTATACAAAAAAAACCTATAGTGAAATAAAAGGATAGCTATCTAGAATCTCCTTTTTCTTTTTTTTTTGTATTTATTATTTTTGTCCAGTTACATGTAAGAACAATTTTTTTCTCTCCCTTCCTCCTTCCCCACATCATTAAGGAGGCAAAACATGCTGCATACTACATTTGCAGCCATGCAAAACATATCCAGAATAGTCATGTTGTGAAAGAAAAC
>CM053769.1:52318841-52335461 GCA_028658325.1 Potorous gilbertii
TTCCCCACATCATTAAGGAGGCAAAACATGCTGCATACTACATTTGCAGCCATGCAAAACATATCCAGAATAGTCATGTTGTGAAAGAAAACACAGACAAAAAAATTCAAGAAAAATAAAGTGCAAAAAAAAATTGCTTCAGTCTGTATTCAGACACCATCAGTTCTTTCTCTGAGGATGGATATATTTTTCATCCTAAGTCCTTTAGAATTGTCATTGATTGTTATATAACTAAGTCATTCACAACTGATCATCTTACAACATTGCTGTTACTTTGTACATTTTACTTTGCATCAAACCATGTAAGTCTTTCCAGGTTTCTCAGAGCATCCTGCTCATCATTTCTTATAGTACAATAGAATTCCATCATAATTATATAACACAACTTATTCAGCCATTCCCCAATGGATGTGCATTCCCCTCAATTTCTAATTCTTTATCCCCAGGAAAGAGTTGCTATAAATATTTTTTGTACATAAAGGATTTTTTTGTTTTTGATCTCTTTTGGGATATAGACCTAAGTGGTGGTATTGCTGTGTCAAAGGGTATGCATGGCTTTATAACCCTTGGGGCATAGTTCCAAATTGTTCCATAGGATGATTTAATCAAAATAATCCCAATTTTCTATTACACTTTTGCTATCACAGATTGTTTCTTATTTGTGACTTTCTATGAAAGCTCTACATATATACGTGTAGGAATTTACATAATGAACACAAAGGGCTGGCAATTTATATGCCCAAATAATGACTAAACTTGGGCATTATATTTTAATTGTTTTGTTTTTTAAATTAAACATATCTCCATTAATACATAATGTATTATAAAGTCCAATATGCCTGACAGAGTATAATGGATAGAGACCTGGCCTTGAAATTAGGAAGATCTGGATTCAAGTCCTACCTCTGACCTGTATTAGCATGTGATCATAGGTAAGCCCTATTAATCTCTCTGTGCCCTAAGCAATTCTCTTTATCAATGATAGTTGTAGATCTACATTAATGGAGGGAGTTTCTGTAGCAAGAGTTTCATACATTAATGAAATCACAGCACTAGATTTTTTAAAAGTCAAAAATAGTAAAAAACCCTGTTTATAATATGAATGTTGAGATTTTTAAGACATTCACCACATATGGTTTCTTTGTTATGGTTAGGATACTACTAAATAAATGCAAAGGATTTAGAGCATAACTAAATCTTTAGAATAGTGAGGCAGTTTATTATGGGATTTCATTGTATGTATAATTCTTAGACATGCCAAAATTTTGATATTTGGTATTTGATGGTTGTATAAATTAATAAAATGGTATATGAGATATTTTAAAGAACGCTTTTCTCATAAACATTACTGTTTATCACTTCAAAATTGGTAAGTTACATAAAAGAAGATGTCATTTTGTATGTCCAGACTGGTAATGTTTTGTTAGTGATGACTTTTATGTACCTCATGTTTATTTTTCTCCTAGAACAAACTATTTGCGTGTAAAAATATTAAAGCACCACGTAGGAACAGACCCTTCAGTTAAAGGTGTTACTCAAATGCTATAGCTATAAAATTTGGGAAAAGGATTGTATTTGTTTATACCCAACAGAGATATTTTTCTAAACTTATCCCTATAGAACCTAAATTATTTGGTTTCTCAGGCAAAAATAAATCTAACTTATTCCTATATTTAGCCATCCCAAACCCTATGTAGGTAGATATTGATGTGTATGTAATCTATATTTGTCCATAAGTTTATGTACATTATATATACATATTCTGATTGGACTATATATATATATACACATACACTATATGTGTGTGTTTCTGTACTATATATGGTACTATCCAGTACTATGTATACACACACTAATATATATGTATGTATATGTATGTTTACATGTATATAGTATATATAAGTACCACTCAGAGCAGCTAGGTGACTCAGTAGATAGAGTTCCAGGCATGAAAGTCAGGAAGACTCATCTTTCTGAGTCCATATCTGGCCTCAAACACTTACTATGTGTCCCTGGGTAAATCACTTAACCCTGTTTGCCTTATTCATCTGTAAAATGATCTGGAGAAGAAATAGCAAACCATTCCAATGTCTTTGCCAAGAAAACCCCAAAAAGGGTCAAGAAGAGTTGGACATGACTGAAAAACAACTAAATAACAACTGCATACATACATACATACACACAAATACAGTATATACACACATAACAACTGTATACGTACATACACACAAATACAGTATATACACACATAACAACTGTATACGTACATACACACAAATACAGTATATACACGCATACATACACATATATTCCTTCCAATTAGAATCAGACTTTATTTCATTTGGAGATATGACAGATGTTAAGATAATTCTCAGATTTATTGTGGAAAATTAAAGACTTTAAAAAAAACACACTGAATAATCACCAATGGATGGTAAATATGGAACCATTCAGCAGAGAAATAATGACTTGGGATGGATTCAAAATGAAGAAATGATTCAATGAAATGAGAAAAAACAAACGATACAACTACAAATGACTATTTAAGATGAAACTGTCTGGTGTATAAAACAGACCCAAAACTATTCCAACCAGTTTGTTTAGTCAATTTTTCTTTGTCTAAAACATTCCTAAATTTTCTTTTTTACTAAAAAGAATTAGATTGAGGACATTTACTCACAAAACAAATATATGTCTGTGTCACTAGTTTGATGATTTGTAATGCTAAATTCCATAGAAGAGTATACAGATAAAACATTATTGGCATTGTTTTTAATATTCTTAGTTTAATGGATAGGGGTTTAAAGAAAATGAAAACTAGTGTATTCCTGTTAATTCTTAATGCAAATTTTTCCTTAAAGGGAAAAGTGGTAGAGGAAGACTTTTTTCTTTATTTTGAGGAATCCAACGTGGCTTTAATTTTTCATCTAATGGGAAGTAGATGAATATGATCTTAGCAAATAGGGTTTTGGACAGTAGGTATTATGAATCGAGTACATACATATATCTCTATATAGAAAGATATATATATATATATATATATATATATATACATATATCACATACACATACACACACATATATAGCTCAAAACCAGAGATTAGGGTATATTTTCTGAGTCAAGCAGCAAAATTAGACCTTAAAAATTGTATTACTGGTTTCCTACATTTAAAATTAATCATGTTTCTGATCCAAATTCAATATCAAACAAATTAACATTTTGTTAATACCTTTTCATCACTAGGTAGAGGGAATATTCCTACTGCAAATATGTTTTCCATGGTGCTGTCAGCACAGGATGAAATTTGGAATAATATTTTGGAGGAGTGAGGCATGATACATTTTTTTATAGAAAATCCATTTTGGTTTGTTCAGCAATTGTTTCATCAAAAAAACTTACTCTAAAGATCTTATGAATTTATTTATTTTTTTGCACTTACTTCTTTACATGGACTGAGAGTGAAGGGATCATCTGGTCTTCCTTCATCATGATTCTGATTGTTCACCTCTGGCTATGGCATGCCCTCTTTGTTCAACTAAGTGAAGGTAAATTAAAGTTGTTGATTACAGATGAGCAATATCTAGGATAATCAAGGTTTAAACTGAGAATAAAGTTAACTCTGTAGGGTGATCAGGAAAAGCATTTTAAATTTTTATCATTTTCTATTATCATTAATTTTTAGAGGCAGCTTGGGTAACAGCATTTAGCATTGTACCTCACACATATTAGGCACAATATTATTTATTGAATTATCTGTACTATTTTCTATTCATTCAACAGGAGCTTAAATTTAGGTGATTCAGTGACCCAAGAGCTGTTGAAGAGCTGCCTAAAATTGAAGATTTGTATCCTAAAAACTTGAGTAAAATAGTAAGTAGCTTTTTTTCAGATCTGTGCTACCAAAAGTCAATTATTATAGAAACATAGGTTTCCTGAGGTACATACCATAAATATGAAGCATTAAAATTAATTCTGATGTTACTAAAATGGCTTCTTCTTTATAAACATACAGCATGAAGGATGTTTCCATTAATAGATGCAAATAATTACCAACAGTGAGAAATACCTTGCCTTAATTTTGTCATGGCCACAGAAAAAGTATCAGTGTCCATAACAGCGAAAAGATGTTAAAGGTAATGGAACACACTTTCAGAAGTATTCTAATGTATTGTGAGCAAATAAGTCATTGTGGGAGAATATCACCATCACGATTCAAAAGACAGTTACGAAGTAGTTCTGGAGGTTGTTCAGTCATTCAGTGTTGTCCTACTCTTCATGACCTGCAGGCTATACTGTCTGTGGAGTTTTCTTGGCAAAGATACTGAAAGTGGTTTGCCATTTCCTTCTCCAGTAAATTAAGGCAAACAGAGGTTAGCTGACTTGCCAAGGGTCACAAAGCTAGTAAGTGTCTGAGGCCACATTTGAACTGTCTTCCCGACTGCAGACTCAATACTCTATCCACTGAGTCCCTACTAGAAGCCCTAAATATATTTAGTTTTCAAATCTATTACATACCTAATTAGCACCCCCAAGACAATGTAAAAGAGCCTAGAGTGCATGGCACCTCCTCTTTGGACAAAAGCTTGATTGAGCAAGTCATAATATTTCCTGCCTTCCCAAAATTATCTTTCAGGATTGGTGCTAACACTGCCAAACCAAAGATATGTATTATCTTTTCTACATGATAGAAAAATAGCCTGTGAATCTTGTGAAGAATAAGTACTGGTAATTGAAGAATTATGTTTCCCACAAACAGCACAAAATTTGCTTTTCGGCAAGTTCCATATGTTCATATTATTTTGTTATATCTAATTAGGATATAATCTTTCTCTCCATAATTTGATAACTTTAAATTTTAGTTTTAAAACACTACAGTCATGATGAGAGGCAGGATGATTTAGTGGATGGAAATCTGGCCTACAAATCAGGAAGACTTGGATATAAGTGCTTCCTTTGCCATAGGTTGTGAGGCTGATGACCTTGCATAGCCCTCCCTCACTCAAAACAAAATCAAGTGCAAGTCATGTCATCATTTCTGTGCTGTCATGGTCTTCGAAAACGAAGGACGAACACAACCCATGAGTAGACTGTGCTGCCTGAATGGGGACCCAGCTAGCTGGGTATCTCAGCTCATCCTCTCCCTTCTGTCTCTCTCTCCCCTTCCTTCTCTGCAAAGGAAGGTAAATTTGGATGGCAAGAGGCTACCCAGTTAACTTGGGGTTTACTGGCTAGATATCTTTCTTTCTTTTTTCCTCCTTTCCTTTCTTCTTTTTTCCCTTCTTTCTTTTTTCTTTCTTCCTTTGTTTCCTTCTTTCTCTCTTCCTTTCTTTCCTAAAACCTTAAATCCAGTGCACTCTGAAGCCCATACATTGGACAATAATAGGTCCTTGCTCAAGCTCAATTTAATGCCTGTTTTATGGACCCTCCTGGCTTACCGTGATTGTCAACAGTAACTGTTTCTCTTTCTCTTCCAGCTTGATTTAGTTTTTTTCTTTTTCTTATTAAAAGGTCATTCCTTGACTACTTCTTATAGAGGCCTATTCACTGAATGGGTGTGTTACCTCACTCTAAGTAAGTACCTGAAAAGGCCTTAGCCTAAAAAGGCCAAGGTCTCTCAATGTATCCTGGGTCATCTCCAGTCATCCTGATGAATATCTGGTCACTGGATTCAGATGACTCTGGAGGAGAAGTGAGGCTGGTGACCTGCACAGCCCTCTCTCACTCAAACAAAGTCAAGTGCAAGTCATGACATTATTTCTCTGATGGCACGGTCTTCTTCATCATCAAAGGACGAACACAACAACAACCAGCTATATGTTGGCTGTAACACACACATTTAACCTCAGTATATTAGGGCTAGGCAAGTAAAACTTTAAGCTTTAAATATGGTGATGAACTTCACTAGTAGAGCAAATTTCTTCATCTGGGAGTTATATCAAAGGTCCAGTCTCTATCCCTGTCTCTACAAGTATAGTATTTTCAGCTTTTAAGTCAATTCAGTTTAATTGTTCATTGTAGCAGTTTGGTTGCAAGACCAGAGAGTATTAAGAGTGTTAGATACCCAATACTCTTAAAAACTACTCGGGACACCAAAGAGCTTTGTTTTGGGTTATTCTATTATGGGTTATTCTAATATTATTCTAATATGGGTTATTCTACTGATGTTTACCATACTAGAAATAGAAATGTTTTGGTATTACTATGAAAATAGTTTTGATCTAGTGGAGGCACTGAAAAGAATCTCAGGGATCCCCAAGGGTCCCCATATTATACTTTAAGAGCTGCTGGTCTGCTACACACAAAGAGCACTGTATAAAAACACCTAATCCACATATTTGATTTTTTTGAAAATTAATTTCCTGATGTTTGGTGTACTGCTATTACAACTCAATAATCTACGTAAACTCACCCAAGATTCAAATATTGATGAAAGCACAAATTATTTCAAGGTGGGATGCTAAAGAAGCTAAGTCAGATAAAAAGTTATGCTAATACATAGCCCATGATATTACAGAACTAAAAACTCCAACAGAACAAAAGCTGTGTCATTCATATTTACAGCCCCTGCAACATAGCAGGATACATATATCACTGAGGTACTACGAGAGAAGCACTTTGAGTACTTTAAAACAATATTTAAATAATGAATGTGTCATTTTTTAAAAACTGCATCAGATATTCTTGAAGTCAGTGATCAATCAATTAACAAACATACTTATCTGCTTACTATATATGCTAGGAACTGTGCTAAGCACTAGGGTTCCAGAGAAAGTAAAAAAACATAACCTCTTTACATGTATACGCAAACAGCTGTTTACATATAAAATACCTAGTGTAAATAAATAGGGGGCAACACCAGAAGGAAGGTACTATCAAGGAGGGACACTGGCAAAGGCCTCTGCAAAAAAGTGGGGTTTGAGCTGAACCGTAAAGGAAGCCAGGAGGCCTAGGCAAGGGGGAAGAGCCTGCCCAGTGTGGGAGGCAGTGAAAAGGCAAAGGGGTAAGGAACAGCAAGAAAGCCAGTGTCCTTGGATCATGGAGGTCAGGGAGGAGAGTAAAGTACAAGAGTCCAGCTTGTGGTCAAGGAATATTTTATATATCATCCTGGAATTAATAAGGAGCCGCTGAAGCTTACTGACTGGTAGGAGAAGGGAGTAACGTCAGACTCTGCATTAGGAAGGTCACTTGGATAGCTGGAGTGGAAGATTCACTGGAATGGGAAGAAATTGCAGCAGGGAACCAACTAGCAGGTTACTGGAATAGTCCAGGAGTGAGATCATGAGGGCCTGCCCCAGAGTGTGAGTGTGAGTAAAGGACATGACTAAGAGAGAGAGAAACTTAGCTACAGATTGGATATATGGAGTGAGAGGAGAGAGTTTGAGGGAAAAGCTAATGACTTTTTCTTTTGGACATGTTAAATTTAGATGCCCTTTCGTGTTCAGAATGTCCAAGAGATAGTTGGTGATGTGAGTGTAACAGCAAGGACTCTGGTATAGACAGGAGCACCTGCTGTACAGGTTCTCAGATCTACTTTTCCAAAAGGAAGGCAATTTTTGAGGGGCAACAATCTACTTTAATCAAGCATATATATCATTCACTTAGTTGAGGGGGAAAAGTCAGCACCCTGAACTTCAGAGGAAATAGAGAGAAATAAAGACCAATAGACAGGGCTTCCAACTGTCTGACCATAAGCCCTACGTACATCACAGATCAACAGACAGATCCAATTGTCTGACTCTACAAACATAAATACCAGAGAGTGAAGCACCAGCATCTGGATTTTCAAGGGCTCCTTAGCTGCCAAACCAACACTTCCAATGAGTAAGCCTCAAACAAAACCTCACCTTAGAGTGTATACAGACTTTTCATAGCTAGAGGGCATCAACAAAAGGTATGGGCCTCACCTCATCAAGCTTCCCTTAATAAGCAGGCCCATTAATGGGTGGGGAAGATCCTTAACTCTCTAATCAACATTACAGTGAGACAAAGTATGGAGACAGATTAGAGCCGGAAATATGAAGCTCTGAAAATCATCTTTATAAAGATAACAGTTGATTCCACAGGAGCTAATGAGATCACTTAAGGAGAGAGTAGAGTAGAGAGGCAGAAGAAGCGAGAAGAGAAGAAATAGGAGAAAGGGAGGGGAGGAAAGAGGAGAAGACAAGAAGGTGCTAGGACCCAGGAAAGCAGAATGAGAAGAAATAGTCAGACGGAGGGAGAACCGGAAGGCAGCAATGGCATGAAAACACAAGAGAGACTATCCAGGAGCAGGATGACTGATAGTGAAGGATGAGGAGTGAGAAAAGGCCATTACACTGGATTGTTGGTTGTTTTGGAGAGAGCAATTTCAATCAAATTTTGAGGTTGAAAGTTATATCGAAAAAAATTTAGATTCAAGTGAGCAGAATACATACAAGCACCAATTGCAAAGGATTTTCTCTAGGAGTTTAGCCAAAAAGCAGATGATATGTACGGGGTGATATGCCAGGGTCCTTGCTATTACACTCACATCAGAATACTTGGCAGATTTTACACCAAACTCAATAAACATCAGTGGAGTAGGTGCCGTTTGTCCAGGCATAAACCCAAGTTCAGATGAGTTCATCATCAGGTGATGAAAAATTTTGACCACAGCAATTCATAAAACAACACTTTAAATATCACTGCATTTTCCTAAAGCCACTGCTGGAAATATTTTAGCTTTTTGCCTTTATATCCCCTTTGCCTAGCACAGTGAAGGCACATAGGAGGCACTTAAATGTTTGCTGGATGAATGAAGTTCTTTGTCAAGGCACTTAAGCTGTGTCTATATACAAACTTGTGTGAATAGATTCAATATGACAACTGCCATTTTTACAAATGATTTACAAAAATCAGTGGTTTCAAGGAAGTTTTCACTTTTTGCTGGTCATTCACAAGGTAGTTATGAGAAAAGCAGAATATACTGTAAGACAATATATAAATATGAGCTGTTATCATTTCTAGACTCAATTCCCAGATCTTTCAAATGCTATCTTTCCCAATTAATTGAAAAATATATAGAAAAAAAGTCCTCCATGCCTCAGTTTTTCTGTTCACAAAATGGGTTTTATTTAGCATTTCCTACAAAATTGTTCTACACAAATCAACCAAAGATTTATTTGCAAGAATGATGATATAGTAAAGCTACATTAAAGTATCCTTGACCATTTAACTGAGAGGGCCTTGTTAGAGGAACCTTTTCACAGAGGAGCTCCTTATACCCATTATCCCAAATACAGTCTCTATCCTCATGCCTATAATAAAGTTGGGAGTTGGGCAGAAGTTTACCTTGTTTAACAAACTCTTCAGAAATAGTATAAATTATTACTGTAAAAAAGTATTTCTGGAGAATTACTTAAAATATTCAAGGGATACAAACTTTCAAGCACCTTCAATCACTTCAGAAGTATTCTTTACATACAAAAAGCATAAATACTAATTATTCAGTCCTTGTTCCTATTTATTAATTAGAAGGAACTCTAAGGCAACACTTTGTTAGCCTATTTGAGTCTATATTATGTATTTTTAAAAAATAATTTTCTAAAGGATTTAAATGTAATAAAACTTTATTTAAAAAATAAGCCAGGCATGGTAGAAAAGGATTGCAAGGCTGAGTGGTGGAAATTTCTTGAGCTACCAGAGGGCTAAAGTGAATGGGGGGGTGGAGGTGGCACTAAGTCCTGGGGCTTGATGGTGACCCTTGGGAGGAGGGGCACACCAGCCTAGGTCCGACAAGAAGGTCAAGGCTTTCCACTGATTTCCACTGGCAACAGCAGCACTTCCAGCCTGGGTGAGAGAGGAAGATCCAGACTCCATCCCCCTCCCCAATTAAATTCGAAATTCCAAAATGGATTCTTTGTAATCCAGATAAATAAGTGTACAAAAATATTGTATGTGCCTGCTGAGAATAGGCAAGAATTTGGAATGGTAGGTAAGCATTATAAATATTGATATTTTAGCAGCAGTCAGTGATGAATCTAGAACAAAAAAAGAATAGAAAATTTGGAGTTTTATTGTACTTTTAAAATTTACTAAAGTTTCTTCATTTGTAAAATTAAGGGTGTGGAATATTGCACATCCTGTCAGACATGTCTGAAGTATTAGGTGGTTTTGATGAACTGCTTTTCTTTTATTTCTTTTAAAAATCTTTGCTTTTCTTAAAGTGATAGATCCCTAGAATATACTTGGAAATTACTGTAGTGTAAAAAAAAAATTTTTAAATAAAATGAGGTTTTTGGATTAGACTTCTAAAAAACTTGAGATGGGTAGTACATCCATCAAAATTTCTTGAATTAAAAATACTTTAAAAACACAAACTTAAGAATTAAGACAATCCTTTAAATGATAATTTTAATTTAAAGATTAAGACTTTGAGAATAAGAATTAATTATTTGGTTAAAAAAATTCTGGAAAATAATATGGCAGAAAATGAGCATAGACCAATTATCTTAAAACATTTACCAAGGTAAAGGAAAAATGGATACATGACCTAAATATAAAGTGAGATATTACAATAAAATTAGAACATGGAATATATTACTTATCAGACTATGGATAAGTGAATAAATGAGTGAGTAAAGTTAGGCACAAAATGGATAATTTCAATTACATTAAATTTAAAAAGTTTTGTACAAATTAAACAAATGTAGCCAGTATCAGAAGGAAAGCAGAAAACTGGGGAAAAAATTTTATAGACAGTTTATTAAAGGTCTCACATCTAAAATATATAAAGAACTTTGTCAAATCTACAAGAGTATGAGTTGTTTGTTCCCTAGTTGATAAATGGCCAAAGGATGTGAATAGGCAGTTTTCCAATGAAGAAATGAAAAGAATTTAGTTATATGAAAAAAATGCTGTAAATCATTACCAATTAGAGAAATGCAAATTAAAACAATCTTTAGATATTTTACACCTAGAATATTGGCTGAAATGATGGAAGAGGAAAGCAGCAAATGTTGGAGGGAACTGTGAAAAAACTGGGACACTGACTCACTGCTGGGGGAATTGTGAACTAATCCAGTCATTTTGGAGAACTATCTGGAATTATGAAACTATGTATACCCTTTGACTAGTCATACCATTACTAGGCCTGTTTCTAAAGACGATTAGGGAAAAAGTTAAAGAACCTACATGTTTTCAAATGTTTATAGCAGTTTTCTTCATGGTGGCAAAGAACAAGAAATTGCAGGAATGTCCATCGATTGGGAATGGCTAAACAAGTTGTGGTATTAGATTAGATTGTGATGGAATACTACTGTGCAATAAGAAATGATGAGCTCAATGATCCTAGAAAAACTTGGAAAGACGTGCACAAAGTAATGAAAAGCAAAATGGGCAGAACTGAGAATACTGTCTACAGTAACAATATTGTTTTAAGAACGACTTGAGTGAACAAGTTATTTTGATTACTATAAATACCCAGATTAACTACAAAGAACATATAAAGATGTTATTTGCATCCAGAGAAAGAACTGATAAAAGTATCCATAGAATAATTTGACGTACATATACCTATTTGTGTTTAATGGTAGCCATCTTGTGGGGGGGAGAAAAAAAAAGGAAAAAAAAAGAAATTTTACATGATAATTTTGTGGTATATTTGAATGGAATAGCAAGTTGTGCAGAGTAAATTTGCAGTTCTGTGTGCAAAAAAAACCTAATAAAGAATAATTACTGTTTAAAACAATGGTCTGTTTCTTAAAATTTAAATGCTTAATATAAATTGTTATTAGTTTATGGCATCCTAAAAACCGTGGATGTACAACTTTAATGCTTCATCTTTGTCTTTTTATGAATTCCCAAAATTTATGTTTATAATGACAGTAATGATGACAGTTAACATTGATACAGTGCCTACAGGGTACCAGGCAGCATGCTAAGCATTTACAAATATTACCTCCTTCGAGCCTCACCTTGGGAGGTAGGTGCTATTAGTGATCCAGATGAGGAAACCACTTACAAAACTATGTAAGAATCAGATTGGAATAATTTATATTTCTATGCCACTTTCGAGCCTTCTGGCAGTGTTGTTTTCTATTTTATAACTAATATTTTTGATCAACCCACTTTTGCTACTATTTTGATCTCCAGCTTAGGTTTTTAATCATTTATATTTATATGGCAGACTTAAAATCGTTAGCACTTTTGCTCTCTAGGTAGTGGCAGTGAAATAAAGAGAATATGAAGTTTATAGATGAACCTCAAACCAAAGGATAAGGAAGTCTGGCTCTTCTAACACATTTTTGTCCTATTTAACCTACATATTTGCATTTTTTTCCATCACATAATAATATATGGAGGGATGGCAGCTGCCTGTACTGATGAGGCTCCAGAAATTTCTGCCTCAATGTTTGAAACAATAAAAACCTGTTAAAATCCTTTTATTTTCTGGGAAGGATAACCCAATAAGCCATTATTGCTCATTAACATTTAAATTCAAATTTACTGATCAGATTATTTCTAATCCCTTAAAATCACCCAGAAAGGATAGTGGCCAGAAAAAATTTGACAGGAGGTATGTTTAAGAAAAATCAGTAATACGGGAAACAAGGCCTTGAAGGAATGAGAAGAATTTCAATCTGATATTTTGCAGAAATTGTTTCCTTAGCATGTGAGGGAGGAAAAAAAAGCCAGGACAAAAGCAATGATAACAATGATAGTAACTAGTTTTTATGTTGCCTATTTAAGGTCTGTAAAGCATTTTGACATATATTGTTTCATTTGATGCTCACAAAAATCCTGCAAGCAAGCCCAGTTTAGTTAAAGCGGAGTAGTGTGAAATGAAGCTGAAAAGATTGAAAAGTGCCTTCCAGACTGCGGTAGGCCTTGAATGCCAGCCTAAGAAGTTAGCATTTTTAGCCTGCAAACCATGGAGAGTCACTGTTTGGGTAGAAGAATGTGGTCAGGCATATGCAGAGTTGGGAAAATGGGTTTAATGATCATATTTATGCAGATAATTCCAGGGTCTTTATATCTGACCTTATTTCTTTCCTGACTGCTAGTGTTATATTAGCAACTGTGTACTGGCCATTTCTAACTGCGTGTCCTGCAGGCAGTACAAATGACTAGTACAAAAACTGAATGTCCAATGCCAAATCCATTCTATTTTTCCCTAAACCCACCTCTTTTCCAAATTCTCCATTTCTGTAGCGAGCACAACTATCATTCCAGTCACCCGGGTCTGCAACTTCAAAAATCTCTACTTACTTGTTTCCTTTACCTCAGAGTCAATCAGTAGCTAAGTGTCTCTCATCTATCTACTCTCTCCAGACACCCACAAACTCCCCTTACCACTCTTCTGGACTACTACAACTACATCCAGTCATTCCTCTCTCCAATCCATCCTCCACACAGTCGCTAAAGAGAATTAATCTAAAGCATGTCTGACTGTATCACTCCCTACTCAATATACAGTGGTTCCCTAATATCTCTAGGTTCAACTATAAACTCCTTTGGCATTTAAAGTCCTTCACAACTTGGCTCCAACTGCCTGTCCAGCTTCATCCTCCATTTCTCCCTTTCTCCTAGTTTGTGGTTCAGTCAAACTGGCCTTCTTTCCATGGCCCACATTCGTGACTTTACACTGGCTACCGTTCTTGCCCAAAATGGAGTCCCTCTTTCCCTCAAAATTGAGTTTAAATGCCACTTTCTTCATGAAGCCTTTTCTGATTTCTCTAACTGCTGCTAGCGACCTTTCCTTTCCAAATGACATTGATTTTATTTTGAAAATACTTTAAAATGCCTTCCATGATAGCATCTGAGGGCCTTGAAGAGAGGAAGTTTCATTTTTGTATCCTTGCTGACTAGCACACAGTATGGGTTTAATAAACACTTGTTGATAGTACCTGCTCTCTCAAATGCTTATTATATATGTAGACGTGTGTATGTGTGTATGTGTGGTGTGTGTATACTGTTTCCCTCAATAAAATACAAACTCCTCAAGGAGAGACGGGGAATGTTTAATTTCTGTTCTGGCATCTCTAGCGCCTAGTACAGTACTTATCACGATCACGTAACAGGTGCTAATTAAATGTTTGTTGATAAATTTGAGGCAGAGAAGTCAGGTTAGAGTTGGTATGAATGTCTGATCAAGGATGACAGGAAGCGTAGTCCTCCTTTGAACCTACCTCCCTACTTCAGCACTCAAAGATCTGTACATTGGGAGCCCTGGCGGTGTGTGGGGGGAGGTGAATCTCTCCAGGGTTCTAAATGACCCTCTGGATCTTCACTCCTGAAAGTATAACTCAAAAGAGCCCCCATTAGTGAGCTCACCTTTAATGGCCATTTACCAATGGCAGAGTCAGAAGAATAGCTACAAAGTATCCACCTTCCTCATAAAGGAGGCGCACTCTCCCAGGAGCAGCCGGTGAAAACGCAGGTACCACTTCAGAGGACAGTGATAGTAAGGCACACACTCGCAGCTCCTCTGGGAAAAGAGCCCTTCTTGTGGCACCTGCCTCTCCCAGTTCCTCCAAAGCATCTCGGCTACGGAGGCCACTCAGGTCAGCTGGAGGTGGTCTTCTCTCTAGCTTAACTCTGGACTCGTGGGGCTGCCAGATAGCTTTCTAAAAGCCACACAGGCACAGCCAATCTTCAGCTTAGCAGTGCAGTTCACACTTTGTAAAAAACCAAACATAAAACAGGAAAGGTTTACCTTATTTTTTGCAATTAGGTTAACACATGAACACATCCTCTATCTGCTCCTGCCTTTCTGGGCTCACCTCGGTAACTCCCCCTTCCTCCCTCACTACAGAAGCAAAAGCCAGGTGATGGAGTTGAGACTAGGCTTGGCAAAGGGTAGACAAGACACAAGAAGAACGAAAGGTGAACCTAGGAGAACGGTAATACTGTCGATAGAAATAAACATGATCCATTCAGTTCAGACGCTGATTGGAGCTCCCTGGGTCAAGGAGCACCAGGCGCTTCGGACCTGCCCGCATGATCTCAAGAATCACGCAGGCTTGGTAAAGCCTAAATCGGAGATACTGGTTTTATAGGGAAGAGGATGACTGACACGGGCAAGGCACTTGTGCTGAGCTTTTTTTAAACAAGTATCTCAGTGGAGCTTTACAATAACAACCCTGCCAAGGCAGACACTGCTATTGTCCCCACTGGGGAAACTGAGGCTGCCAGAGGCGAAGTGACTTGCCCTGGCTCACACAGCTAACGTCTGAGGCCAAATCTGCAACCCAGAGCTCTATTCGCTTCGCTGCCAGAGGCTTCAGGCTCGTAGGAATACGGGAAAAGCTGTTTTGGGAGGTAGCGTGACAGGGGGACCACTGGCAACCTTGGACTTGTTTCACGATCCGACGCTATCTGGGTCTTGGGCAGGCGCCCGGCCCCGGCCCCCGGGCGGTTTCTGGGGTCCACGAGCCCCTGGATCCCGCCCCCTGGTCTCACTTCCTCAACGGCCCGCAGGCAGACCCAGGCCGGCGAGCCCGGCCCTGCCCGAACCCCGCGGCCGCAAGCTCCCGGGCCCTTTGACCTCTCGGCCCCACCCCCACCACCCCCGGCAGCGGCGACGCCGTCTCGGTGAGCTATTTCGACCCTGCCGGGCCCCCGTAGCTCCCCTTCTCCAGCAGGTGGTTCTGGTTTTCTCCCCCAACTCCAGCCGCTCACGTCACTGGAGAACCTCTGCCCACGCGCCGCCGCCGCAACCAACCGAGAAAATAAACAAACCCCGAAACGGCCGGCGGGGGCGCGAGGCCCCGCCCCCGGCTCCGCCCCGGCCACGCCCCCGCTCCCCACCCCCACCCCCGCCCCCAGGTCCATCCAGCACGACCCGGGGGCTGCCGGCGGCCGGGAGCGGGCCGTTCTCCGCCTCCGCGCCACGTGAAATCCCGCTCCCCTCGACCCGCACCGGGCCCCTCCGCGCCCCGCCCCCGGCTCCGCAGCTCGGGCTCCTCCCGGCGCCCGGGACCCGTTATCCAGCACCCCCTCCACCCTGCCGCGGCCCTGCGAGAAACGCCGCGGCGCGCGCCGAGCGAACTCGGGTGAGTGAGTGCGCGTGCGGCAGGGCCGAGCGGCGCCCCCGCCCCTCCCCTCCCCCGCCCCTCCCCCCGCCTCGGACCGTCTCGCGCCGCCGCCGCCGCCGCCGCCGCGCTCCCCGATCTCCCCCGCGCCCCGCCCCCTCCCAGTGGTCGGAGGAGCCCGAGACCCAACGCCCAGCGCGGCCGGCCCGCCGAGGAAGAGGCGGCGGACGGAGCCGGGGCGGGGGGAGCCGAGGAGGGGAACGCGGTGAGTCCGGGCGAGCCGGCGGGAGGACCCGCCTCCCCTCGGGGCCCGCAGCCTTGCCCTGGGCCTGGGGGGAGGGGCGCCCGGGGCGGGGGCGGGGGCGAGGGCGAGGCCCGGGCCGGCCGAGGGATGGAGAGGCGGGCGGGCCTCAGCCTCCGGCTGGCCCCAGACGGGGCTCGGGCTTCCCCGACCGGGGGGGTGCCCCCGCTACGGCGGGCTCGCTGCCCGCGCCCGAGGGTGCCCGGGGGGCCCCGGCTCGCTGCCCATGCCCGGGGGCCCCGGCTCGCTGCCCGCGCCCGAGGGTGCCCGGGGGCCCCGGCTCGCTGCCCGCGCCCGAGGGTGCCCGGGGGCCCCGGCTCGCTGCC
>CM053769.1:52335561-52346272 GCA_028658325.1 Potorous gilbertii
GCCAGGGCAGGATGGAAATGTATATAAATATAGTGCAAAGGATGTTGGGGGGGATGAGAAATCCTCAAGATGCCATGTGAGCATTCCTGAAGGAAAAGAGGGAACGTGAAAGGTGATGTGCATTCCAGGTGAGGGAAAGTTTGAGCAAATTCGTTATGGCAGGGTGGTTGAATTTGGGAAACAGCTCCTGTAGGGTGTGTAGCTAGGAAGGAGATGAAATAAGGCTGGACCAGGGTCGTTGGGAGCCAGATTTAAAGAGACCTACAAGTACTTTCAGAGCTTATTTCATACTAATCTAATGATTTTTTTTAAAATAATTTTTTGGGGGGTTAACTATATTTTTTCTTAAAACATTTAAACATTTTATCTTATTTTTTTGTATCATCTTCATTTCTGAAAATATCCCTTCCTTACCCTACCCAACAAGCTACCTTTCATAAGGAAAAACAAAAAAGAGAGATTGCAAAGGCATAATACATATGCAATACCCCATAGTCTCTTATCTCTATACAGAAAAGTAGGTTTTCTCAGCTCTTCTTCAGGGCCAAACTTTTCTTTATAGTTGTCCAGGGCTCTTTTCTCTTATTTTATTTCTTGTGGAAATGGAGTTTTAAAAATGAATTAGTGCCATCCACATAAAATGTTAAAAAATTTTTCATTACTTGGTGGGTTTCTCCAGAGGAGACATCAGGATGGAACTTCATGAGAGTTGGAAGAATTTAGGCATAAAAATATAAACCAGAAATATGCATCTCATTTATTGTGAATCACCCCTAGTGGATATCTAGCTTTCTTTTGTAACTTTGCTCACCTCTAAACTTTCTCCAACATGTATCTACAATTAGATGTTTCAGTTTATTAATAAATAATTTTATAGCACTTCAAAATTCACAAAGACCCTTTGTCACAGCAGCCTAGAAAATAAATTATTGATAAAACATATTCCAAAAGTTAAATATAGATGGATTTAGGGATTATTAATTCTATGGCTTGCTTTAGTTACCGTAGTTAAAAATAATGCTAGCATGTTAAGGGCAAGCATTTTCTAACGTTGTGACATTGACAGTCTTCCTTGAATATAGAGCAATGAGGTGACATTCGGTGATGTGCTCAGCAGAAGTAGAGGAGTGCTACTCAGGTGTTTGCTGGTCTCACCAATTCATAGTCCTCTCTGGTGTGGTGTTTGTTTGAACATTTGATGGATATCTCTGAGTCAGTTCTTACTTTTTTTCTTTGCTCTTTCCATCTGCTTACTTGGTCTTTTATATACCAGCCTTAACTCACATTTCTTCCCTTGATGTACTCTGTATTCTAATCTAAGTGTACCTAGTAGCCAGTCCCAGAATTCAGCATTCCTTCTCCTCACTTCTCTGCATTTAAACAAGCTGAACCCATTCCTAGATTGCACTCCTTTTTCACCTCGACTGTTCAGGATTTTTCATTGTCAAGGTTAAATCCTTTCTCAATTCCCTCTAAGTTGTTCATTGAGAAAGAGAAGGCATCTTGGGTTTTATTTTCTTTTGTCCTTGGATCTCCCCTATAGAAAATAAGTTCCTTGTTGATTTGGATTGTTTATTTTAGTCTTTATATCCCTAGTGTCTAATACAATTCGGTGTACATAATGAACACTTAATGTTTTTTGATAAATTTCAGTTGTACATGTGTTATACTGTGCTTGCCCTTTTCAAATCTTATCCCTAGGTCCATTTTCTCATAAATTGAATATAATCTTGTTATGCTTCATTCTTTTGCTTTCTTCAGAATCTTTATTGTAGGTTGATTTCTTTGATAGGCCTTGTTCTTTAATGTTGTTTATGATTCACCATCCTATAAGTCATGAAATAGTGCTCAGCTTGTAAATAAAATTAATATCTCTCCAAACTGGTGAACTGTATTTATTGGTTAGTATGTTTTCTGAGCAGAACAACACTGGTATCTTCAAAGGATGCTGAGCAAAAAGCCACCTGCTCATACTTTCTTATCCATCTAATGTGGATCCATCTCATCTGCTTCCAATTTTAGAGGCTGCCATAAAGAGATGTAGAGGAGGTTACCATTCACCCCACTGGACTGTGCAGATATTCTCTCTCCTGTGTAAATTGGTATTTGTCTTGTTGTAAGTGGTCAATGCTTGCCATCTCCTTTATGGTTCTAATTTCCAGTGGCTCATTAAGCCATCTGCCACTTTTCCTTAATTTCTTTTCCTTTAGGTATTCTGTTACTTTTTTTTACTCTGGAAAAGCCAGGCTTTTTATAAAACTTGCCAACTAATTAGAACACACCTTTCCCTTCTATACAAAGTTCCCTGAACTTTTCACAGAGTAATAGATGTAATCTTGGCTCTTCTCAGCAGAATTTGTTGTTATTTGTTCAATGGCTACTTCTTTGTCTGCCAGAGAATTTGGGGGAGGCATCTGTATTTGGAGCCATTCCAGAATTCTAACATCTTCTGGGAGCCTCGATGGATAACCCATAACCCATAGCTGAAGTTTTCTGTTAGATACTTTAAATATATTTAGTTGTGGAGTAAGTATGCCTACTACATAAGGAAAGTTGTTTTTACATGGTTTCTGCCATGATTTTATTCCTCATTTACCTAACATGTTCATTCATGTCCTGGCTTTCTTTCCTTAATCTGAAACATGGAAATAAATTATTTCCAGCAGTATCTCTGGGGAAATACTTTGGACCAAACAATTCTAAAATTGAGTTGTGAAATTTGCAGTCCATTTTAAATTACAAAAAATTTTAGAGTTATTAAAATTTATCATGTTGACTGCAATCAGAATATTGTGTTCAGTTTATAATTCTTGAAGTGTCTATAGCACTTGAAAATTTTGTTTTTAAACAAATCTTCTGACTTGGGAAACTTGAAACAGAACGAATAATGTATATGAGGCATATTTTAGTTGGGAAGCAAGGTTAAATATTTTTCCACATTGCAAATTTTTCCCCCTTTCAGATCATCAATCAGAAAATGTGCTTCTAGGAAAACAAAACACATGAGTGTGATACCACCCCCAAATTACTAGCTTCTTGAATTTCATATTTCAGTGATAAGATAAAATGGTAATTACAAACAGTAATATTCACTTTTAAAGCAGTGGTGTCAAATTCAAAAAGAAATAGGGGTCACTAAACCATACATAAGGATCTCTGCCACGTATTGACGTAGACAAACATTATCTATGTTCTGTTGTGTTTTTATTTGTTTTATTAAATATTTCCCACTTACCTTTTAAACTGGTTCAGGCTTTACTACAGAGTGTAGATGGCAACTGATATCACTTACTTAGACTGTAACTTAATTTTTATGTATTTAAATGATTCATTATTTCACTAGTGATCTTTTCACTGATGCATATTGCTGTCATTCTATACTTTTATAGACTTTTTTGTGAATTGATGCAGCCCACAAAATGTTATCACCTGATGGTCAACATTTTGGCAACAAAACTATTTGAACATAGGTTGATCCTGGACACAAGTCATGTAGCATATTAGTACCTTTCCAGCTCGTATAGGATTTGTCAAAGCATGCATTCTGATGGTAGAACCTTTTAAGAAAACATTTTCACATCATTAGAACTTTAATAAAGAATATGTATGTGTACACATGTATTATTTTTTTTAACTATCTGTTGGAAGTCTTAATCTTCAAATGACTCACTTGTTTATGAGTGTTTTGGGGCAACTTCTTCAATATTTCACTTCCTCAGTATATTTAGAATGTATATCTTATTTCTTCTCAAAAACATGTAACTTTATAAAATTAAGCATACAAAATAGGACAATTTTAAAAGACCAAAAACTAGTCAAAAGGAGTATATAAGTAGTTATTACCAGGTACCTGGATTGAATTGCAGAAATTGAGCAAGGATTTAGCTCTTAATTTCTTGGTATCAGGCAAAGAAGGAAAAAAGGAAAAGATGAGAAATGTATGCACTTCATTCTCGTTTTCTGATAAAAAAGATATACATATTATTTGAAGATATTTTTTCCATAGCATTGACCTAATGGAGAAGGTTATTGGGTGGGTTCTTACATAGGATACTGGATAACATTTTCAACTGATTATGCAAAAGATTCAAATATTGCTGTTTAAATTAGCAATGCTTATAACCAACCTTTTTTTTTTTTTTCTAAACTTAAGCATAGTATAGAATCTTGGAAAAGTACTTTTGCAGGGACCTCAGGTAAACTGGGTATGTTTTTTTCTGATTATCCAGTGTAATATAGGGAAAGGGAAAGAACTTAGAATGTGGGAAAATAGATAGTCAATATGTTCATCAGGGGTGTTTACCCAGCCCACCACTTCCCCTGAATCTCTTCATCTCTTCCCTCCTCTACCTACACTCTCTTCTCTCATCTTGCATTTTCTCCAGATATATGAACTGAACCTTACTAGACTTCAAGAATTCAGAGTTGACTTATCTGAGTAACTATATTGATAACATTCTCAGCTCTTGACTAAAGAATGATAAAAGTATACTTCTAATATGCAGAAGGCAAATTAGACATTCCGTTAAACGTTTAGGAACCTAACTTCTCTTTACACTTTCAAATATGTCTTTAGACTCAAGCATCTATAGGGACTTAGGACCTGGAAGAGTTGGATTCTAAGCTAAAGTCACAAATCTTCTGGCAGGTCCCTTTATTCACACAGAGTCATAGAGTAAATGGCGTAGAAGGAGGACTACATGTGTCAGGGGCTGACTACAAAGCTTCCTACATTTAAAAGCCAATAATTTCTTCAGCCAGGTCCTTGGAATTTTCTCAGACTCTCAGATAAGACAGAGTCTTATTCATAGAAGAGATATTTTTGGCCTAAACAGTTTAATGGACAGATATTACCAGACAACTACCTCAACCACAAAAGAAATTCATTTTTCCAGTTGGACATCTGATTTCAAGTAAAACTTTTATCTTGATGGATGTGCCAAGATCATTAACTTAATGATCCTTCCTTTTTCCAAGTAGATAAATGAAGTGACCTGTTGGATATAGGTAGTTACTTAGTTTTTATCCAGTTAAGAGTTGAAAAATGTTTGCCAAATTTGGTCTTACTAATTTTGATATGTTGCAAAAAGAGTCTGTAAATAGAGAGCTAGCTCAAAGCCAAGGAGAGCCTGAATTCAAATCCTGCCTGACACTTGATGACTTTGTGACTGGTTTAGTCTTTTAACCTCTCAGTACTCCTTGCAACTCTTTATGAATGTGAGACAGGTGGCATTTTAAATTTTACAGATTTACCAAGTTTTTTACATACTTTATTTCATTTGGTCTATTTAAACCTAGCTCACATTTTTCAACAATGATTTCATTGAAAAGTTTCGTCAAATGCTATGCTAAAATATAGGTAGTATTTCTTGTCTATGGTAATCCTTTGTTCCACTAGTCTGGTAATAGTGTCAGGAATGAAATTCAATCTACTTTTGATGAACCTGTTTTGGCTCTTGGGGATCACTGATTCCTTTTCTAAATATACTCACAAATCTCTTTAATATGTCAGTGTTTTGCCAAGAATGTCAAGTTTACTGTTCTGGTAATCTGAAGATTGCATTGTCTTTGGCTTTTGAAAATTGGAACAGCGTTTATCTCCAGTCTTATGGTACCTTTTCTCAAAGATCAGCAACTTAGCAATCATATGTACCAGTTTAGAACTATATCCAAATATACTTTCCAGGTCTGGTAAATTGAATTCATTGAAAGCAGGTAGCTGTGCTCCTTAATTTCCATGTCTTAGGTCTCGGTTTCTTATTAACCACTTTGGTTGTGTCCTTTTCAGTTCAAAGATGTTCTCCATGGTAAAGAAAACAAGCCAGAGAAGAGTTTTTCCCTTCTATTGACAGGACACATCTTCTTTGATATTTCTCTGGCTAAAATGAAAGTATTTTTATTTTGGCATAAGGTTTTATTTCTGACCCACCCTCATTTTAAAAAGATTAACCAGTATATTTATACTGATTGACTTTAGAGACAGGTAATTTAGGACAAAATTCTTGTGTCTTAAAGATCCTTAATTGTGTCTCCCTATAGAAAACTTTAGAAAGGTGTGCAAGCATTGTATAATAAGAAGTCTGACCTTGGAGTAATAAAGACCTGGATTCATATCTCATGTATTTTTGGATAGTTTTCCTTTCTCAGAAATTTTTCTTATTCAGGACTGTAAATTTGCTTTTATGTAGCTTCTGTGCCATCTAGTTCTCTCTAGGGACAAGATGAACAAGTTATTCTTATTTGCATATCAAACTCGATATATCCCTTATAGAATTCATTCCCTGCTGCACCTCTCCATCCCACCCCTACCCTCTGGACTTCCCTACTTCTGATAGTCACCACCATCCTTGGATTCACATAGGTTTTAAACTTCAGAGTCAACCTCCCTTACCCAATACAGACTTGCCAAGTCTTGATTTCATCTCCACATCTTTTGTTCTGTTCCTCTTCTCTTAATTCAACTAGCCATTACCCTAGTTCAGCTTCTCATCACTTTTCACCTATTACAGTAGTCTCAAAAATTCCAGCCCCTCTTTGTCCAGTTAAGTCTCCACACAGCTGTCAAAGTGATATTCCTGAAACTCAGGATTGTATGACTCTTCTGCTTAAGTTCCATTGGTTTCCTGTATTGTCATTACTAGGATGAAAATAGAAACTTCTCTGTTTGGCATTTGAAGTCTTTCACCTGGCTCCAAACTGCCTTTCCAGCCAAATCATATATTATTCCCCTTCACATGTACCGACTGACATATTATTCCTCACATATGACGTTCTGTTGCCATGCCTTTGTATATTCATAAATGAAATGAGCTCTCTTCTCCTATCTCTTAGAATTCTTTTTTTCTTTCAGTCAACTCACATATTCTTGTGACCCTTTCTTGATCCACCCCCCAGCTGCTAGTGTTTCTTCAACAAATAGCTTTGTAGTGATTGTTTTTTAATGTATTATATATATTCTTATACTTATGGTGTATATATGTCTGTAACTTCAAGGACCCCAGCACACACAGCAGGGCCTGCTTTTAGATCTGCTCTTCTAAAAGGAAAGCAACTTTTGAGACGTCAGCAATCTATTTTAATTAAGCACGTATATCATTCACTTAGTTTAGGGGGAAAAGTCAGCACCCTGAACTTCAGAGAAAATATAGAGAAATAAAGATGAACAGACAGGGCTTCCAACCATCTGATCATAAGCAATACATACATCACAGATCAACAGACAGACCCAACTGTCTGACCATACAAACACAGTTACCAGAGAGAGAAGCACCAGCATGGTTTTCAAGGTGGGGGGAAGTGTAGGGGGCTTCCTTAGCCAGCTCCCCAGAGCCTCATCTGGCCAGACCAACACTTCCAGTGAGTAAGCCCCAAAACATAACCTCTCCTCCGAGTATTTGTACAGGCAGGACCCTTTGACCCAGGGCTTCAACAGAAATTAACAAAAGGTGTTGAGGCCTATGAATGTTCCGGGAAAAGCTTTAACTCTTCCCCCCACCCCCCATTAACCTTAAATTATCATTACAGTGTCTCATTTCCTTCAGCCACTCCTAATACAGCCTGAACTTGAATCTCTGCACCATCCTAATTGCTCTCTTCTGGGTGTCTGTCAGCATTCTCAAACCATGGCATGGAGCTCAGTGGCCAAATTCCTAGAAGACTAGAATCAAGAAGACTGCAATTCAAGTCCTGACTTAGACACTTAATAGTGGTGTGACCCTGAGCAAGCCGCATAACTTTTTTTGTCTCAGGATCCACATTTGTAAGATGGAGTTAGTGGTATCTTCTCTGCTGTGGCTAATTTTGAGACTCAAATGAGATAACATATGTAAAGCACTTTATTAACCTTAAAGCTCCGTGTACATTTCAGCTATTGTTATTAAGCTGTACTTTAATTAGAAAGATTTGTTCAGTAAACTTTGGATTCAGTCAACTTGCCAAGCTTAAGGAACTGGAAGTCTCCATGTGGCCTCAAGGACCCAGGTTCCCCACTACTGCAATCTAACCCATTTACTCAAACTCTTCCCCCTCCCCCCCACACAGTACAGGTATTTACAAACCTATCCTTATAAATGTATATATTTATGTTTGTACAGTGATGAGCAGTTTTGTCATCTATCTTCCTAACTGCAGTATTGTAAAGATGAGTGACCATAAAATTATTTCAAAATTTTCAACTCTTCCCTCGTTCTAAAAATGGATAATACTTTAACATGTCCTGTAAGTAGAAAGCAGATCCATCTTATTTTCTAGGAATTTGGGGCGGAATATATTTAGAAAAATATATTTACTTCATCTCAAGAAAATAATTACCTACTTAAGTACTACTGTGGTAGTGACCTTTCTAAAATCTAATTATTATGGCATACATTATGATTTTTGTTTTATTTTATGTTGCTATATCATTAATTCCTCATTTTAGACATTTCTTAAAAATGCATAATTTATGAACAGGTCTGTGTGTATTCTAACACTGGGTTAAAACTAAACTTATAGTAAGGAAAAACAGGCTCCTTGGAGAGCATATTACATTGATTTCTTTTATTTATCTTTCATTTTCAGGAATTCTCCGATAGACTTTTCTTAAGAGCATCATCTTTACAATGGCTTCAGCTGTGATCAGTTCTGTTCCCACTACTGCTTCTCGTTTTGCTCTTTTGCAAGTAGATAGTGGCAGTGGTTCTGATTCTGAGCCTGGGAAGGGCAGAGGTCGGAATCCTGGAAAATCCCAAACTTTGGGGAGCAAACCAACCACAAATGAAAAGAAGAAAGAAAAAAGAAGGAAGAAGAAGGAACAGCAGCAGAGTGAAGCAAATGAGGTAGCATAAAAGTTAACTGGTTTAAGGGATTTTTTTGTGTTTGTCTAAAGACTAGCTACGTTCATTTATTAGGGAGGATTTGCATTTCCAAAAATTTTAAGTGTTAATTGCATAATAAACATTTAAAGTAGATTTTTCACTTGGGAAAAATATTAAAAAATAGCCTGCCATATGGATGGGCAAAAGCATGCCTTAACTTGGAAAGACCTGACTTAAAGTCCAGCCTTTGGACATACTGACTTTGCAACTCTGGGCAAATTACTTCACTTTTCAGGTTCATAGGCAAGTTTCTAAGACTTTAAACTTTGAGAAGAGTTGCCAGTCTGTTTTCTCACTGGAATTGCTCTGTCATCCCAGTGACCAAGGTTTGGACCACCTACCTTCCTTCCTCCCCTGAAGAACACTGGAGACAATTAAAAACAAAGATCCTTAATAAAGTTTTGTTTTGTTTTAGAAAAATTAATCAGAAAATGTTTCATCTCATATTTTTGCATTTACTCAACTTATTGAGTCTTTAAGAGTGATTTTTCTGCCATAGCCACTTTTTACAAGTCTGTTTAAAATGTTTTTCCTCAGGTTATTTAAAGGAGAAAACTTGCTAACAGTTTCTGACTCATTTAGAATTTTTGGATGCCTCTGTATTATTGTGCTGCATGGTTGTTACTTTGAACTTGGGAATGTGAAGAACAGAACATAGGGTTATATATCTGTAGTGTTGTGGCGGTCTAATTTACAGATGAAGAGAATGAGATTCAGAAATGTTCGATGGCTTATGAAGGGTCAAAATAAGTCACTGGGAAAGCCAGGGCTTTTATGTCTTCTTATACTAAAATAGTACTTTACAAAAATTGTTCTACTTACCAGAAAAGATGATGAAAAAGACTATTACAACAAAACTTCCTCAAACATCATTTAAATTAGATTATTTTCATGGTATCTCGGACAAACTGGCAGGAAGAACAAGTTAAAAACAGGACTACCAGCAAGGAGGGTTACTTGTAGAGTTTATGCTATGTTTATGTCCTAAGGGTGGCTATAGCATGCACTAGGGTACTCAATTTCAAGGGCTTTATATTTTCTTGTAAATCAGACTGAAAAAAAGAATGAAAGTATCATCTGAGCCTATGGAACTTTTTCCTTTGCATTCCTGTGGATCCACATTTTTTATAGTTTATGCATAATAATCTCCTTGCCCGGTGTCTTTTCTCAGTCTGTTCTCCCTTCCAGTCTGTCCTATATACCATGAAAATAATGCAATCAAAATATCTGAGGTAGTTGTATTGTACTGGAAGGAATGTACATTTTTATCATCTTCTCAGATCTTTGTCAGTCTCTCTTATTGGAGAGGCAGGTTGTTTGGTATTATTTAGAGGTAGAAGACTTGGATTTCAGTTTTGAGTTTGAGTCTTGACTTCGGCATTGATGTTTGACCTTGGTTTAACACCTCCGAGCCTCAATTTCTTCATCTATGAATTGGAAATAATACTTGCCCTTACGTACCTTAACTGGATTTTTAGGATCAAATGAACAATCTAAGTAAAACACGTGGTAAGTTATAGAAAGTTATATTAAATATTATCTTAATAATGGTGTTTGGATTATCTTAAGAACCCTGCTGTGGCTGCCGTCCCAGTTGCCTTAAAAGTCAATTGAAAATTTGTGATCCTGGGTTTTTTTAAACCTTACATTTTTTTCTCTTTCTCTCAGCTACTTCACCTTGATTTTTAAGGGGAAATACTGTGTGATTTTATATTAACTTCAAGAATTAGTTCCTCCATTCATCACATCCAGGATGTCAGTGGTTAGTTTACCCAGGGTTGATCAGGTTATTAAACAAACTTTTGCTTTATTAACCATTTAAAAGTAACTCTTTTATACCTTGCAGTTCTATCTTA
>CM053769.1:52346772-52364559 GCA_028658325.1 Potorous gilbertii
TTATATAAATCAGTTATATAAACTGATTTCCTTTGCAAGGCTATGTGTTTTGTTTTATTCATTTAAAAACATTCAGTGAAGGGGGCTTTATATATAGACTTTATCAGACTCCCAAAGTGGTCTATAACACAAAAAAATTAAGAACCCCTATTCTCAAGAGAAGGCAATTTTCTCGTATGCTTTATGGAGAAAGAAGGGGATCATCCACTTAAAATTTTATTCAGCATTCTACTTGGAGAACAATGCTAGTGAGTTATTCAGATGGTGAAGTTCCTATGGGAAGGGGATTGTTTGTTCAATAGCCCCCAAAGTATTTTTACCTTCTGGGGGATGTCAACAGTAGGATGGTATTAATGTTGGTTGTGAGTTCCATGGATGGAAAAAGGGACAAGGATGTATGTCCAAATGTTGTTTCTTAGCAACCCAGTGTGAGTTCCCTTCTTAGAGAAGTCAATGAGCTGTTTGAGTACTGTGTATTTTTTGTGTGTGTTTTGTATATGAACACTTGTGTCATTTGGATCATAAACATCTTGTAGGATGAAATAAAGGTAGTCTACCCAGTATATATTTGGTACTTTGTTTATAGGGAGTTGAAAGCCCCTTTTACTCCAATATGGGAAAATTTAGATACATTGTGAATGTACTGGATTTTTTAGAGAAACCACAGGTGGGAGCTTTGAGCCAGAAAGATATTTTTAAATCAAATTTATTTTTTTCAGTTAAGTTTTTTTTCTCCCTGTTTCACTCTTCCCTCAAAAAGAAAAGAAAAAACAATACCCTTGTGTCAAATATTCATTCGTCAAGCAAAACAGATTCCTACGTTGGTCATGACTAGATGTTTATGTCTCATTCTGCACATTGAATCCATAACCTCTCTGTCAGAAGGAGGATAACATTCTTCATCTTTTGGTATTGTAGAATAATGCTCATTCATTGTGTCCCTCCGAGTTCTTAAGTCTTTTGAAATTGCTTGTCTTTACAGTATTGTTTTATGAATTGTTAATTTTGTTCTGCTCATTTTCTTTTGTGTGAGTTCGTCTTCCCAGGTTTCTCTGAAACAATCCCTTTTCATCATTTCTTATGGTAAAGTATTCCATTACATTCATTTACCTTAATTTGTCCAGCTATTCCCCAGTTGATAAATATTCCTTTACCTGAAAGATGATTTAGTTTGCATTTATATTTTAGTGACTCAGTATTTTTCATGAGGCTACCCCTAGCTTGGATTCTTTTCCTTTGAGAACTACCTGTTTGTATCTTTTGTGTCATGTTCAGTTGATTTTCAGTCATATTCCACTCTTTGTGACCTCATTTGGAGTTTTCTTGGCAAAGATACAGGAGTAGTTTGCCATTTCCTTCTGCAGCTCAATTTACAGTTGAGGTGCTGAAGCAAACAAGGTTGAGTGACTTACCCAGGGTCAAACAGCTAGTTAGTGTCTGAGACTAGATATGAACTCAGGAAGACTAATCTTCCTAACTACAGATGCAGTACTCTATCCACAGAGCCACCTAGCTGCCTTTTATACCTTTTGACCATTTACCAATTAGGAAATAGCTCTTTTTCTTATGAATTTGTATCAGTTTCTTTTATCTTGAAAATTAAATTTTTATTAGAGAAGCTTACTACCACTTTTTTTTTTTGCCCTAACCATTTGGCTATGTTTGGCCAAAGAGATATCGTGAACTTTTTTATTGGGAGGTGAGGGGGTACAGCATGTCATTCTGTAGCATCAAACTTCATTTGTATGAACCAGGTCCTTTGGGGCTAGGGGCCTGGGTCATAGGTCAC
Source organism: Potorous gilbertii (assembly GCA_028658325.1). Classification (NCBI taxonomy): domain Eukaryota; kingdom Metazoa; phylum Chordata; class Mammalia; order Diprotodontia; family Potoroidae; genus Potorous; species Potorous gilbertii. The sequence continues at coordinate 52,348,562 of CM053769.1, forward strand.
ATAATGATACTGGTTTAATTGTTTTTTCAGCGTCCTCTTTTGGAATTATGTTTATGAGGAGGTTTACTAGACTAAAATAATTAGACCTCTTAAATTTTAGTCATTTAATCAAAAAAGTTGTTTTGCACCAATTGCATACTTGAATCTAATTGCTTTTTATAAAAATAAAAACTATTCTCAAAGAATGACGTTTCATTTCATTAAGGCTACATGGTAAAGAAAGCTGTAGCCTCTAAAATACTGCTCAATCCTCTTCTTTTCTCTGCCCCCTCCATTTCCCAAAATGTCTTGAATAAGTCATACTTGTGAATGAATCAGTTCTCATTTGGAAATAGAAATTTTAGTATGTATATTTGGTGGGCAAAACAGTTACGGTACTTTATGCTTACAGTTAAAGTTCCCCGTTTGTAGTGATTATCACCATTATAAGGAAAAGAAGCAAAATAAGAGTTGAATGTTTTAGATCCATTTTAGCATTACCGAATCTACCCCCAAGCAGCAGTCCTATTCCCTTCTTTGTTCCTTTCTTTTCCCCAACTCAGCTATATAAAACCTCTTTGTTGTCCTTACTATTCATTGCTGGACTCAGCTCATTCTGAGCTTTATCACTCCTGACACTATTCTTGTAGGATCATGCTGCTCATTTATATTCATCCTAAATTAGTTGCCTTTCTATACATGTCTCTCTCAGATATGGGTTTGTCAGAGAGTTTTCTGTGCACCCATTTTTCTTCATTGTTCTTGTGTGTTCGGAATTTCATTCTTGAGAGTTTTCTTTTTCTATTGAGCCAGCTTCCCCTGTGATAAATTAATTAATTAGCCCATAGGAGCCTCCAGAATTGATTCCCCTCAAATCAAGGGTACATTTCACATTATACCTGGTTTTCCTCTCTCTAATTTTTTTAAAACCATAGATTCCATGAAAGAGTAGTCACTTACTTCAAAGGTTCCTGTCAATGCCAATTTAAGCAACAAGTGCCACTTCATTATTTAGAATTACCTTACTTGGCATCCTTTTGAAGGCTGAAATCATAGTTAGTTAAGATGCTTTCCAGATGTGTCGCCTCTGTCTTGCTTCTGGCAGAAACAAGAGCACTGGGGTCTGTGTAGTTGCAGCCTGTCTTCTCTCCACAGCGCTCACTTCCCATGCCACATTTGTGGTTTGTCTCCCAGATTCCTCATCTCCCTCTTCCCTTCTAGGCGGTCTCTAGTGTAGCACTTCTGCGCGTTGTTCTGTCGATCTCTTGTTCTCTACCATGTTGCTACATTCAGGTTCCTAATTCCTTGTGAGTGTTTATTAACGTGCAAGGATGTTCCACTGTTCTTTTGTCTGTTTGCTCCCTCTTGGGTAATAAGGGATGCTTTTAATAGCTAAATTCCAGTTTGGAGTCCCATTTTTTGCCCTCTGTGATGTCTGTGAAGTCAAGTTTTCTCTGACTGTTAGTTACTCTGTTTATAACCCACACTTTAGGACTTCATTCATGGTCACATGAAGCTGTGGATTTGATGGTTGGTTCTACTCTTGGCTTTTGTCTCTCATTAGTTACTTGGCTTGTCCTCTGGTCTTCCTGTATTGTGTCTGAGGCTTCTCAGATATATGCATTTTTTTCCTTCCTCTTTCAGTTAATTGTAATCTAGACAAGTATGGTTTTTAAGAGATGTCAGTTTCATTCCATCTCGTAACAAGGGTCTGTTATTCCTGTATTTTAATCCATGATTTAAGAATCTAAATTCAATTCTCATATGCCATCATTTTAGCCTTTTCTGTTCCCAGAGCTTTCTTTAAATCCCCTATTTTTAATTAGTATTGGTAGTGAAAATACTTTTGTTCTAAGGTCTTTGTTTTTTGATGCCTAGGACATCAACGTCATTATTGAAGGACTTCCTTGGTTCTTTCTGGTAGCATCATATGCCCTTCATGAATTACCAGAAGGAGGGAATGTTTTTCCATTCATAGATTCATGGATTTAGAACTGTAAAGGAGGTTTTTAATCTCCCTTTCATTTTGCAGATAAAGAAACTGAGACCCAGAGAGGATGTGATTTGTCCTGGGGTTACAAAGGCAGTAAGTGGAAGAAAAATTTATGTCTTCTGATTCTAAGTCCCATGTCCTTCCCACGATACCCTGAGGCATCTCAAGAGTTTTTAGGAAGTTCTCTGTTATATCCCACATCTGAAGTAACAATTAGAAAGATAATAGACCACTTTGTTTATAGATGGTTGACAAATGGCTACCTCCGTATATCCCGTGCTAGGAGTTATCAACTATGAACCACTTCTTCCCTGGGTATATACAAGAAGAGCCTCATATTCATGTAGCCAAGGCCCCTTCTTCCCTCCTTAATTGTGGACTCCTCAAAGCTAATCTGGTTTCGAGGCATTATTTGGATCCCTCCCTTAGCCTTGTCTGAAAATGTGTCTCTTTATGCATTTTAATTTCACATCTCTTTCAAAAGGTGAGTGGCATGTTTAATCCTTCATCATTCTTTTATACTCATGGTTGATCCTTGTGTCGGTCAGTTGTAAAATCTTTCAAAGTTGTTTTTCTCTATAATGTTATCAAATGTATGAATCATTTGCCTAGTTATCATTTTGCTCTACATAAGTTTATAAAGTTTTTGCCATTTCCTCTAAAATTGTCCATTTCATCATTTCTCATGCCCCAGTAATATTCTGTTATATTCATATACTACAATTTCTTTATCCTAAATCTGACTTTGATTCTAACCTGTTGTTACTGATTTTTGGCTACTATGAGAAGAGCTGTTATAAATATTTTTTTATATGTAGATCCTTTTCATCTTTTTTTTTCATCTTTGATGTCTTTGAGATATAAGCTTCATAGTGGAATTCATCTTCTCTCTCTGATAGTAATTAGCTCATAACAAGCCTTGTGGCAAAATAAAGAATAAGAAGCCCATGTCCAGGATTTCTGATGTAACACTTAACTCTCCTGTGCCAAGCTCCAGACACTAAAACATGTAATAGGTAAGATAAATAGTTGAGTGTTCATGACAGTTCAGTGCTTCATCCACATACTGAGAGAGTCTTAAAATGGCAACAGGCAGTCGATTACAAATATGTGTCTAGCAAACAATATTAATTTGTTTACTTTTGCAAAGAAAAGAGGGCAAGTGCAAAAATCTGAAAAAAAATACGGTTTGTTTTTTTTTTTTGTTCTAGAAACTTTTATTAAAAAATACATTTTTAAAAAGTTAAAGAGTCTTTATTTTCTGTCAGGCTAACATTTAAAGAAAAATCTGTTTTCTTTTTTGCAAAAATACCCTTAAGCCACGTGCATTGTTTTCTCTCAGACCACAGCTCTGAAGAACGGCATCTGGCAAACTTGTTTCCCTGCATCCTGGCTATCAGGTGCTTTAAATTGAGCATGGAATTGCAAGAATCTTGTCTTTTCCTAGCTGCACCTTTTTATTCTTCTCTTGATTCTTGTGTTTGAAAGCCAGATTTTCTATTTAGCTCTGGTCTTTTCATCAACAATGCTTGAAAATCCTCTATTTCATTGAATGACCATTTTTTCCCCGGAAGTATTATACTCTGTTTTGCTGGGTAGGTGATTCTTGGTTTTAATCTAACTCCTTTGACTTCTGGAATATCATATTCCAAGCCCTTTGATCCCTTAATATAGAAGCTGCTAGATCTTGTGTTATCCTGATTGTATTTCCACAGTACTCTAATTGTTTCTTTCTGGCTGCTTGAAATATTTTCTCCTTGACCTGGGAACTCTGGAATTTGGCTACAATATTCCTAGGAGTTTTTTCTTTTCGAATCTCTTTCAGGAGGTGATTGGTGGATTTATTTTACTCTCTGTTTCTAGAATATCAGGGCAGTTTTCCTTGATAATTTCATAAAAGATGATGTCTAGGCTCTTTTTTTTGATCATGGCTTTCAGGTAGTCCCATAAATTTTTAATTGTCTCTTCTGGATCTATTTTCCAGGTCACTTGTTTTTCCAATGAGATATATATTTCACATTGTCTGCTATTTTTTCATTCCTTTGGTTTTGTTTTATAACTTCTTGATTTTTCATAGTCATTAGCTTCCATCTTCTCCATTCCAATCTTTAAGGAATTATTTTCTTCAGTGAACTTTTGGATCTCCTTTTCCATCTGGCCAGTTCTGCTTTTTAAGGCATTCTTCTCCTCATTGGCTTTTTGGATCTTTTTTGCTGTTTGAATTGGTCTATTTTTTAAAGTATTACTTTTTCAGCATTTTTGAGGGTCTCCTTTAGCAAGCAGTTGACTCATTTTTCATGATTTTCTTTCATCAGTCTCATTTCTTTTCCCAATTTTTGCTCCTCTTCTCTTACTTGATTTTCAGAATTCTTTTTGAGCTCTTCCATGGCCTGAGACCAATTCATATTTTTCCTTGGAGGCTTTGGATGGAGGAGCTTTGCCTTTTTTTCTTCTGTTTGCAAGCTTTGGTCCTCCTTGTCACCAAAGTAAGATGCTATGGTCTGATTTCTTTTTCTGGTGTTTGCTCACTTCTCCAGCCATTTACTTGACTTTTGAGCTCTTTGTCAAGGTAGTTCCCCAGCTTCCAATGAGGGTGGGAGGTGTACTGTCAGCTGCTCAATCCCCTACGATCTGTGGGCCTAGAGCTCCAGAAACAGTGGTTGCAGCTGCCTCTGCTGCTGCTGTGAGTTCCTCTGCCCCCTCCTCCATCAGCTGCCCTGGGGGTGGGGCAGGACCACTCCATTCTCCTGCACTGGTCTCACAGCCTTTTTCCACTGGCCTTCTAATTTGTTCTCGGCATTTTGGGGTCCTGAAGACTGGAAACTGCCACAGGTGTGAGAGATTCAGTCTCTCCAAATCCAGCTCAAGTCCTGCCTGTGCAGCCCACACTTGACTGTGCTCTGCTCCCAGCATGGTGCTGTAGACACTTCCCAGCGACCTTCCAGGCTGTCTGGGCTGGAGATTTGCTTCACTCCATCATTTTGTAGGTTCTGCAGCTCCAGAATTTGTTAAAACCATTTTTTACAGGTATTTGACTGGACTTAGTGGGAGTGCTGTAGAAAGTGCATCCTGTTATTCTGCCATCTTGGCTCCACTCTTTGTACTTTTACACATTATAGGAAAAGTAATAACCATAAGTTAGACATTAAACGAATTGTGGCAACCACAGTTGATAGTAGCTGCCTTGCTTGATAATTTATGGTCAGTGGATTGAATAACATTACATTTGTAGTATCAAGGAATCTTTAATGATCTTAACACATGCATGGGAGATTGATTATTGAGAGACTTTAAAGATGCATTTTGCTATAATGTGTCAAATCCTATTTTTTATAAATCAAGAAGCAACAAACAGTGGAATTTTGTAGTCTTGGTACATTTTGGTCAGTTTGGGAATTATGTAGTTATCTGCTGTGTAAAATTAATTTATAAAAGCCTGTATTCCTCGTACTTTCATCAAGGATACCTTCAATACAGTTATAGAATTGCCATAAAGTTTCTGTATAGTTGAGAAAATGGGTATGTTTTCCTGTTTCAGATCCCTGAATTCTCTCAAAATGCATCCCCTTTCTGCACGTATTATCCCATATATGCTTGAGTTATTCAATTGCTTTTCATATCTTTGTCAGTTTTTAAGACAGTATTATTAGTGTTATTTTCCAATAGATGTATTAAACAGAAATGCTAAATACTACATGAAATAACAGGAACATATTAGGCTCGCTATGCAGGACTTGCATCTTATTAAATTATCTTAAAACTCTGAGTACAGTAAAGATTCATGTTAGAATATGAATTACGGCAATTGGGCTAACATTTGTGAAGGAATTGGCATCTTCAAAAGGTTTAAGAAAGTAATTACTTAAATTCTCTTAGAAACCTTATCAGTATAGTCTTTTCTTGTCCCAGAATTGATATGCTAAAATGAGCAGTGTCAATCTAAGCATATAGTGGTAAAATTGTACTTCATTATATCCCATATCTAAAAATAACTGGATCAGATTTATTGCCTAACAGAGTCTGTTATAAAATACAAAGATCCCTAAGAAAACTTCAGATTATATATAAATACCATTCTTCTGTCATAAATTATTTATGCAATGTAAGCAAAAGATGTATAAAAATAATACCTCCCTCAAAAATTTCTCATATTCCCAGTATTTCCCCAAATATAAATGCATGAGTGGAAGCAGTTTTAATTTTATGCATCAGCAGTGTTAAATGCTATGAATTATCATTGGTAATGAGCAATGACAGAGGGGTAATTTTGAAACTGTAATCAAAGCCATTTGGTACTAGTTTAAAAATAGAAAAGTAGATCAGTGGAGCAGACTAGATAAATAAAAGGGAGATGTAGAACCAAAAATTACTGTTTAGACCAGTGTCTTAGACCACGTATCATAGTAGGTTCCACAAGCATGTACAACCTGAACAGTGGTTACACCATATTTTTTTAAATAGAGAACTCAAGGAGGTGCCTTTTACAACTATAGCTTGGGGTAGAATTTGTGACCAGTGGGGGTAATAAAATTTTATATAAAATACAAAGATTATTTCAGTTGTTTGAAAAGCTTTTTTTTTTTTTTATTAACAAAAGCAGTAGAGGTAGACTAAGGAGAGAAACTGTCAACTGAAATGGGAGATTTGAATCTTTGCATTAAGCATCAGTAATAAGTCTGGTATCCAAAATGTTGACACAAATAAATAAGATTAAAAGCTGTTCAAAAAGAGGTCAAAGGACACAAACAATTTTGTAACTAAGGGTTACAAATTGTTAAGGACCTTATGAAAACATCCTCCAAATCACTAATAAGAAATAGAAATTTAACAGTCCTTGAGTTTAACCTCACTGCCCGCAAATTTGCAAAGCTGGAAAGAACCAGAAATAGTGTTGGATGGGCTATAGGAATATATATTAATATACCGCTGAAGCTTAAAAACTGGGCTAATTATTTCGGAGAAAAGTTTGAAAGTATTTAAGAAAAGTCACACAGGGGTCACACCCTTTTCACCTAGTGATTTGCTCCCTAGTGGGCATGTACCCCGAAGATATCAAAGACAGAAGAAAAGATCCAGTATGCTGCAATAATCATAACACTTTATGTGGTAACAGAGAAGTAGAAACAGTGGGTGCCCCTTAATTTGGGGATGACTGAACATGAGTAATGGCATACAGTATAAAACAATGAATAAGAAGAATTTTAGAGAAACGAGAGAAGTTCTGTGTGAATTCATAGCAGGGAAGTAGAAGCAAATCTCAAAGAACAATGTACACATTGACTAAAGTAATATGAAAACCCTAAAAAGAAAACAAACTGAGTGATTATACAATCTGATATTGGTTCAGAGAGAACAATTAATAAAACATCTCCCTCCTTTCCTCAGAGAGGCAAGGACCAAGGAGGAGAGAATATGGTATATGATGTCAGAATACATGGATTTCTTTCATTTAACTTTTTCTTTGTTATGAGGGAGAGTTAATTTCTGGAGTGAGACAGTATATACCCCAAAATTTACTGTGATATCTAAGGTTTATAAAGGAGGTAGCTATGATGGAGTGGTAAAAGTGCTTAGCTTAGAATCAGGAGAAGTAGATTCAGATCCTGACTTGCAGTATATAAAGTTGTGTGATTTTGGGTAGGTATTTTAAACTCTCTAAGTCTTTTGTTTGTAAATGGTGGTTCATTGTTACGTTGCCTACTTCACAAGGTTATTATGAAAAAATTACTCTGAATCCTTAAGAACTGTAGAAATATGGTTAGCAACAATCTGGCAAAGAAATTTATCACAGGTAATAATAGATCTACAAAGGGGCATTAGAAATCATCCAGTCAGTCCAAACTTCTCATTTTAAGGATAAGAACACTAAGGCCCAGAGGTTGCGGGTCTTGCCAAAGGCTACACAGATAAAGTAGAACAGCTAGGATTATTACTACATAGGGCTTTAGTAAAGAGAACGACGAAAAGAATATAAAAAGTCAAGGTAGTGAGCACTAAGAAAATCTAGAGGTAGTATGAGAGAAACACTTCTGTGTTAAGTTCCTTAAAAATTTCTGTGCCTGTGATAAATAACCTTGGACAGTATAATTGGTCATCCTGATAAAAATTGTTCTCTTGAATTATTTTAAGCAGTGCTTAAAATACACTACAGTCTTATTCTTAGACCTTGCAAGGGGTATAAAAGGGACTGTTCCTTGTCAAAGACTATGCTAGTGAATTATAATTTCTAGGAGATACTGGCCCAGAGATATGTGCCTGTTGCTTAAAGACTTCTGTACCTAGGATACAACTAGGATAACACCTAGTTTGCCGTGGGGTTATCACCAAAGGGGTTATTACTGGATGGTTTTTTTTTCCCGCGGTAAATGGCCAAAGATGATATTAGGATGTGATGGAGTTGGGATCTGTATTTGTAGATGAAGAAAATAACCACAATTATTAAATTGCAGGTCTTTTGAAATAATGTGCTGTGTAATAAAGGTTAATAGTATCGTAAATTTAGGGCCAAGAGAAGTATGAGAGGTCATTTCTTTCAGGTGAGGAAACCAAACTGAGAGAAGTGAAATGACCTGCCCAGGTCACAGATTAATTAAGGCAGAGGCAGGTTGTTCTCCCTCTGCTCATGTCATATAAATTAATCATCTTTGCCTTGAACAAAAGGTTTATTTTTGGGCTTTCTGGTTTATTGTTTTAAATTTAATAGTGAGGTCAGGACTATATAGCAAATTATTGATAGCCATGGGGGAAAAGCGGATACCAAATTTGGAATTTTTTTTTTCCCTTGATCAGTTTTCTTTGATAAAATGAAGAAAGCTACTTGTATTTTAGTCACATTGATTAATTAGTATAATCTTCTTGGGAATAATCTCCTCTTCTCTGTTTTTTCCTCCCCTTATGCTTAACCTATTTGCTTCCTAATCTTGCACACATTTACCTCTTTTTTTTTTTTTTACACATTTATTGTAGTGCCATGCAAATTGTAAGCATTGAATAAATGTTGAATTTTCCTGGGCATTTGTTACATTGTACACGTACGTATTGCATATTGTACATGTACATTGGACATACTGTACGATTTATGATGTTCCTATTGACATTTGACTTAATCATAAGTCTCTCTTTCCTTACCTTCAGTTGACATCTGAAATGTTTGAAGCTGATCTTGAAAAGGCATTGTTGCTAAGCAAACTAGAATATGAAGAACACAAAAAGGTATTTACATTCATTCAGCTGCAGATTTTCGAAATGCATGTCTAATATTAAAGCTTTGACCATCAGATTCTCAAGATTTAAGCTGAACTTTAAAATATTGAGTAAATTCTTTTATAACAAACTATTGTAGGTGTTCTCATTCCTCCTAAGATTTTTATAGAGAGAATGAAAGAAGGATAAATTGAGCATTGTCTGTTTCTTTCAATACTGTTATTTTTACACGAAGAAATGAAATAATGTACATTTAAAAAAAACTTTGCATTTTTTAAACAAAGAAACAAAGTGCTGCACAATCAACTTCAATATAGGAACTTCAGAAAAGAGGGGACCCCTCTCTGCTAGTGAGCCCTTTAATTTGCAATTAACAAAGGGCAAAAGAAGCCATTTCTGACATTTTTGCCTTTGGGGCTCAGGATTTATAACTGTCACTGATCTTTAATATTAGACAATGTGTAGACATGCTTCTTAGAGCTAATTTTTTTTAAAAGAAGCTTTTGTTATGTGCAGAAGTATTTTTTTAAAAGATTATTACTGATCAGCTTTGCTTAAGCTAGGGAAAACAAGTATGCATTTCTCATATTAAACCGACTTAATTTTTCTAGGCTTTTTTAAAGGTAACCTTTCTAGGTTTTTCTTTGAACACAGGTAATCTCTTAATAGCTTGGGGGAGGGATGCACTTCTTACCCATTGCCTTTGCTGCTTGCTATCCTTCCTACTTGATTTTTTTTTTATCCATTTAACTCTCCATTCATTCTTGTATCCAAGACTAGGAAAAGAGAGGAAATGAAGTTCAATAGGCATGATTTTCTCTTTGGCATTTTAGGGGAAAAGGTTTAAAGCTAGTAGTAAAAATGAAATTTGTTAAAAAATATTTATACTTTAATTTTCCTGTCCTTTCTCATCCTACTAAATGTGTTTACTGTAATAATTTTTGTAACTTTGATCCTCAGATCTATAAAACGTTTGCTAAAATAACACGAATGTAGGCTCAGGTTTCCCTGAAAAGCTTCTAACTCCAGTTAAGAAATAGAATTTGATAGAGTATTGATTTCCTATTTTTACATGAATAAATTTTAAAGCTGAAGTCTCAGCTGTGTCATATATGTATATGTGTATATAAATTTACGTATGTATACATTTAGTACACTAGTGAGTTTTTGTGTTCGTCCTTCGTTTTTGAAGAAGACCATGACATCAGAGAAGTGAAGACATGACCTTCACTTGACTTTGTTTTGAAGGAGGGAGGGCTGTGCAAGGTTCTCCTCCTGAGCCATATGCATCCAGTGACCAGATATTCATCAGGACCTTGAGTTTTTTTAGACTAATATAAGCTCTTTTCAGGTACTCACTTAGAATGAGGTAACGCCCGTTCAGTGAATAGGCCTTTTTAAGAAGTAGGCAGGGAATGACCCTTTTAATGAGAAAAAAGAAAAAATAACCCGCGCGCTCTGGAAGCCCATGGATTGGATGACAGTAGGTCCCTACCTAAGCTCGACTTAATGGCTGTTTTCTGGAACCCTTCTGGCTTAAAGTAATTATCAATAGTAACTACTGAGTAAGTGAATCTATAAAATAGAGTCTTCCTAAGTCATTTTTGTGATAGAACTGTAGACCCAGTACTCAAGGTCAGTCTTTGCAGTATTTGCAGTAAGCTTTGCAGTTTGCAATAAGGGGCTTATTTATTGATTACAATGAATTTTGATGATAAGATGACAATAAGGAAGGCAGCTATTAAAGTACCAACTAGTTCAGAAGACTCAGTCATTAATGTTACATTAAAATGCATCTATATTTTATTGATTTGAATGTTCCCTTACACAATGCAGATCACAGTCCATCTATGCTTACCCATCCTATGTGTCTTCTCCATATCCGAACTTTACCACAAAGGGTCTGCCCAACATGTTGGAAGCCTTCCTTGATTTTATTTTTATTTTTAAATTTAAACTCCTTTTTTTTATTATAAACTTAATAAATTTCCACAAACATGAACGTTTCCACATACGATGAGAAACACAAAAGATTGTATGTGAAACAGAAGTTTTGTTAACACAGTTTGAGGTTTTTAAAAAGTATTTGTTAAATGTAATGTGATAAAATTGTCTTTTTGGTGTTCCCCTCTGAACTTGTTGTACTTTTCTTCAGTGTATTTGTAATGTTTTATCGATGCTCTTCCCCATTTTTTTTCCCGCATCTTTCACTACCCGCTAATTCACCCATCTTCCCCAAAAAGAACTTTTGCCTGTAACAGAAAGTGTAGTCAAGCTAAGTGATATTTGATAATGTATGTCTTGAGGTAGCTATGTGGTACAGTGGATAGAGCACCGGCTCTGCAGTCAAGAAGACATGAGTTCAAATCTGGCCCCAAGACACTTAGGACCCTGGGCAAATCACTTAACCCAGATTGCCATAAAAAAAAAAAAGATAATGTGTGTCTCATTCCATGCTCCTTAGCCATCACATTTCTTCCAGAAGATGAGTGGTGTGCGTGATCATCGTTAGCCTGCCAAAGTCATGATTGGTTGTTGTATTGATCAAAGGCCAGCGTTCTTTTGAAATTGTTTTTCTTTACCTTATTATATTCATTGTGCAAATGGTTCTCTTGCTTTCCTCACTTTATCTTGATGTTGAAGAAATCAATGAATGATTCAGGCTACTCTCAACTTACTATTCTTTTAAGACACTATATCAAGAAAATACTTTCCTGTTGTACCAAATGATACCTTTGTGATTGTTGGAGAATACATTTTCTTTCAGCCAGCGTATTAAAAAAACAATAACAACAGGCATTGGGTTAGGGAAAGGGACTCTTCAGTACTTAGTTAAGTACAAGGTAAATTTATCTTATAGTACTTTTGTTTATCTTGGGAACATAGTATTTTAGTGATAACTTAATTACAAATTGTTGAATTGAATTTGAAAAGTAAAATTAGTGCAGTTGTTTTTGTGTTTACTCCACCTCAGGAATATGAAAACGTTGAAAATGCTTCACCTCAATCAAAAGGTATGAATAAAAAAGAAAAAAGAAAGAATCATCAGGGGAAAGACAAACCACTCACGGTGTCGCTGAAAGACTTTCAGTCGGAAGCAAATATAGGTACGCATTATTTCATGTGAACTAAAACATTCAGTGCTGCAAGTTTTGGTCTGTATAGTTTCTCCTCTGACTGTTTGAAATACTCTCCTGGATTTCTCCAAAATGTGAATTTTGTTTCCGTATGAACTAACATTTTTAAAAATTAGTTTCCATATAAACAAAAACCAATTTTAAAGTATTTAAATAATTTTAATACTTTTTTTAAAACAAAATACTTTAATACATAGTAGCATTTTCTGTAATTCTTTGATCGCCCTCTTATAAGTCCTATTAAATGAAATTAAATAAATGTTGCACTAGCCCAAAACAGTTATTGAATACTATCAACTTATTCTCAAGTTGTCTTAGGATAGAACATACTAAAATAGTTAGTTTTAGAGTAAAACTCACTAACAAAAAAAATTTCTTATATGCCACCTTGATAGTGTTTAACTTTTGGCTAGTGAGTACAGAGGATAATTATGTCACCCACTGTGGTTTTTAAGTCAAACCAAAACAACCACATTATTTTTAATACAGGAAGTGGTAAACCCAGCATGAAATAGATGCTAACCAATGCGCTGTGTTTATAAATAGAGAAATTTATTTATCTGTTAACTTAGTCGTAAAACGCAAGTATTTGTTCTGGCTTTGCTTATATTGTCACAGTAAATCTCAGGAGAAAAATGTAGGATATTCCATAATATACCCAAACTTCTAGTGAAAAGCATTATTTGCAGAGAGCACTCGGCTTAAGGTGCTGAGGAAGGTACCAAAATTACATAAAGACAGAATCTCATCCCTCAAGGGGCATATAATCTGAGGATAAGAAACCAGCACAGAGCAGTATGCTACACAATATTCTGTGGTAAATTCATTTGAGAATTATAAAGCAGAGTTTTATATGAAATTTAAATGGATGGAAGAGGTCATTACTACCTAGGTGCTTCAACCAATTAACAAGCATTTATGAGGTATTTACTATGTGCCAGGCACTGTAATAAATGCTGATAGTGTAAATAAAGTACAAAGTAAAGTCCCTGACCTGAGGAACCTCACATTCTAAGGGAGGACACAATCTGTAAGCTGCTATGTACATACAAGACATATATGGTGTGAAGAGGTAATCCCAGAGGGAAGGCTCTAGCTGAAGGTGAGGGAGGAGGGAAGACCAGGAAAGGCCTCTTGAAAAAAGTGAGATTTGAGCTGAGTTTTGAAGGAAGTAAAAAATTCCAGGAAGCAGAGGTGAGGAGGAAGAACATTGTAAGTAGGGGCCAGCCAGCATAAAGGTGTACAGTGAGGAGATGAAGCATCATGGGAGAGGAAAAGCAAGACCACTGTCCTGGATCTAAGAATCTGTGGACTGGGGAGTAAAGAATTAAAAGATTGTAAATGCATATTATAAAGTACAACCAGTGCCTGGGAAATAAGGCTTTGATCTGCTGGTGCATGATCAGACAATTGGGAAATAGAGGGAGTGGGACAGGACATCTTGCATGGGAGCTAGCCTGAAAGAGCTCAGCATCCAGTTTAGGCTAGTTTTGACCACCTACAGCTCATTTAGGGGACACACCTTGGCGGCTGAACTGTGGGAGGATTCACTTTCTAGTCCACAAGGAAACTACCACCAGAAGAACTCAGAAAGTGAGTGATGAGGAAAATAAAATGGGGAGGGTGGGGGAGAGAAACTGAAAGCATTCAAGATTTTAGGAAGATCTTGAATATATAAATCATCAGGAAAAACAGTAATGGTGGAAGGGATTATGGCCTCCAGACCTGGTAAACAAGTTCCAGCATCTATGAATAAGTACTGCAAAATGAAGAGAAAGGATCTGGTACTTGGAGAGAAAATCCTGTGTAACTGAGGAGAACATGGAATGGCAGCATACTATGCCTGAGTAGTTTAAAAGAGAAATGAGAATTATGAGAACAGATTATACGTCTGGCACAGCAGAAATAATGAGAAGAATAGAAAAAACTTGAATTACTTCTTTACCAAAGGAACTTTCGGGTGGGAGGGTTGAGAGAACTAAGAATAAGGGTTGGCGGGGATGGGGTTTGGACGATGTATAGAATATTACGAGGTGTGAGATGCTTCCTCCTAGAATCACAAGTCACCACTCCTCAGGAGCCTGGAGATTGGGCTGGGAGACAAGGGGAACATAAGATGGAGGTGCTGGGAGGCCCCTTTGACTGCTCTTCCTCTGAAGGCTGGAGATTAGGCAAAGAACTATGCAGCAGAAGATGGAAGTCCTCTCTTCACTGATAGGAGGAGATGGGGGGCCTGAGGTCAAAGGGAAGGTTGCTGCTGTTTTCACTGGAGGTTCTTTAGATCTCAATTGGGAGATCAGACTGGCAGCAGGAAGTGGAAGCTGCCTTGTGCTGGCACAGATGCAAGTTACACCTCTGGCCGTTAGCAGTTTTCTCTTCAGACACATGCAGCAGAAGATGGAAGTCAAGAAATCAGAAGAAGGTCGTGTTCCGTCTCCCACCTGAGGCTGTAGATCATGTGGGCACAGCAGGAAGTGGAAATGGGAACTAGTAAGGGTTTGTTTTTTTTTTTTAAGGATGAGGAAAACTTTGACATGTTAGTAAGCAGTGTGGAAGAACCAGTAGATAGAGAATTGGAATAAAACATTCAGATCTACTAGAGGAGATGGGAAGAGAGGAGGTCAAGGATACATAAAGATGGGACCTTTGCAAGAAGTACCACTTCTTCATCAGATACTTAGAGTAAGGGAGGAGATAACTGTTTGTTTTCAGAACCTCTATGGTGCTCTTTTTTTGTTTGTTTGTTTGCCACCGCCACCCCCACCCCCACCCCCGCCCCCGGTGAAGAAAGAAAATTTTTGTAACAAACACAGCCAAGAAAAGCAAATACACAGCTTTGCTATGTCCAAAAATACATCTCATTCTGTAACTTAAATCCATCATGTGATTTTGGTTTTAAGAAGGAATAATTCAACAAGTGGAAATAATTCTAGAAGAGGGCAACCAGGATGGATGGTACAGACCTGTCCATGTGAGGATAGGTTGAAGGACCTAGGATGGTTTGCCCAGAAAAGAGATCACTTTGGTGGAGGACATAAATTGGTAGTCCCCAAATATCTGAAAGCTATCAAGTGCAAGAAGGATTAGTCTTGTTTTTGCTTTCTCCTTTTCCTGGTCAGAAAGCAGAACTAGGGGCAATGAGTGGATGTTGCAGAGAGACAAATTTAGTTTTTTTAATAAGGACAAACTTGCTAAAGCTAATTGTTAGCTGTCCAGTGGTATAGCTTCCTTGGAACATTTATTTGTTAGGGGAATGGGGAAGAAGCAGAATTGAGACTAACTAATCCTGGTAATAGTGGTAATTTAGAAATAATTCCTGTAGTTATGTCATAGAATAGATAACCAGTAAGATCCATTAGAGATTGTATAATTAATTTCTGTACTTTATTTTTTTAGTCTGAATCTGATCTTCTTGATAAGTGGAATGCATACTTAGAAGGAAACTCCTATTAAGGCAAATTGACTTATGCTCTAAAACTTACAGTGTCAGGTGCTATATAGTGTCTTAGATTCTGAACACGACTGTTGCATTGTAGTGCCCAGGGAAGGTCTAGTGCTATTAGCTATATGTATATTTTATTCTGTAAAGTCATTGATCTTTATTTTATCTGTAAATTCAGTAATTTTAAGACTTGAACCCAAAATCAGTATTTTGAGCTTTTTGGAACTTTCTCCCCATATAAGTA
>CM053769.1:52365059-52422031 GCA_028658325.1 Potorous gilbertii
CAAATCTGGCCTCAGATGCAGTGAGTGACCTTGAGGAAGTCATTTTGACCCTGTTTGCCTCAGTTTCTTCATCTGTAAAATGAACTGGAGAAAGAAATGGCAAGCTAGATCAATTGCTTTGCCAAGAAAACCTCAAATGGGGTCATGGAAAGTCAGATATAACCAAAATCTGAACAACAACCAGAAATATGACTGAAGGAACTTTTTGTACCTTTGAAAATTTGCCTTTAGTTCTCTTTTATGACACTAAGAAATTAGTCAAAGGAAAAATTACAGTTTTGTGTATTTAATCTTTTAAAACACCACCAAATTAACTTGTTATATTTAGAGTTCTTAATTCTCTAGGACTTCAGTGTTTAAATATCCATATATGCCATTTCTTTAGAAATTTATCAGAACTACTCTACGTTTACAGATGGCTCTAACAAAGGGATATTACTGCTTTATATCTGAAAACTGAACATATATATTATTACTATATTTCCCCAATCTCTATTATTGCAGCAGCCTCTTAGCTGAAGTTTCTGTAACTCCAGGTGTTTCTCTGTCTAGTTCATCCTGTAAACTTCTGCTAATTCTTCTTGAAGCATTTTTTTTTTTTTACCATGTTACTTTCCTGTTTGGAAACCTTCAGTAGCTTCTTTTTGACCAACATATCAGATCTAAACTCCTCTACCTTATTTACATGGCAGCTCATAATGTCTCCTTTCCATAACTACTCAGTGTATTTCCAAGTATTACTGTTTATACCCTTCCCACCAGATTGGTTAGTCTGTTCACTACCGTGTTCCCTCTATTCTGATCTGGCTTTACTTTTGTTGCTTCCTTGCTCTGGAGTGTCCTTTTCTTGCCTCTCCCCCTCTGTAAATTCTATTCCTTTCCTCAGAGTCCAAAGTCTTCTGTGAAGGCTTCCCAGAACTCATTAATGCCTCTCTCCTTCATTTTCCTTCATGAAGAAAGATGGCTAGGAGAGTCTGGAAGGTTTTCTGTTAAATGAAATATAAAGTTATTTAATCCCTTTTTTTCAGCTGATTTTAGTATTTATTGGTAACATTGGTAAAAATTGGGATCTGCAACTTCTGCATGTGAGGACATGATGTGTGTAGAACAAACGTAGAAAAGGAATTAAAGAGGTATATAGAAGGTATGGCTGGGGTAACTTCAGGAATAGGAACCAAAATGAAGAGTCAGTGAACAAGGAAGAGGTAAGAAAGATCAGGCATAGTGCTATTTACATTTGATGAAAGGCAGTTAGCTTTTTACAATTACTTAATTTTAGATTCATAAATGCCAATCAATTTCCCTCTAAAAACCTTTAGAAAATTTAGAGGATTACTATTGAATTCATTAGACATTTACTAAATACTATATGTGTGTGTATGTATGCACATATATAATCATATATAAATGATGTGTATACATTCATACACATGCACGCGCACACACACGGGGTAGAGGAGTTAAAAAATTTAGATAAAATATTGTTCCTGTCCTCTTTGAGCTTACTGTCTGCTAACTATATATAAATTACAAATAGCTAGTTCACATAGGTTCTTAGGTATAAAAAGTGCTTCAAAAGAGCTTACAAGATACAATTGCTAGGAGAATAAGGGAAGTTTTACCTGGAATGTATGACATATTTCAGATAGTGGGGAGAGAAAACAGGTGGAAAAAAGGTGATAGATAGCAACATGAAGGGCTCCTGTAGAGGACAGAGAAAGGAGGATGCAGAGGCAGTCCCGAGGGAAAGGGGAAGGTGTCCATAGGAATGAACACAAACTGGAAGCCTCCCTACATGGGCCACTGAGCACTTAATTACATGTTGTTTTTTATTTACTACAGTTTTCTGAGCAAAATGCTGCTTGTGAAGCAAGCAATTGCTTCAGGTTGTGAACTGCTACTATAGGCAAAGGGGGTAGAAGAGACCTTTTGAATTTCCTCATAAATGTAATATTTTCCTTGATCTGACTTGTCATTAGAAGAATATTTGAAGAGGACATAATTTGAATTGCTTCTTCAAAGTAATTTTCATTGTTTTATTCACTGTAATTAAAATGATTATGTACATAGGGAAAATTAGATTGGTGAGTTGACCTGTGTTGTCTTTCATTTTATTTGTCCTCTAATGAAAATATTTTATCAGTAAAATTCATGGGCATTTCTAAGATTAGTTCTTATAATGAAATTAGAGATGAAGCAGCACAGCAATATTTGTAGAAGTGGTATTATGTCTTTAGCTCTTTAAAATGATTTTTTATTGTAGTATATTTTTGGAAATTTGTTTTTTGAAAATTTAATTCCAATTCTAATTGATTTACCTTAAATTCTATTAAACTTTGGCTATTTCTGTAGAATTAGTAGGTGGAGTTTTTGGGTGCAGCAACTCATAAAATTACTTAAATCAGTCAACAGGCACCTACTATTTATTAGGGTCTATACTAAGTACTGGGAATGCAGAGAAAAAGTGGAAAATGATTCTTGCCCCCCAGGAGCTTCTAATGGGGTGAGGATTTGGGGAGAAGTAGGGGAAAGAACATACATATATGTGTAACAAGATAAGTTTACAAAGAATTTATATGATGATTAAAAGGTTGTTGGGAAGAAAGAGCACTAGCAACTGGGAGGATGAGATCATATAGGTGTCACTTGAAGGGTTCTGAGAGACAGCAGTGAGACAAAGGAGTGCATGTAAGACGGGAGAGCAGCCTGGTACAGATGTAGAAGTGGAAGAGCAGGTGTCATGTATAAGAAACAGCAAGTGGCCTAGTATGGCTAGTCCTGAGAGTACAGAGAAGGTAGTTATGTCAGTAAAGGCTGGAGCGGTGGGGAGGGGGAGGGCCAGAATGTAAGGAATGAAGGGGTTGGAGGCTCTGCTGATAGTAGTAATCTCTCCAATGAAATAGTAGACCTTTTGAAGCTTGAAGTATCATATGGCTAAACAAACACTTTACATTCCAAAAAAGAACCTCAGTTTTTATTGCTTGTCGATGTTACTCTTTAGTAATGAGTAAAGTAAACCTATAAAAGACCAGGGGAAACTTTGGGTGGTGACTCACCCTTATTTGAAAATAGGAATTAAGTGTAACTTAGGGAATTAAAGTGACTTGGCACTTACCTTTTCTCACTTTTATGTTTCCACAATAGAAAATTCAGGGAAGAAGTGAAATTTACCCGTAGATAGACTGAAATTTCCAGCAGTGCATAGTTAAGGAAATATTTGGAAATTTTTGCTTAACTACCCATTTTGTCCATGAATTGAAGACATCCAAATTGTTTTAAAATCACATCTAAAGACTGAAGTATTTATCTTCAAAAAAAAAAAAAAACCACAGGGGTAGATGTAAGGTCATTGTGTTTCTCTCTGCTTTTTCCTGAATGGCATTCTGTACCTCTCTACTTTCTCTCCTCTGGAGAGATTTGCAAGAAAAGGAAGAGAAGAAGTGGGGGACAACTTCTATACTTAGGGCTTTTCATTTTCTGCCCTACTTTTGGTGGGTGGGTAGTTCTATTATGTTAACCTTTATATGTGGAATGATAGTAAATCATAATTCATTTTGGCAGGAATTGAGTTCTTCCCAGACTTTATCACATGATGGAGGATTCTTCAATAGACTGGAAGATGATGTTCATAAAATTCTTATTAGAGAAAAGAGAAGAGAACAGCTCACAGAATATAACGGAACAGATAATTGTACAGCCCATGAACACAGCCAGGCATGTAAAGTAGGAAATTCTCTTAAAAGCACAATGAACATTTTAATACTGAAATTAAATTGTGTATTTTCCCGCTATAACCAATTGAGTTACAACTTTATAGAGTAAAGCTGTTTCAGTTCCCATAAGTTTGCCTATATAATTTTATTTTGAAATATAGTTTACTGTAAGAAAAGCCTATGTACCCTGAGTCCCAGAACTCTGTCCAGCTTTGTTACCTCCTAGCTTTGTGACCTTTGACAAATCATTTGACTTGGTGATCCTCATCTTCCTTACCTCTAAAATGGGAATATCATGGTGTTTTTATGAGGATCAAATTAAACCTAAAAGTCTTTTGACTATTAATGTTAGCTATTTTTGCTTTCATGAAAATCTTTGCAGAAATCAGTAGGTCTTGGGCTGAAGGAATTAATGGATAAAGGGAGAAGATATTGAAAAAGTTGTCTTCTCAGCTTCTAATCTTTAAAACTTTTGTCACCTCCAGATACAATGTTTTTTTTACAGGAAATACAGGAAAACTGGAGCAAGTTCATTTGAGTGTAGTTTTACTATGAAGGTGGCACTGGCAAAGAGGTTGTAGAGTAGTGCTAGAATTGTGGCTAAGAATGGGGCTAATTCAGTTATGAGTTGTTGGGGATTTTGTCTGTATTTCTGCTTTGTTCCATTACATTTTTTTTCTTTCTACAGGGCACTTAAAAAATTTAAAATTATTTCTAAGTAAGCTTTCTTATAAGTTCAGTAGAAGATATTGCTGGCATTGGTCAATAACAGTTAATATAAAAGTTTATTTATATTTATAGTAGAAAAGCACATTTTCTATATTGACTTTTATTAAGTACTAACAACATCTATACAAAAAGAGAAAAAGGTAAAGGGGCCCTCAGTTCCTATGTAAACACTCTTGTAACCAATTATTGGCTATAGGATAGTTTTTATTTAATCTTACAGAAAATGTAAAAACTGTAGGAAACAAGCAATCAAGACAATTCTTTCCCAATTTATTTACCCTTGATATCTGGGTATCAAGGGAATGGTCCAGGTTTGTTAGAATGGATCTTTACCTGGTTTTCCTCAGTTGACATGTAGTCCAACCTGAAAAAATTCCTTGATGTTTCATAATCAGTAAGTTATTCAGGCTGTGCCTGAAGACATCCAATGAGGGAAATCCACTACCCTTCATGGGTATTAAACAACTCTAATTGTTAGGAAGTTTTTCTGATGACATCAAGGCAAAATTTGCCTTTTTGCAACTCCCGTCCATTGCTTCTAGTTTTGCCACATAGACCCATTCTGATCCTTCTTCAACATCTAAATTCCATGAAATATTTGAACACAGCCCTCCTTAGGCTTCTCCGGGTAGAACGTTACCACTTCTTGTAATTCTTCCTCATGACATGCCCCAAGTCCCTTCATCCTACTTGCCTTCTGCTCTACCTCATTAGTGTCCTTCTTAAACCATTATCACTCAGAACTGAACACTGCTAAAAGATATGGTATGACTAAGGCAGAGTATAACAGGACTATTGCATCCTTATTCCTGGAAGCCATGCATTTCTGCTGCCAGCCCAAGATCACATTCGCTGTAGCTCCCACATCATATTGCTGATTTTGTAGTGAGTTTGCATTCTACCAAAACCCCAAATCTCCCTCATATTGTATTTATGAAGTTGATTTTGTAAAACCAAATATGAGACTTCATGTTTATCCCTGTTGAATTTCAATATGTTAAATTTATCCTTATGCTCTATATTTGTGGAAGCTGATTATTTTATCCACTGTGGTCATTATTCTTCCCAGGTTTATTCATCTGTGAAAATTTGATAAATATTCCTTCCATACTTTTATCAAGCTTATTGATAAAAATGTTAAACAGTACAGAATCAAGCACATATCTCTTCCTGAATGCTTTCTCCACTGGAGACTTTCTGTCCAGTTGGCATTGAACCATTAATAGTATTTGTGTCCAGCCCTTCAACCAATTTCAGATCCATCTAATAGTATTATAATTTAATGCAAATTTTTCCATCTTTTCCACAAAATGAGCTGTAATACTTTAGTAAATACTTTACCAAAATCTAGGTAAACTAAATTTACAGCATTCCCCTAATCTGGTGAGTGTGCACCCTTTCAAAAACAAAAATAAGTCTGGCATAATTTGATGAAGCCATTCTGGCTCTTGGTGCCGTTTCTTTTTCTAAATATTCTTTCCCTTTGTAATAATGAATTCTAGGATTATCCAGGGAGTTGAAATCAGGCCATGTGGCCTACAGTTTGAAGACTTCATTCTCTGTCTCTCTCTTCATCTCTCTCTTTCTTTTTCTCTTTTAAATTGAGGCACCATTTGCCTCTCCAGTTCTAAGACACACTTTTCTTTCTTCACAATCTTTGCTTGATCTTAGAGCTTTTCTCTTGGCTCAAAAGTCTTTAGTCTAGGAACTCCAAAATGGCACCACTGTTACTTTGACCTGCTGCTAACTCTGGAACCATGTCGTTCCCTTTATGCATTTGAGTGACTATGTGATAGCATAGAATTCCCTACAGAGAATTGGAGTCTGTGTCCAATTAATGGTCTCCTATCTGTCTTTCCAAACTCTGCTTTTTGAAGGCCAAGTACAAGGCCAGGTGCTAACTTGATTAGAAATGATGAAATGTGAACCTTAGCATGAAAATAAGTTTGGTTACGTGGTGTCTTCTTTTGATGATGACAGAACAAAAACCTCATTTATACCTGTTAACCATGTTAAACAAAGGCTTAACCTTATATATAGTTACTATGTAAATATGTTGTAAGAGCTTTCTTGAAGGTCTTTAAATACACACTTATGAAACAGCACCTCTGATTACTCTTGGAAATTGTGGAAGTTATAGAAAAGTAAATTGTAGTAAAATGTAGTTATAAAAAAAGTAAAATGGAGTTTTTAACAAATCCATTTTTAACAAATCTAGTATGTGGACATCTGAATTTGATTAGGCATTAATTTTTTGGGTTTTATCAAGTTTTCTCTTTATAAAAAAATTTATTTTAGAATTCTTTGAACAAAAAGTTCCCCTGGTATATTTCAAATATGATAACATTGGCAAAACATTGTTTTCTTTAACGGTTTCAGAACTTTCAGAACGCATATATGGTTAAGATGAGGTACTGGAAATTCAAGAGTGCTTTAAGTAATGTTAGAGCCATATTGGGTCATACACTGAGAGCCTAGTCTCGAGCTTCATTTTAGTTGTTGAGATGACCTTAGTTTTTGAATGCTATGCCAGAAGAGCACAATTTCTGGCAGGTACTACAGAGCTGGAGAGGTTGCTCATATGTGGCTGTATATTGTTTGAGAATCTACCCAAGTTGACTTTCTTTGTCAACTTTTTTTTAAAGTGGCTTTTTTTTAGCCATAGCCCTTAAGAAGATTTAATTGTATTCTTCATCGGTGGAGGAAGGGCTCATTTTGACATATCATGGATTTTTAAAGTACTGAAGTAGAAAAGATAGGGGTCAGAAATGTGTGGCATCTGTCTTTGTCTTTTGAACTCAAAATTTTGTAGAATACTTTTCAATAAAATATCTCAATACCAAAAGGGGCCAAAAAACCCACCAGATCTTTTTAAAATTACCATAAGAACATAATTTAAACAAAAGTACAATTTTATGACTAGATGTGTAAAAATTTTAGGGTAATAATATCTGTATCAAACAAATTATAGTCATAGGAATTAGAGTTGAGAGGAATCTTAGAAGGAGAACCTTGACCCCCTTCCTTTTAGAGATTAGGCAAGTGAGGCCTAAGGAATTTAAAGGATTCATCCAAAATCATACTCAGGTAGATCATAACCAGTTGTTTTATAACGATGGAAAAATCTTTTATGAGGATCAGCTGTGCCATTTCAGAGTCTAAGAGTAGCATTGTGGTATAAGAGAATGGTTGGTTTGGAATTGGGAGAGTTAAATCCTAATATTAGTTGTTCCTCTGACCACCTGAATGACCTTGTGCCTCAGTTTTCTCATAGGTGAAATAAAGTTTTGGGTCTAACAGTGAATATAAATTCTCTTCTAACTCTGAATTTGAGTAGGAATAATTAGGATTGTGATTAAGAATGTTTAGATACAAACCGTTCATAGTATAGACAATATTACCTCCTTGCATTTCTCTGTGGTGTTTTTAACCTTTGCAGATATTAACAAATCATTTAATATGCATTAGGCTTCTCTATATACTTTTCTTCTTTGGCTAGGTGTAAGGAAACGCACTGGTATCTAAATTCAGCATTGAGTTTTTATGTATTAATGGTATCATACTCTAAAACATCTCACTGTGTTTTTACTCCATAGATAAAGAATGTCTTTTGTAGGAAACATGAGAAAATTGAACTCTGTAGGATTTTTAAAAGTTTGGTGAATGAAGAGCGTTTACTCAGCACATTACTTTGGGATATTTTCAGAGAAGTAGCAGTACTTTGCAGAGTTGTTTGCTTGCATTTTCAGAGTATGGCAGAGAGTACATGAGTGAAAGGTTTTCTGACTTTAGTTTGGACAGGATGGAGAGTAGACAGCATATTTGTTGTTGCACATTCAGAAAATATCATTAAATTGGAAGTAAAGCTGAAGACAAAAAATGGAAAGAGAAAAGTTTAAAGAACCCAGATAAGCATGATTTTAAATAGAGTTTTCTGTAGACTTGTTTAAAAATAAACAAGTGAAACCACATCATCCCATGAGTGAGTATTCATATATTAAACTGGAATGAAGACAACATTAAATGGAAAAATGGAACTGATGTCCCTATTTTCTATAACAACTTGTTTTCATCATCAGTGGTAGTGGAATCAACATACTTGGATTCTTAACATCTTGTTCTCTTGATGTACTGCACGTGGAAGTTAAAATGGCACCTGATGTCAGAAGATTAAATCAGGAAGATGATTTGTGCAGGAGGTGACATAATCTTGTAGCACTGAGGAGTCATTTTATAAAATATCTCAGGATGGGAAGGATATCAAAAGAATGGAAAAATCATGGATAGTAGTGTCCAGAACTTGAATTTAAGGAAGAGAGTGGGCTGGTTGGACTTGGGGTATTTTTCATTGCTTTCAGCACTTCGAAGCTGGAATCTTCACATAAAGATCCATCGATTGGACACAGATGTTCCCCTGGTGATTGTGACTCTTAGAAGACTAGTCTCTGAAAAATGAGAAGTTTCAAGAAACATGGAGAGTCATGTTGAGCAGCTCTAATGTATTTCCAATGATTCTTTAAGTCTTAGAAGTCTTAAGGTCATTGAGATGTGTGATGAGGACAAGAACTGCAAGGCTGCAGTGGTCTGAAATGTGAGCGACCTCGGAGGCAGCCTCCTGCAGACTGTGGAGGATGGCTGTGAATGAGGAGCACCTGTGATTCTGTAGAGGGTGTTAAGATGGAATTTTGTATGAACTGATGGAGAGACTACGCATGTAGGTGTGATCATTGGTTTTGTACTGAAATGAAGACATTGATTTCTAATGAACTGCACATGACGCATTAAAGAATAAGGACTAAGAAGTAAGAGAGTACTTTCTCGGAAAGTTGTTCATGAAAATGTGTCCTATTTTTGTATATTCCTGAGCCATTTTCTGTAGAAATCTAAATCCAGACTTGCTTTGGTACTCTTTTGATTTTAAGCTATATTGAATGTGCACTTAAGGTAGAAGAGCAAAGATAGTTTTTTTTAAGAGAATTTTGTCAGTTATGCTTGTAGTAAAAACTAAAAAAGACTTTCTTTTAAATGAAAGAAAAAGCAACAGTGTATTACTAATGTGATTATTTTAAGGGACCTGCAAATATTTTAGGGACATGATTTTGTTATGACATATGTACTTAAAGTTTTAGATTGATCGCAAAATTTTAATTTATTGATATATTAACAGAAAGAGGAGAATCTTTGGATAGGAACTTGAAGTTACTTTTGAAAAAGAAACTCAAATCAAGGCTTTTCTTTTTAGCTAAACTTCCAAAAAGAACTTTTTAAAACAAAACATGATGGGAAAATTTTACTTCTGAAGCAATGGATTTTGTATTTGTTTTGTTTTGTTTTTTAGGAGGTATACTTGAAAGATGGAAGAACCGAAAGATTAAAGTTGGAACTTGAAAGGAAAGATGCTGAAATTCAGAAGTTGAAAAATAACATCACTCAGTGGGAGGTCTGTGTTTAGTTACTATTGCAGAGTGAAATGTGTTGCCTATTTTTGTTATCCTAAAGTTTTCCTAGTTATAAGTAATTATAAGAGTTTTTGATTGGTAGCAGTGTCATTCTTTTTTTAGCTGTATCATTATGTGAGTTTTAGAAATTGTAATCAATGATATAACAATGATATATATATCAACGTAATCAATGTAATTGTACTTAGGCTTACCACAAACCTGTTATCTCCTGGATCAAATGTAAAATCTTCTTTGGCTTTTAAAGCCTTGTACAAGGTGGTCCTTCTTACTTTTCTTTTTTCTACCAACTCTGTGGTTCAGCTGCACTGGCCAGCTGACTGTTGTTCAACATATATTGCATCTTTTGACTTTATGGTTTTCACTGATTGACCCTTAGGGATAAAATATCCTTTCTCCACATCTACACCTAGTTCTTCAAGACGAATTCAAACCTCACCTTGTGCAGGAGCCTTTCCTCAGTTCTCCCCACCACTGTTAGTACCTTTCTTCTGATTACCTTCTGTATACTCTGAATAAATCTTGTATATACGTAGTTGTCTTTATGTTGTCTCCTCCATTAGAATGAACTCCTTCAGGGAAAGGACTGTGCTTCTGTGCCTTGCCCTTTATCCCCAGTGTCTAGCATTTATAAGTGTTTAATAAATGCTTATTGACTGATGAACTGTCTTCTACCCCACACATAGATGTTTTTTTCTACCTCAAAGGCAAGGGTTCTTAACCTTTATTATTTCATGGACCCCTTTGACATTCTAATGAAACCTATGTACCCTTTCTCAGAATAAAGTTTTTAACTGCATAAAATAAAATATATAGAATTAGAAAGAAAATCAACTATATTGAAATAAAGATGTATTTTTTCTCATTTAGGTCCACAAACCCCATGAAATCTATCCATGGACCCCAATTAAGAACCCCTACACTAAGGAATCCCAAATGATGACTTAATTCTTTGCTTAAACTAAAATGTCCTACATGTTATAGCCCTTCGATGTGTCTCTTCCCATCTTCAAATCTGGTTAGGATTCGTGGTGAAACTTTCTGTGATCTTGCAACATCCTTCTCATTTTGCATTTGCTTGATCATATATAAATGGTGTACTTTATACAGTATTATAACTGTATTGTGTTGTATGTGCTTCTTGATCACTTACATTTTTATATTTGTGTTGCATACCTCCTTAATTAAAATCAAACTTTAAAGTTCAGATTTTGAGCTGGAAAGGACTTTTGAGCCCATTTCTTCCAGAGAGTCTGGTGAAGCTAGTGAACTTCTCAGAACACTGTTTTTTTAAGTGCATAAAATATATAGGATTACAAAGGAAATCATTTTTCTATCAATAATTATATTGAACTATTAAAAAAACAAATTCACAAACCCTAGGTTAAGAATTGCTGATCTAGTCCAACTCTTTACAATACCTGTAAGACATAGTTCATAGAATTGTGAACATTTAGTCAGGAAGACTTGGGTTCACATCCTGTCTCTTGACACTACCTTTGTGACCAAATAATTCAAATTTTCTGAACCTCAGTTTCCTTATCTACAGTGGTGATAATTCCACCAGTATTGTATACCTCACAGGGATTGTTGTTTGTAAATCTCAAGTGAGATATGGTGTATATGTGTATGTATGTATGTTTATATGGCATTTTGCCCATTTTAAGATGATATGTAAATGTTAGCTTTATAAATATTTGTATCTACCACAGTGCCAGGTTTTTTGCAGTGCATTTATATCTATTTTTCAGTAGATGTTATTAGTTAATTGATCATAGAACTTAGATTTTCCTTTTATATGTTAATCAAATAACCTGTGTGCTTTTCCATGTGTGTCAAGGGTAAAAAAGAAATTTCTTGTACAATAGTCTTTAGATGTTTAAAAAAATGCAGTTTCCTAAAATTATTAGTAATCTCTATCCTTACCAATAGAACCTGTAACAAGACTTCACCCTAAGTTTCTCATCTAAGACAATATGTGAAGAGTCCCTGTGGTATGGACAGTAATTTGAAGAAATTTTTTAATGCCTTATATTCTGAAGTTAACATTTATCTGTGTAATTATTAGAGTGAAAGAAGAGTACACTAGACGTTTGAAAAGGAAGTCCCAGACCTATTTGAGTAAATTGCTGTTGCATGTCAGTCGCATAGGTTTCTACTTATGAAGTAATTCAGGCATTGAAATAAGTGAATAATTAGTGTGACCTTTGTTATCTGAAATAATATTGAAAATGAATTACTCTCTTGTCTGGGTTTCTTTTTGAGAAGAATGAAAATCCTTTAAGGCAAATTTTATTATATTAATCTTTCCTTTGCCCTCATCCCTTCAGCCTTCATTTTGAATCATTTGTAATATTAATATCTGCATTTTTATACAGATACTATATAGTAATTTTAAATCAGGGCCTTATGCCTAATGTGAAAATATGTTTAATACTGATTGTACATGTAAAGCCTGTATCAGATTGCGTGTGGTCTTGGGGAAGGAGAATGAAAGAGAGGGAGAAAAAAATTTGGAACTCAAAACATTAAAAAACTCAATGTTGAAAACCATATTTACATATAATTGGAAAAAATAAAGTGCTATTAAGTGAGAAAAATAAACTAATAAAATCATAGAGCTAATAGATTCAAATGCAAAAAAAAATTATTGAGGGCAATATACAATATCCTATATAGATAATTTTCGTACATTTAATCTCTTTAACTGTTCATGAGGAAGCCTATAATTTTTAGTTCACTATTTGATTCACATATTGTACTATTTACCTTGAAAACTAAACAATCTTGTTCTCTTTGACAATTAGGCAAAATATAAAGAAGTAAAAGCCAGGAATGCTCAGTTATTGAAAATGTTGCAAGAAGGTGAAAGTAAGTAATTTATATCTTTATGGGTTTTCTAGATTTAGAACAATCATATTTGGGATGTTTCATATTTTTAGATATAATTTATAAATTTAACAATATTGACCCACAAAGAGATTCTCAAACGTCATATTTAATCATCCCCGATCATTGAGCTATTACTAGTCACACTTGAAAGACTTCACTACAGTACAAGATGATATTCACTAGATAGGATCTTTGAATTTCACTTCCTTGAAAATTACTGAACCTATGGAGAAATTCTTCCCCCTGCCCCCAGTTTATTTATTTTATTTTTTTAATGTTCTACAATCACTACCATAAAATTTAGATTTTTTACCTCCCCCTACCTATTCCCAATTGCCCCCCTCCCTCCCCAAGACGGCATACAATTCTATATAGACTCTACATATGCTTTCCTACTGAATACGTTTTCACTATAGTCATGCTATGTGGACAAACTAAAATAAATGGAAGAAATATATAACAAATCATATTACAAATACACACACACAAACATGATCTACTACATTCTGCGACTGAATTCCATTCTTTCTCTGAGTACGGAATGCATTTTGCCTTAGAAAACCATTGGTAATTTTTTTTTTTAAGTTCTTGTGTTATTACCAAGTTCCAAGTCTACCAGAAAAGACTCTCACACACTGTGGTCATTGCTGTGCACAAAGTTCTTCTGGTTCTGCTCCTTTCACTCAGCATCAGATCATATAAGTCCTTCTAGGCCTTTCTGAAATCTTCTTGTTTATCATTTCTTATGGTGCAATAGTACTCCATTTCATTCATATACCATAATTTATTCAGCTATTCCCCAGTTGATGGGCATCTCCTTGATTTCCAGTTCTTGGCTACCACAAAGAGTGCTGCTATAAATATTTTTGTACATGTGGGACCCTTTGCATTTTTATGATCTCTTGGGGACTGTGGAGAAATTCTTAAACATATATACTTTCTTAAGAGATTCCTTCTTTTAGTTGTGCGAGAAGAGAAGCAGTGTGGGGGCAGTCAACCAGAGTTAAGTGATTTGACCTGGTCACATGGCGAGTAAGTGTCTGAGGCTGCATTTGAACTCAGGTCTTCCTGACTCTAGCACTTCCAACTTCACCACGGAGCTATTCCAGAGAAGCAGTTCTTTGACCAGTGATTATTTTTTCCACACCACAGTGAGCTCCCATGTTTGTAGAGGGTAGGCAACCATGAACGTTCAGCAGCAATGTAATTTGAGAGTGAATTGTTTATTTGTGTGTGTGTGTGTGTGTGTGTGTGTGTTACATGAATTGAGTTTTACTTCAGAAAATAATTTATCAGTTGATCCCTGTTTTCTATCTGTCCTTGAATTTTTTGACTGTGCTGTTTCACAAGGTGAAGGTGGCCAAGCTCATGGATAGTATTTTCAAACCCAGGATTAGTCTTCTGGGCAACTTGGTCTTGACAGACATTCAGGAACCTCAGACATAACAGACATAACTAACTGTTAACTTGAATAGAGGGTTAGTCTGAGAGTAATAAGCTTTAATTAGCTATTAAGAATTTGGGCTGGCAGGGACAAAGCCTATAGAATAATACTTTTCACAAATGTTACAAGGTCAGGGGAGAGAGGACTTGACTTCTTACAGGAAATCTATGTGATATTTGGAGTGTGATACTTGGGAAGATAATGAATTTAGAGTCAAAGGACCTATGTGATAGGTCCGTGATGTTGGGCACCTCAGACTCTCTTGACCTCCATTTCCATCTCTGTAAAATGAAAATGTTGGGTTAAATGCCATGTGAGGTCCCTTCCAGCTCTAAATCTGTGCTCCTATTAATTCTTTATGCAAAGAAAAAAGGTTACATATAAAAGTGTTCTTTCTAGTGAGGAAAGAAATAACCCAAAATGGGAATTTCAGTTTAAGTATTAGCACACCGAAAGTAATAAATAGATTCACTCCCACTGAAGGACTTGGTCCATTGTTTACCCTTAACTACAGGTAGAAATTCCAACAGCATTGTTACAGTCAGGACATGTCACTAAATCTTGATCACAGATGTCACTAAATGCAATGGCCAATAAAAAAGACCTCCCGGAACAGTTTGCCCAATAAGTAACCAAAAGTAAAATCTCGAACTCTCACAGAATTGGGAGGGATTTTACTTTCTATTTGTTTGTATTGTGTTATATATGAGTAAATCGTGTAGAACCAATAAGGAATATAATCTCGGAATATACCTTCTTTTTTCTTTCCCACAAAGCTATTAATGCCAAGAAGTCAGCCCTGAAAGTCTTTCATTGTACCTCATGAAGGGAATATAGGGCAGCACGTGTTGGCACCACATTTATGTATTAGTTTTAACTTTTGTCTTGAATATCATCTTAACTTGAGCTGCAGAATACATGCTTCTCTTCCTCTGCAGATTAGAAGTTATTACTACTGTACCCAGACTTAATCTCCAATAATAACTATTATAGCACCAAGAAATGACATATTTTGTGATTAGGCATATAAATTGGACATTCTTTAGGAATTTTACCTCAGTCTACACTAGAGAATTCATAATACTTCTCTAGACAGATACTTTCTGCTTATATAGCCATTTCTTCTACTCTATTAATGGGCCTCTATTGTTGTATTAGATTATAGAAGCAATATGTAGAAAGACCGTCCAAGTAGAGAACCAAAGTCTTACACTCTGAGTCAATATCTCTATCCAGACTCGGTTCCCCTGTCAGAAACAAATATGCAAAGGGCAGATGAGTCAAATTAAGGCCCAGAGGTTGCAAAGAAAATATATTGTGAAAGTAGTATGAAGTTTGAGAGCTGCTGAACTTTAGGATTTGAGAGACGGACTTACCCTGACTCCTGTGCTGTGTACTTTACTTGACAATTTCTAAAACTCCTGTTGTTTTTTTCCTTTTTGTCAGTGAAAGATAAAGCAGAAATACTTCTTCAAGTTGATGAATCACAAAGTATCAAAAATGAACTAACCTTACAGGTAAGGAAATTTGTGGTATAACCATAGGACAAATGGACACATAAGGCTTTGCTCTAGGGTACTGACATGAGCCAGGGAAGGGAGGAGAGTTTTCCTCCATGTAGTGAACACCATGTTTACCTTGAAGTCTTCTCACCTATGCTTTTGAGTCAGGTGCTTTCCTACAGGGTCCTGCTGTAGTGGTGTTCCTTTTGCAGGATCCACTTTTGCTTCAACTCCTATGGGGTTTTAATCCCTCTATAACTGTGTGGTTACTGCCAACTTTATTCTGGAATTATGGTCCTCTTTCTAGCCAGGGACAAGGGTTATAATGCCTCACTCTCTTGGCACATCCGTACCTACAGTCAAGCTTCCTTCCATGGCACCATTGACTACTCTACCCCCAGGAAACTATTTTTTATCCTAGAGAAAATATTCTGAACTATTGCTGTGTTAAAATGTAAAATGTACTGAACCACACAACTAAAATGGAAATATGTTTAACATTCACATGTGTTGATATCAGATCCTTCTCAAGGAAGGAGTGGGAAGAATGGAGAGAATTTGGAACCCAAAATTTTAAAAACTAAATGCTCACATGTAATTGGGAGATAGTTAATGAAATAAATAAAAATGTTAATATAAAATAAAATATACTGCATCTAGGTTTTTTTATTTGTCTTTAGAAGGAGGGGTTGGACTAGATGGCCTTCTTGAGGTGCTTTCAACTATAGACCTAGATCTATCATACTGTGGATTTTGTAGTCCATTCACTGTGTTGCTCTTGCTGTGACGTGTGTGTGTTTGTTCAAAAGTCATTCCTTTCGGTCACTGTTAACCTTCCTTACAAGTCATTGTTTTAAAAGGGAGGGACTGACTTTCTCATTGATTATTTGGTTGCAGGTGACTTCACTTCATGCGGCATTAGAGCAAGAAAGATCAAAAGTGAAGGCATTACAAGCAGAATTAGCAAAATATCAGGTAAGCTTGTTAGGATTCTGTGAATGACCTTGTGAGGATCACAGATTGAGAGGTGGAAAGGGCCTCATGAGCTCCAACCCCCTCACTTTACAGATGAGGAAACTAAGACATAGAGGTTAGGTTGCATAACTTAAATTTTAAGTAAGGGATCTGTAAGAAACAAATTTTATGTGAAGGTTAAATTTTCTTACCAAATAGGTAACAAAATTGATTACTATCTAGATAAAATTAAAAGTTTAGACTATTTTAAGGCTGTTGTTAGGAATACAAGTAGAAATAACTGAGAGAACTCAAGAGTCTAAAGAAACATTAAAGGATTTTGCTTTCAACTCAGGACAAGCAGTAATGGCATTGAGAATTCTATGAAATATTTTATTTTTAAAGATATGTGCAACGTGTCCCCTCAACTAAAGTCCTACTACTGTGCTAATCATGGTATAGAGGTCACCCTGGGTTCTCAGAGGTCATACCAGTGATACAAACTCTGGCTACCATAACAGACTGTCTTTATCTGAGGACCAGCCTCTAGCTGTGCTCAGAGAAGCTCATAGCCAGGTTGGTAATGGGGTGAAGAATTTTTCATCCATAGCAAGTTTATCTACTAATTTATAGAGGGGTATAAGCATAAGTGGAAAGGGCTTCCTGTACCACTAAAATTATAGATGCTTGGAGTGTTGAAATATATTAAGTATAGAGGTACATTAAGTATTAAGTAATGATGAAAACTAAGAATGTTTATTTTTAGTTTCTATTACCTTTTCCACAGATTGTTAATCTACCCATAATTTATTACACGGCAATCATTTCCTCATCTAAAGAGTTTGTAGATAAAGTTGTATAAAGTTGGAAGAATAAAATTTTATTTTAGCCCATATTTGAGAGTTACGAAGGTGTGTGTTGTGTATGTGTGTATGTATGCATTTTTTTTTTTAATTTTAATAGTATTTCAAAATCTATTAGTAATGAATAAAATCTTTTGGGAGGAAAAAAGTGCACACTCTTTCAAACATAGTTATGGGCAGAAAGTTATAGGATGGGCTGCTTCTCAACTGAGATCAATAACAGTGGTTTTTTTGTTGTGTAGAGGAGCCCTTGTAGCCTACAACAGACCCACCCAGTACCATTTTGTAAACCCTCACGGAAAACCCGAGGTTGGAATAGGCCCACCTTTTTTTACATTAGAGATAGGTTCCTGTCCATGGCCTGGAAAGCCCAGAACCAGTGAAAATTGTGCTGCCAATGTGCTCCCCAGGCTACAGCCCTAGCTTTGAAGTTTGCCAGCCCAGGGAGAAGGGACTGCCTTCGCCTGGGAGGCCTTGGGACAGGCCCTTGATCCAGGCCTCTGCCTATAGAAAAACTGTTGCCAGTTGAGAAGCAAGGTAAGAGTTTTATGCTATATGAGCATGCACCTACTTTGCAAGTGATACCTATTTTGCATAAAATATAACTCACTGAGCTTTCCTTCTTAAGGGGGAAGTGGTTCCATTTTTCCCTGATTACATTACATAGGTCAGTGGTTCCAAATGTTTCCTTTCACAATCCACAAAGATCTTGAGCATCTCTCATGGCCCACAACCCTTTCTCATACTATCCTTGTTTTTAAAATAAAAGTATAGTAGGACTTTCATCCCGTTAAAAATTATTTGGGGGAATATTGGGTTAGTGAATACTTCCTAAATATTCTTGAATGATTGTTGACAAGAAGGGAACGGATTGCACAGCAGCAGTCAGACCCCTGGTGAGTGTGTAGAAGGACTAGGAAATGCTGCCTCTTCTAACAAATAGCAGATCTGAAACTGATGTGCCCCAGTAATACTTAATACATAGCCACCATTTTAAACATACTGCACTTAATGATTTTAAAATTAATCTTTTAACTGGGAAACTAGTCTTGTTTAAAACTTTTGAAAGTAATTATTTCATGGTATTTTTAGACCTTAACTGTTTTTCTTTTGCCTAAATCCAGTTCATTAAGATTTTGGCTCTGTGTGTAAGGGATTCAGTGTGGGTGTATTGTTTGAATTTTTTTTTATCTTGAGAAGAAAAAGTTTGCTCTTTAAAAATAATATAGTGGTTATGAAAGCATAGAACTTTACCAAGTCAGTGTGGTTCAAGTTGATAAAACTGGCCCAAAAGCCAATTTATTAACCTGTGAAAATGATCAACTAAATTTTTTCATAGAAAAAGGTGTACACAAGCTCCAGTTGAAAATGAGCTCAGAGAAGCCACCTTTTCCTTATACCATAAATTTCCTTAATCATGCTTATTCTTAAAATGAAAATGCCCAAAGAAGAAAATTCTTAAATAATTTGTTTATTTTTCTTTACAGGGTGGCAGAAAAGGGAAAAGAAACTCCGAGTCTGACCAGTGTAGGTGATCACATTAGCCATTAAGATCAACACTCATACACAGACACACACACACACACACACACACACACGCACACACATGCACAGACACACACACAGACACACGCACACACATGCACAAACTTTTCAGGGTTTTGAAAAAAGTGTATATAATGCTGTACAACTGCTGAACTATGCAGTTTTTGTTGGGGAAAAAAACTAAAATGACTAATTGATTAACCATCTAAAACCTTTCATTTTTCTGTTGGTTTAAAGTGAAAAGTGGAAAAGTAGAATTCCAGAAAAACTCAGTGAGTTCTTACTATTTGCTGTCCATGCTCGTTACTTTAGTTTTTCATCTCTCAATAAAATTTACTCTTCCATTTGTATGTTTGATTTTTTTTTTAAGGTCTCAGAAATGTGTGGATGTATTAGCTTAGTATTTATCAAGATAAACTACATTAGACCAAAGCTATGATTGCTGCTGTTTATCTGCTTGATGTCTTTTTAGTGGTTTTAAATTAATTTAATACAATAGAATGCCATTATAATGTGACTCATTGTGAGACAGATTTACCCATGCCCTTGCGGAAATTATGCCCCTCCAAAGTACAAGATGTCATACAGATAGGGCATGGATCTGTGATTTCATTGATCTAGGTAACTCTCAGATGAGGAAACTGCCACCATCATTGCAGTGCATCATGTTCTCAGCAACTTTGAGTCCTAAGACTCATCTAAAATCTTGAGAGGTTAAATGAGTTTCCCATGGTAATACAGCCAGTATGTATCAGAGGCAGGACTTGAACCCAGGTATTCCTGACTTTGAGACCCACTCTCTGTCATGCCACGTTGTCCAAATACTTATATATATGTGTGTGTGTATACGTACATGTATGTACACACACATATACACCTATGTACATATAAAAGTAGGCTAAACAAGGAATGTTGTCTTCTCTGTCAAAGTAGTTCTGCTTTATGGTCAGAAGTTATGGGATGGACTACTTCTTATATGAGAGAAAATTTGACCAAAATTCTACTTTTAATATGGCACATGAACCTATTTTACAAAATACAACAATAAAGAAAATGTAAATGACATATAAGACTATAATCCTAGGCTGGATAGGACCTCAGCAGCCACCTAGTCAAACCCCCTTGTCTTATAAGTTTCACAATTTAAAGCAAGAAATATTAAGTGACTTCCCTTAGGTTACATAAATAGTAAGTAATGGAACTGGGATAAAGGAAAAAGTTAAATGGAAAAGTAATAAAAGGAGAGACAGAGCTGTTATGTACAGTGCCCCTGATGTGATCATCTTCACTCAGGAGCCATTTGTTCTTAATAAATGACTGGCAGTGTGTATCAGTGTTCAGACATAGCCTGTCTTTGAATATAGCCTAAAATACAATTAAGCCTCTAATATTATCAACATGAATAAGACTGGACCATCAGAAGAAGAGGAATTTTTTGAATTATAATTCAGTAATTCTATAAATAATTCTACAATTCTTTTTTCACATCCTCAAATTTTATAGTGTAGTAGGTAGGAAAATATTAGTCGTGTACAGATGGTACACAAATAATTGCACAATGCTGTAAGAGTTGACAGGATGAAAGGATCAGTTTTTAGTTGATCCTTGGGATTAGGTTAAGTTGCATGGGAAAGGTGGAGTAGGAGCTGGACCATGAAGGAAGAATCATATATAACCTGGAAGAGACTTAAAGCCTCAGGAGCAGAGAAAACAAGGCTACAAAGGGTGGGGACATTGACCATGGAAAACTGGTTTAAAGTACTGGAAGTGTGCAGCACGGACTACTGAAATGAGGTTTAAAGAATAGGTTGAATTCAGATTGTTAAAAATTCTCTCAGTTTAATGACTTGAACTTTGTGAGGCAGTAGAAGACAGTGCCATCAGACCTGGGCATTAGGATGGTTAAGGGAAACGACCAGCACGATGTTGGAGGGAATGAGAATGGAGAGAAGATAAATGGGGAGATACCATGGAGATAGGGTAGCACTTAGCTGTTAATTGGATATTAAGTGTCATAAATGAGCTGAGACATTACAAGTGTGGGTTTCTGGGAAATCGTAGTGCCATTAACAATAGGGGAGTCAAAAGAATTACTACTTTGTAAGGGAAGAAGAATTCAGTTTGGGACATGCTGAATTGAAAGTCAGGGAGAAGATGTTTGGAGATAAGTGTGACGCTCAAAAGCACCGAGGAAGAGAGGGAGGGCCATGAACGTTGCTCTGGGGGAGACGCTCAAAGAGGGAAAGCCCCTTAATGCAGCTGGCGGGTGTTGAGACCACACTAGGAGGTCAGGTCTCTACTTATTCTGAGTCACTTTAAGTGCCCTCTTCTGTATCCCCCAAGTTGTGTTCTTTCTCCACTCCAAAAAAAGTTATTTTGTTTGTACTTAGCATGTATTTTGTGTTTACTTTTTCATGTACATGTTTCCTCCAGTAGAATGTAAGTAACTTGAGGACAGACTTTGCTTTTGGTCTTTGTATGACTAGCATTTAGCATAGTGCCATGTTCTTAGTGGACAATTAATGTTGCATTGGATTGAACCTTAGGAAAGCCTTCGTTGAAGGGTGAGAGGAGGAGAGATGATTCAAAAGGAGGGCATAAAGCTTCAGAAGGTCTAGGAAAATGGACTCAAAGAAAAGGCTATTACAGTTAGTGATCAGGAAGGTACTGATAACATCTGAGAGCAGTTTCAGTCAAGTGTGAGGGATGAAGCCGAAATGCAAAGGAGTGAGTGAAAAGTGAAGTAGCGCATATGGACCATGAGAAAGTAACAGGATCAAGAGAAACTTTTGTTTAGGGGAGTGTGTTTACCAGGAGGACTAGAGGTGATTAAATGTTAAAGAGGGGTAGAGATTGTAGACAGGGAAAAAGAAAATGAGTGATTGAGCAGAGTGCCAGAGCCAGGATAGAAGTGAGTGAAGTGGAATTGAAGTTAGCTTGGTAAGCAGGACCACTTAGGAGAGAATTCAGATCCGATACCGTATTTCCTATACTTCCAAGGTTAACCTGAGAGTGAGGAGGCCTCAGAGTTGAGCGTCTGAGAAGAGTGGGAAAGTTTTGAATAGCAGCTATGAAGAATTAAGTCATAGAAGAATATAACAGGTGCTGAACATGTCTGAGGCCCCGGTCAATTTAGGTATCAGAACTAAAATAGAGCCCAAACCAGTAATGCACTGGTTTGACTAAAACAAACTGTATGTGCTCTCAGCTTTGATATTATCCTTGAAAGTATTCCACAAGTGTAAATGATCTCAAAAGAAATTTATTATCTCAGGCCCAGCATTTCTGGATTCTCAGTATACACGGATGGTACTAGGTACTGCCTCCTTAAAACACTGTGGCTCGTGCTTCCTCCTAGTTCTCTCTGGGAAATTTCCAGTTAAGTCTCTAGATCTCACATAAGCACTAAGAGGAACAAATGTTTACTTTAAAATGGTATCGTTCCTTTCTCCAAGGATGTCATCTTAGAGGTAGCACCACTGCACTTCCAAGACTTGAACAAGGCACTTTAGATTCAGAACGTTCCCATTTGCATCCTGTAAGCCAGAGTAGGAGGTTCCTTCAAAAAAAGGAAGAAAGGGGAAAAAAAAAGACCAGCAGGGTGAAGGTATATTGTTCTAAGTTTTAAATTGAAGACTTTATTTTGCAGGCCAGGATAAAGAGCTCCCTCCACTTACAATAAGGTAGCTAAGTGCCACAGTGGATAGAATGAATAGACTCCTCTTCCTGAGTTAATATTTGGCCTCAGAACTTACTGTGTGACCTTGGGCAAGCCACTTAACACTATTTGCCTCAGTTCCTCATCTGTAAAACGAACTAGATAAAGAAATGGCAAACTATTTCACTATCTTTGCCCCCCCAAAAAAAAGCCAAATCCAAAGACAATCGCAAAGGGTCAGCCACAACTGAAATGACTAAACAACAGAGCACTTGCAATAGTTCATTTCTGAGTCAGGCCAACAAATATTTTTTAGGCAGACTAGACACTTTACTAAGCACTGAGGAAATCCATACTCTCAAGAAGTTTTCTATCTAATGAGGGTGATAACATGTAAACAGCTAGGTACAAAAAAACATAAAGGAGAAATTGGACATGAGCTCATGGAAGGCACTAGTATAGGTTTGAGGAACCTTTGGCCTTGAGGCCACATGTGACCTTGTAGATACTTGGTCTGGCCTTTTGACTGAGTCCAAATTTTACAGAAGATGAGCCTTTTATTAAGGGGGATTTGTTCTTTGAATTTTGTATTCACTCAGACAGCCACAGTTGAGGACATAGAGGGTCACAGGCAGCCTCGAAGTTGCAGGTTCCCCACTTCTGCCCTAGCTTTAAGAGAGATTGGGAAAGCCCCCTTGTATAATGAAGGAGGGGGAGAGAATACCTGGCCCAGGGGGAGACAGCCAGTGAAAATACAGTCAGATGGGATTGTTTAAGGAATTGCAGGAATCCAAGCCAAGTAATCCATAATCATTAAGATGTCCTTCCAGGTGATAGTTTGGGTAATCAATAGAATGTCATTAATGAAAAATTGAGGTAATAGAAGAATTTTAATGTGAGCTCATACTGATTAATAGAAATAATAGTGGAAATAAGTACAGTCATTTAATGCTGGGATTTTTTTTATGTCTTGTCACATATGGTGACTTCTACTCTTTGAAACTCTTGACGTTGCTTGCTAAAACTGTAGTGAATATATT
Source organism: Potorous gilbertii (assembly GCA_028658325.1). Taxonomy (NCBI): domain Eukaryota; kingdom Metazoa; phylum Chordata; class Mammalia; order Diprotodontia; family Potoroidae; genus Potorous; species Potorous gilbertii. The sequence continues at coordinate 52,388,859 of CM053769.1, forward strand.
TCATTATGTTTTGGACTCACATAGCTGAAGCAACTAATCGAATCTTAACACTGCTGTGTGCAAGGTACATACGTACTAGATGCTGAAAGTAGCCCCTGTCCAGGTTTGCATTCTACTGGAGGGATACCTCATTTACACAGGTAAATAAAAATAGTATAACGAAAGGAAGAAGAACTAACAGGTAGGAGGGTCAAGATAACATTCCTTTGGGGTAGGGTTCTTTCTTAACCTTTTTCATCATGGACCCCTTTGGCAAACTGAAGCCTATGAATCCCTTTCTAGAATTGTTTTCTAATGCATTGAATAATAATATACCTAAGATTACAAAGGAAACCAATTAAGTTGGAATATCATCAGAAACATTTTTTATAGTTCATGAATTCCAGATTAGGAACCCGTGTTGAGTTGAGCCTTAATGGAGGCTAAGGATTATAGAATTCAGAAGTCAGGATTGGTATGTTGCAGACATGCAGTGCAGCCTGCTCAGAGTCATGGAGGAGGAAATGTAATGTCAGGTTTGGGGGTAATAAGGTTAGTTTGACTGGAATATGGGACATATATGAAGAGGATTAAGATAAGGGCTGGAGTCAAGTTGAAGGACTGAACTTTGTATTTTAGCCTAGAAGTAACAAGGAGCTTTTCGGGGAAAAGAATGATCACTTGCACTTGAAGAGTATTATTTTGACATTTAGAGGATGGTTTGGAGAAGAGAGAAATTGGAAGCACGGGTGAATTAAAATACTATTGCATTAGTTCAAAAGAAGGGTAATAAGTGACTGTGGGAAAGTCCAAGACAGATTAGAAGGATTTTATAAACCTGTAAATAACTAGACTAGGTGAATGTTTGGTTATGGGGGATGGGATTAGAGAGAGAAATGTAGAGGCTGAATCTGAACTAGCTAACCTGAGTGACTGAAATGGAATTAGGAAGGAGCACTGGATTTGGGTGGGAATTATCTGGGAATTGGGTGGGAAGATAATTCCATGTTGGACATACTCAGTTTGAGAAAACTGTAGCACAGACTAGGTGTGTATAATATATCAGAAAGTCTGGTGACCATCTTGTAGAATCAGTTTTTACTAATAAATTTCATCTAAGTATGTATGAAATGATTAAACTATGATTTATCATTATCATAAGACAAAACTTAGCTGCCACATTACGTGGGTGGATGTTAACATTTCATCTCTCTTGCTATTACAAGGTAATTTATCCTTTAATTACATGTAATTTATTCCGAAGTTACTCCCAGATTCCATGATGTTCTTTTTATATTCAGTCTGACCAGCACAATTCTTAGCAGTGGCAGGGGAAGTGGAAAATGAAAGAAGAATGTACATGATTAATTTGTTAGTTAAAGCTCTATTTAAAATCTGCTCTTTCTATTATTAATATGTCAGCATTCTCAAAGTCTCTGCTGGATTGTGCCCCATACAGGTTATTTTTCTCTTGCTTTCATGAATTTACTTCAATATACTTTCAGATTGAATAACTCTGAAATTTACTTATCCATGCGACCATGATCTTTTGTCATTGCATTTCTCCCCATTGATTACTACCTTGGATCCCATTCTTTGTTCTTACCACGACCTCCAGTCCCTCTGACTTGCAAACTTTGCCAAGCCATCCTTCCTATTCTGGCCACACGCTTTTCTCTTTCCAGTATGTTACCTTGTTGGTAAAGCACTTCAACTCTGGATTCCCCTGCTGGGCCTGTTGTTGACTGAGCTTTGTCAGACCTCAGCCTTGGATAATTACTGCCTCCTTTGCTTCTCTTTGTGTGCTGCTGCTTAATAAAGCAAGAAGTCACAGTTTTGGGTCCACTATAAATTTGTGTCATCTGATCTTAAGGGGGCCCTTACACAGTAAGGCAATACTATTCCATAATTGAGTTTGTAAGAGATTCACCGCAGTGCCAATTCCAAACTTTTCTCAAGTGTCTCATTGCCCTCATCCAGCTGAAAATCTCTCATCAAAAAATGAAGGCCTCTATTCCCATTCTCCTAATTTCAGTGTCCCTAACAACATCCCCAAGTATCTTCTTCAGTACAGTTTCTGATAACATGATACTTGTCTACATATGACTTCGATGACATCCCTTTCCAGGTTCCCCAGCAGACTGCCCCAATTTTCCAATCTTTAGATTCTCCCTATCATTTCCTTGCTGCCTACAAACAGCCCAGATCTCCTCTATCCTTAAAAAACTCCGGGTCCTGCTAGCAGTCTCCCTTGTTCTCAGCTCAATCCGATGGAAAAGCTCTCTGTACTAGGTGCCAGGACTTCCTGCCATCAGTCTCTTCCAAACTAACTGCAGTTGTGTTTATGCCCTATCATTCAATTAAAATTGCTCTTTTTCCTCACTCTTGCCTGGTAACTCCTCTGATAGTTGTTTTTTGACATTACTCTCAGGTCTTAATTTCTTAAAGACACAGCTCAAATACTACTTGCTAAAGGATGCCTTTTTTCGTCGTTATTCCCCCCTAACATCTAGGCTGATTGCATTCCTACTACCAACCTCTAATGGTTTCCCCTCTATAGTTACCTACTATGAGGGACTGGTTTTGGCTTTTATTTATATTAATCAGTGCTTAACCCAGTGCCTGGTGTATAGTAGAACCTTAATAAATGTTTACTGATAGATTGATGCAGTGTGGAAGCTCAGAAGTGAAATTAGGGCTGGATATATAGAACTAGGAATCTTGTGTGTAGAGGTGGGGCACTCACAAATAAGATTAAAACTAGGAGAGAAGTCTCACAGAAACTTGGCACGGAGCAAATATCCAGAAGGAGATGCAACACTGTTGACAGTGTTGAATATAAGAGAGGTCCAGAAGGATGAGACTGAGAAAAGCACATCATTTTTGACTGGTAAGGGAGAGCATTATTAACTATGGGGAGTACAATTTTAGTTGAGTTATGAGGTTCAGAAGCCAGATTATAAATCTTACTCATATATCTATGCCCTTTATCCATTCAGTTGCCTAGTCTTGTCAGTTCTGCCTCCACAGGAAATTTTGAATCTCTAACATTGCCTCCATATAATCCATCTTCCACACAACCAAAATAATCTTTCTAAAGCATACATCTGATCATGTCAAACCCCTACTGCAAAATTATCAGCATCACTCTTAATGTTTCTAGAATTACATTTAAATTTCTTATCTTGAAATTGGAACCTTTCCTGTGCTGACTACAGACTTCTTTTTCAACCTCAACTCACATTTCTTCATGTGGTCTGCTGTTCAGTCATTTCCAACCCTTGGTGACCACATTTTTGGGTTTTCTTGACAAAGATATGGGAGTGGTTTGTCCTTACCTTCTCCAGCTCATTTTACAGATGAGTGAACTGAGGCAGACAGGGTTAGGTGACTTGCCTGGGGTCACAGAGCTCGTAGGATTTAAACTCAGGTCTTCCTGACTCTAGGCCCAGCACTCTCCCTGCCGAACCACTGAGCTACCTAGGAGCTCCTTATTTAGTCTGCTTCTAGCCGAAGTGCTGTCCTCACTTTGCACGTCTCACTCAGCGCACCACTTGGGTGTCTTTGTCCGGGCTGTCCCCAGGGCTGCACCTTTCTCCAAGGCTCAGCTCAGCTCTTCAGATGGCCCTTCTCTGATTTCCTTGTGCTTATGTATGTGTATGTGGTTGCCCCCTAATTCAGAATAAACTCCCAAAAGTTGGGGACTGTGTGGTTTTGTCTCTGAATCCTTAGCATCCCTTGCACATGGTAGAGCCTTGGTCTTCACGTTTGTCACTCACTATGGCACTGTAACATTCCATTCCATTCCATCCTCACTCCACAAATCATTTTTCAATTGGTCCGTGGTTTTTTTTCCCCCAGTTTTTTACTATTAGGAGTAATTCTGCTATGAATATTTCTAAACGGACTTTTTCTTACTGTCAGTAACCTTTTGTGTGTATGAATCTTAAATGATAGGATTACTAAGTCAAAAATGATGAATATTTTTGTAATTTTCATGATAAAGTCCAAATTGCTTTCTGAAATGGCCAGGTAAATATTTTGCTTTCCCAGCAGCAAATTTGCTTGCTGGTTTTGCCATAGACAGTCCTTTTTGAAGAGTTCAGGGTGATGCCTCAGTTTAATTTACATTTCTCTGATTTTTAACAATTTTGAGTATTTTAAGGGTGGCTGGTAGTAGTTTCTTCTTTCAAAAACTGTCTTTTTATAACTTGACCAAAACTTCAGTTAGGAAATGACTCATGCTTATAAATTTTTGTCATTTTCCGTAGATATTTTTGATGTCTTATTACCAGATTTTTTACCACCAACATTTTGGAAACATTTTTTTTCTCCAGCTTTCACTTTATTCTGTATACACTGGTGAATTTAGTTATGCAAAAGCTGTTTTTTGTTTTGTACCAAAAAGTCTTTTTTTTTTTTGTCTTGTACCAAAAAGCCTTTTTTTGCCATTACCTGTGTTCACTTGCTTTTTATATTTTTTCTCCTCTCCACAGTAACAAACTTTTTGTAATGTGGTTTTTATATTTACATCACTGATTGATATCAAATTCTTTTTTGGTGTAATTTATCGAACATAAAGTTAAGAATTGAAGTACTAATTGTTTGGCCATCATTACAGTGCATTTTATCTGTGGTAAACCATCTAATGGTTTCTACTAATGGATGTTATTCTTATTAAAACATCAAAATAATTGGCACATCAAAGTAATTATTCAAGAAGGCTAATCGTTTTGTGACGTTTTATAATTTTAGTGTTGTGAACTTAATGTTCAGAAGGTTATTTACTCATTATTAGATGTAACCACAAGGGGAGCCGTGTTGCCTTAGTCACGTGGTCCTTGAGTGGAATGCTCAGACTTTTCAGAGCATAATTGAGAGTGATAACAAGATGACAGGTTTAAAAGTCCCTTTGGGATCTCCTTCAACCCATTCATTTTACCACTGAGAAAACTAAGGTCCAGAGAAGTTCACTGAGTTGCCTGAGATCACTGTACAGGTAGTAAATGTGGGAGGCAGGATTTGAACCCAGGGCCTTGGTCCCAGATCTGCTGCTCTTTCCACTGGTTTACATAGCCTGCTATCTTAGTCTTATCTCCTCTGCCTTTACAAATAAAAACGTTACTCTTCATTAAAACATACAGTGTGAAAGACAGAGTTATAGAGCATAATTTACATAAGGCAGACAACGCCGAGGCACAACCCTGTGCTTTTTTCTTTAATTTTTAGTCGTCGGCAGTCATGTCGCAGTCTTGAGTGTCTCTCAGAATCAGCAGGCTCCTAGCAGCCCCAGGCCGCAGCTTCCGGACAAATTCCTTCCAGCAGAATGTCTGCAGTAACGTTTGCATTCGTTTGTTCATTCCACAGATTGTATTATGTATGAGAATGACCGTCCACCATGGCCCTCAGTGGTCAGCTGCCCTGGTGGGTTTATACACTTACTGAAGACATGACTTATAATTCCTGTGGCCTACCTTTGTGCCTCACTGTGCTGAGATGGGGAGAATAAGTATAAAGTAATACAGTATTCGCTTTCATCAATTATGAACTCCTTTAACGGCCTTTTACCTCAAAGATTTTCTCCATTTAGTTACCTTCCTGTATTTTTACCCTTTTTAAGGTAACCTTACTGCTGCTTCTTCCCCCATCAAATGTTGGCAATCTGTTTACAATGGTGATTGATTGTATCATACATCCTTAAAACAAGCTTGTTTCAGATCTAAACCATCTCTTATGGAAAAGAACCAGCTTCCTTTTCAGATATCAGAACATTTTTAAAAATAAGTGTAATCAGAATTTTTAATTCAACTTCCACTGACAATTATAGGTATTCAGATAAACAGTATGAGAAAAGAGGAAAAGGTAAACCAAATAAACACGAAAGAGGAAATTGTTAATGACAGTAGATAGAAGTATTAGTAAAATTAGGTTATTTGCCTATTGTTAGCCCTGTACAAAGATTGTGCATGTTGATTTTAAAATTTTCCCATGTCCTCTTCCCCATTTTTTCTGACCCCTTTTGGCCATCCTTACATTTGCACAGCATGGATTTGTTGCTTATAGCTCCGTGGTTGTGGTTAGTGAGTATAGTGTTCCTTCAGTTCTCCTTTCACTTTGTATCTTTCCATAGGTCTTCCCGCATGTGTCTGAAGTCTTCATTTTTGTTATTTCCCAGAGGACAGTGATAGCCCTTTTCACTCACATACTGTATTTTGTTAAACCATCTGAGATGTTTTCCTGGGTTTTTTTTTAACTGCCAGACATTTTGGACGGAAGTCTTTTTTTTTTTTTTTTTTTTTTTTTGCTTGCCAGTAATTCCCTTAAGGTATGGTCCTAGGAGTAGCACAGTTGGGTCAAAGGACAAGCATGTTTTTGTGATTGTTAGTATATGTGTGTGTTGATTTCCAAAACAAGGCTGGACCAGTTCACAGCAGTTTAATTACGGGCTTGCTTTCCCGTAGCCATTCCAGCTTTGGATTTCATATTTTACAATTACCTTTGAAACGTTTGATAAGGTAGAATCTCAGTTGTTTTTGTTTGCATTTTTCAAAATCAAAACTTCAGTTAAATTAAGTATACTCAAACTTTTGTGGTTCCTGTAAATTATCTATGGTTAATTGCTGTTGCTATTGTTACTCTTGATGGAGATACGAAAAGGGAGAAGTCAGGTTTTTACAAATGATATTCTATGACAGAATACATCTTAAAACAGCTGAAAGGGTTTGAGAATACCAGATCTTGCTGTGTATATTATTTCTTTAGTATAAAAAGCATTTGATTTGTTAGAGCAAAACATTGCCTTTAATGACTTGCCCTCCAATAAGATGCTTCCCCTGCATATATTAAAATCATATAACAGTACTTGAACGATGTAATGAGAAATGTCTTTTGACAACTGACTGATTACTAGTATTAAATGAATGTTAAAACAATGAGATGTATACTTGCCACAAATGTTCGGCATTGTCATAAAAGATGTTCAGCAAAGATTCCACATAGAATAAATATTCCTTAAGGATAATAATGATGTGTATATATTATTACATATGTAATATATAGCATAATATATACAATATAATACAGCTCTTGATGGGCAATATACACATGGATTCAGTCAATAATAGACAAAACAGTATGGATGAGATTGTGCATTTTTTTTATGGAAAAAGATTTATTATGGCAATTTAGAACTTTCATAGACACTAGATATTACAGAAAATTTAACTTTAAGGAGTCTATACTCATTGATCAGTGCAAATTATGTAAGAATAAGGAGCTGTGCAAACCGTCTACAAAGGCTTATGCATCTACAAAATTTCAACAAGACATGACCTAGTGTCTAGAATTATATATATCAGAAAATACCTTTCATGGACTAACAGATGACAAATTTCTATGCTAAAAATTGAGACCTTAAAATGTCTTTGTGAAATCAACCAAGGAACCCTTGAAACTGGAGCATTATCACCAGGAGTGTTCTGGTAAATCAATACCTGGCTCTCCAAGGGGAAAATGCAAATAACACAATTTTATTTTTAATCTTCATTATTAGCACTTTCTTCATCACTTAAGTCTAAACAATCAACAGAACAGCAAATCAAGCCCTAATTTGAAGTGTTTGCCAATTCCTGAGATAACTGCTCACACTGAAAATTTAACAATCTGCTCTCAGGACCTACTCTTGGTTGGCTCCAGCATACCCCGTATTTATCACAGACCAAACTTACCTGCAATCACCTCAATATAGCACTGCTATAATAGATGTTGCCTTATCAAATAGTAATAATTTCCAACCTACATGGAATGAAAAAGTTTTGAAATAGGGACCTAACAAAGGAAATCAGAAACTCATTAGGAACAGTATGAGGAGGTACACATCATTTCCTTTGTGCTGTCTGATAATGGAATTAACGCTCATTTCAGTGAACCTATACAAGATGAACTTACATCCTAAAACTTAATCAGCTGCAAAAGCACTTATCCCACATTGCAGTTGTCGGTAGAATATTAAACATTATAAAAAAAGGTTGGATAGTGATTTGTCCCATTATTTTAACTCTACCACCAAGATGAAAATTTTAATAAGTTTACAGGTATCTTTAAAGTTTTAATTCAGTTTTACATATGTTAGTTATATCATCGCTTGATCTTACAACAACATTTGACAAAACAGGGTAAGCCCATACAGCTTGGTAAGTGCCTTGCAGATGACACTGCTGATTAACTCAAACTCTGGAGCACTGTATAGCCTCCCAAATTGACATCCATAATTACTCAAAAGAATTTGGCCAGCTGTCCACAAAGGAAAAGACAAGTGGAAGAAGAAAGCCTATCATTCATATATAGGTGAAATGATAACCCATAAAACTAGCTCATCAGCTCATACCTCTTAGACACATTCAATTGACAGTAAGCTGGCCTTAGAATTAAACTGAAGCAAGAGAGGGAACTAGAATGCATTTTGGACATTGAAAAAGTTTTTTAGTGACATCAAGGTCCTCCCAGAAACAGACTGTCATGTTACAATAGTAATCTGGTGGTATATGACTGTTAGGAATTGAATATTATTACATGAGGAAATGAAGGTGAAAATCTCCCAAAGGGCAGTGGAAAGGCACATGCTATGTATGAGCAGGCTTCAGTAACGTTACAAATAAGGAATTTTTCAGAAGAAATAATGTAAAGAATGTGAAGAGAAATGAGTAGGAAAAAAAATGGGGTGATCACAAATCAAGAGCAAAGAATAAGCAGCGGACACACCATAAAATCACACTGGTGAGTCACACGGTGCTAAGAGAACATGAAGAATTTCCCTCAGAACGCTGAGTGCACCCTCTGTGTACGTGTATGGGAGGACATGAACAAAACTTTAATACGAAGAGCAGGCATAAAGAAATGAAATACGTTTTGATTGCTAATAAATGAAAGTTTTCCACAAGTATTCACCACTGTCATAAAGGATTTTCAGCAGAGACTCCAAATAGAATAAATATTCCTTATGGAGGATGAAAATAATAAAGCTCTTGATGAGCAACATACACAAGAATTCTAATGATATATAGACGAAAAATGAATCTTTGGAGAAAGGTATTATCAATGAGATCACAAATCCATCAGACTATTATTATAAATTGTGAGGACAGGAGGAAAACAGCAGCAAAGATAAGATGAAGGTAGAAGTTTAGCACAAAATTTTTGACTTTTATAGAATAAATTTGTAATAATTGTTTATGAATTCTCTTTGAACCTGCTAGGTATGGGATATAATTACAGTAACATTTGCATAATGTCATAGTTTTGTCCTGTTATTTTGGAGACAGATTTGTTAGTCTGGGATGAGGAGGAGCCATTGTACCAAATTATTTGTTGTAAAGAATTCACTGTAATTGATTAACAAAGTAATTAGCATGGTCCATCCAGAGGAATGTGGAAATAACATCATTATATCAAACTTTATTTTTCCTTTATTGTAAAGGGATAAGATTTTTTACTGCTTATTTTTTATTTAGTACTTTGGGGGTATGAGTGCCAGCAGTTGTATTGTGCCATATTGTTTCTTGGGGCAGCTTTCAAATTGTAAATTTTCCCCCCTCCCAACATTTGTACATCCATTATTGGGATTATCTTCAAGTTCCTGCTGTTAAATGAAATGTTTTCCCCATTGCATGTTTGTTGATTAAAAGACTTGCTTTCCTTGAATGTTTTCTATCTCTTCCCGATAATCCATACATATCTGTTCAAAACTTCCTGCTGTCTTTTAAAATAACAGACATGAATTTCTTACTATCAGGTGGAAGTAAAGTGAGAAAAATATCTTCTTTATAGCTTTTAACCATGTTATTAATACACACTTCTCATGAAGCTAAATTATTTTATTTGTAAGCTATTTTGATGGATTTAGAGGTGGTTTGTGGGACCTGACAAGTAATGTCTAGCATTGTTCTCCTTGCTAAGGGGTACTAACAGTGTTTGAAAATTAGTGTCATTACAATAGCACTTGGGTCACATCATGCTATTTGAACCAGGTCAGTGCTTCCCTATTGCTGTAAGTTGCCATGGCTACTACAAATTCAGCAACTAAGGTTGCTCTAGTTAATGCACATTTCCTGTCAGATAATTTTTTTGTGACATTAATAGAACACTATGATTTTAGGTAATAAGAATGCCCCTTTTTAAGTCAGTCCTGAACTACTTGCCTTTCTCTCACGTTACAAAAGGTCCTTTACTAAAAGCAGGAAATTGGCAGTTACTACAAGAAATGGTTTTTTTGCAGTAATCAACTAGTTCTTTCTAAAAATGACTTTTGTAACATTTTATTCATAGGCTTCTTAATCTTTTTCACCATCATATTTTATGAATGTGAGACTCTAGAATTAGTTTTTTTTATTCAGGGTGACTCATGATAGGAGGGAGGGGTCAACTTAAATGGAAATACTTTTAAAAAAGCAGTCTAGCTCTTGAGTTGACACCATTTTTATTGCAGTCAGTGATTACTTCAATGACTAATATTCACTTTGGCCAGAAGAGAGCCAGATGAAAATAATGCCCTGCTAGCATAATTGGCAGCTTTGTCAAGTCAACAAACATTAAGTGCCTACTATGTGCTCATTACCATGCTTGAAGAAAGGTAAAAATGGTGCCTTTTCTCAAGGAACTGACAGTCCAATGGAGGAGAGACAACATAAAAATAACTGTATACAAGCAAAATATTATGCAGCATAAAGTAGAGGTCATCTTAGGAGGAAGGCACTACTAGTACCAAGGGAAATCAGGAAAGGCTTCTTGCAGAAAGTGAGACCTTATCTGCATCCTGAAATAAGGCAGGGAAACCAGAAGGTGGAGATAGGGAGAAAGTGGATTCCAGGCACAGAGGACAACCAATGAAAATACCCAGTCCTGAGATGGGGTGTTTCCAGTGTCACTAGATCATAGAGTGGGATGGAGGATTACAAAAGTGTAAGATTAGAAAGATGGGAAGGAGGTAGATCATGAAGGGCTTTAAATAGGCGGGGTTTATATTTGATACTGGAGATAATGGCCACTGGAGTTGTACTAAAAGGCGGAGAAATCTAATGTTTAATGTGGTCAGACCTACACTTTAGAAAGATCACTTTGATAGTGAAGTGAAAAGTGAACTGGAGAGGGAGAGACTTAAGGCAGGGAGACCAACCCAAAAGAAAAAAAAAAAGGTGAACAACTTTCCCTCTAGTGATCCAGCAAATTGTGTATTACTTGGTGAGCAGTTCTTTTCAACTTTATTTCCTTTCACATCTCTTAAAAACAAGAAACCAATGCAAAATGAAAATATGAAAAACTTCAAAGGTTTAATGATTTTTATGGAATTTTGGAGATGAAAGGGGCATATCTAGGCCAACTCCAAAATTTATAGACAAAATAAATCATGGTCAAGGGAGATTAAATGGCTAAACCAAAGTCAGTGGGTGGCAGAGCTGGAATAAGAATTTGGGTCTCCTGAATTTCAGTTCAATGCTCATTCTATCACGTTGCCTTTGACAATGATGTTCGCTTCAAAGACTTTCCATTTCCCCTGAGGACTGAATGAGAGGACATGCAGGAAGATAAATTACTTGGGCAGACTTTGAAGATGATTGACAACATTAGAAGGATGATCCAATACACAAATTGTCACTAGATATTTTAAACATTTTGACAGTGAGACTTCAGTTTCTTTATCTCTAAATGTCACTTGCAGAATCAAAAATTACACCAAGGTATCACCAGACAAACCTAGGATATTTTCAGGGAAAAAGAAAAAGTGGGAGAAGAAATGAAGGGTGTACGTTATTGGGAATGTGAGAATGCCATCACTAATTATATCAACTACCATATCCATTTTTGCCAGTACCGTAGGTTGCCCTTTCCTGATTTATTACCAGGTTTGGGGGCAAAAGATATTTCATGGTCCCTTAAATTAATCTGAAGAGGCTACATTTTTGGTTGTGAGTTTGTCTTAATTTGACTCAGTAGGACTACTTATAAGTACTTGGTTCTTTACTGAAGGTTCTTTTGATAACTGTATTAAGGATCCTTAGTATAATCTATGACTGCTGTTGTCTTTATGAAAATTCAGGCTTCTTAATGGGAACACCTGAACTTTTAAAGTAATCAAACAGTTTTTGTTACTTAATATTCAGCCAATTTTATTAGTATTGACTTTTATTCCCTTTGTCCTATTTGAGGGCAAAGATCAGAATCAGGTAATTTAAGGAAATCAGTGGTGTGGAAACTTCTTGCACCAATATTGATCAACTCACCTATAATTTACAGTCTTAAGGAGTTGCCTGGAGTACTGAGAAGTGACTTACCCATGGTCACACAGTTAAGTGTGTGTCAAGTACAACACTTGAACGTTCACCCTAGGTCTTTCCAACTCCCCACTCCATTCCAGCTTTCCACTACATCATGCTACAATTTATTGACCTAAGTACTGAAGAAAATGAAATAAGTTTTTGTGGCCATTTGACATTTTGATTATATACTATTCTGGCCAAAAATCTCATGTTAAGTCTTTTAATATTAATGTACATTTCTCATGCATGATTTGGATGCCTATTCCAAAAAATGGGGTTCCTGCTCAGGATTTAGGAAGACCAAATTCAATTTTGAGGGAGCCTGACCCTAAATAGGTGATAACAGGCTTTTCAGGCTTTTTTCTTTCTTTCTGTGGCTCATTATGTCCCCCACACCAGAGTTCTTTAGGAAAAAATCTTAAATCTTCTAGAAAGTCATGCAGTGTACAAAATAGTAAATCTAAGATATAGAATTACTTGCTGTTTATTTCCTTTGCCACAAAAGAAGTGCTTAAAGCACAAGACTCATAAGCATGCATTAATAGTTAAAACACATAATACGGAACAAGTATTTCACTTATATATCTGACCTGTCTGTGCAACTCACAGGTTCAGAGCAGAAGTCTGGCAATGATACACTTTCTTCTCCTCTGAGAAGCACTAACTACAGTGGCAGGAATCGCCTGCCTCTGGCAGTCAGCTCCCAACTCCAGGACTGCCAAACTCTTGTGCTTGCTAGGCAGCCACCAGGAGTGGAAATGCTCATCTCTTGGATTTGAAGCAGCAGCCAGGGATTTGAGGTCTGGCTCTTCAGGTTCACTCGGACAAGTACATGTACCCATTGCCCTGTGTGGTTCCATAGCTACTGGGGCAGGGGAGGAAAGAGAAATCCCCTCCCCCTCTCTTGTGGGAAGTCCATGAGAGGGCTAGCACTGCCTGTACTAACAGAAAACCTTCCTCCAAAAAACTCTGGTTGACCCTTATGACTCACAGAGCTCTCCTTGACTCAATTGCTTTTGACTCAGCCTCCCCCCCCCCAAAAAAAAAATCACAGGAACTAAGGGACCAAAAATCAGCCCATTTGTGGGGAGTAATGATGCCAGAAGAGTTTTTACAGGACCTCTAAAAAGCAGTTGGGGAATATGGCATCTGCATGAAATGTTACTTAATCATTTTAACTACCTTGAAATCTAAAGAATAAAGATGCTCTGGCATTATTACCCCATTAGTGTCAGAGGTAGAATTTGAACTCAGGTCTTCCAAATCCTAGGAGTAACACTGTTCCCTACATACAACTGCATAGGGGGCCGTTGCCAGTTGTCCAGACTTTTGTCCTGCCTTTGGATGTTGATGACTCTGGAAGAGAGAGTGAGGTTGAGAACTGTACAGTTCTGCTGCACTTAAATCCGGTTCATACACCTCTTTATGTCACTGGTCTTCACCAAAACTAAGGACCAGCAGCAACAATTGCGTTATTATAAAGTCACAGTTCGGGTTTTGACTCCAGCCCCCAATCCTTTACTTTCAAGGCCTTAGTCGTATGGCAGAGGTTGTTGTTGGGAACCCCAAGGACACGCCAAGCTGTATATAAACCTTGGAGACAAGGGGTTGTGTTAGAATAAGGAAAGCATAGCACGCGTAAAATAGTTGCATAGTTTTGCAGGAAAATAAATGAATTCTTACCCTCCTTTGATTTAGATGTGAACCAGTAAAGCCAGTGTTCTGAGCGGAAGAAACAAAAACCTCCGATTTGAATCTCTTCCAACAAGCATGTCAAGTCTTTTTTCTTATAACGTGTTAAATTAAAAAGCTATTTATGAATTCCATGTGTAACAAATAAAACAAAACCCTGTTGTCCCAAAGAAACCAGTCAGAAAACTCCACCTGTTAAGGTCTTCCTTCCCTCGGCACTCTTCTTAACCTGGTACTCCACAAGGAAAAGCAAAACAAAACATTTTTATAATGAAAAAAGAAAAATAGGACATCAAAATTCTGAGCTGAAAAGTGGTGTGATTCGACAGGACTCAAAATTTGGCATTTTGAGGGATTCCTGAACAATAAGAGAAGAATATAGAGAAAGGTTTGTTCAGCCCCAGGGCAGCTTCATCGAAAGGGTTCTCAAAGGGCTTTCAGAAAACAAAAACAAAAGCCAAGCAACACACTCCTAGGGGAAAAGCAAAATTAAACTTTTTTTAAAGCTTAGACTCTTTAAGTCCATGAGATGAGGCAGTTAAGATGCTTCATGATGCAGAATTTTTTTTGTGAGTAATGCTCCCATGAATCTACCTACTCTTCTATTACCATTCTTACTTTTTCCCTTGCTCTAGTATATTCCTCCTGAGAGTGTAATAGAGATATTAGAACGTTGGAGCTAGAAAATACCTTCCAAATCACCTTCCTCAACCCTCTCATTTTACAGTTGAGGAAATTGAAGTGCCTGACACTCATTGTTCTTGGACTATGGAATGACTTTCTACCTGACTGCTGTTAGCCTCTGCTAATTTTTCTCTTTCCATTTATCTTATATGTAAAAGAAAAACATCAGAGAATCATTTAAGTCTTAAATTATGACATTTTTGCTTTTAAGTCAGCAAGTGTTAAGTGCTTACTATGTGTAGAGGCAGCTAGATGACTCATGGATAGAGCACTGGACCAGGGATCAGGAAGACTGTTCAGTATATTAGAATCAGTTCAAATCCAGTCTCAGACATGTAGTGGCCGTGTGACCCTGGGCAAGTCACTTAATTTCTGTATGCCTAATCCACTGGTTCTTGTCCTACAAACATGAAGTCAGATTAGTCAGGCATCACCCCACTAATCAGTTCCTTTCCATAGACATCCGAGTAGGACTGTCTTTAGAAGTCAGGTGCTGCTGTATCCTTGTGGCATACCCTTATTAGGGCTAAGCAGTCCTTTTGCTACTGATTGGTGACTTAGTAACTACTTCATTTTTGTCACAAATCATATGTGATCTAACAGGGTGACACCATCAGTCCTACCCCTACCAAACAGAACCAGTACAACTATGGAGTCCCATAAGGTGATTTCAAATTCTGCCAGTAACTTCCTGTGTGAACGTGAACAAATTTCTTCATTTATCCGAGTCTCAGTTTCCTCATCCATAAAAGGAAGAAATTGGACTAGATCAGGAGTTTTTAACCTGGGATTCATGGAAGGGATGTATAAATAAATGTATCTGCATAGGGGCTTTGTGAGCTTGCATGGAAAAGAAAAATCTTTATTTTCACTAATCTTTAAATGAAATTGATTATTTCCATAAGTTCTTAATTTAAAAAATATTCTGAGAAAGGGTCAAGAGTCTAGCAGACTGCCAAAGGAGTCTGTAACACTAAAAAAATTAGAATCCTTGAGCAAGAGGATCTCTGAAGCTCATTCTACTAGCACTGAATCTGTGTTACTCTGACAAGAATTACTGATGTTAAGAGGTAAATGTTACAATATTGAGGGGAGGGGGAGGAATTAAAGAAATAAATTAATCTGAGCTAGGGCAGTCGTACATAGGATTACCAGTCACATGAAGTAACATGGAAAGCACTTCCCAAGCCTCAAAGCACTATATAAATGCAAGTTATTCTTATTAAATCAGTCTGGAAGATATTGAATAATTTAGAGTAGCTCTGTGTTCACTGTGAACCAAAAATAAGGAAGCTATAGTAAGATTCATATTTCATCCCAGGAAATCAGACAGACAAGGATATTTTGTTACAATTAGAGGAAACATTCAATCAAAAAGGACTGTCACTCATCCTATAGTGTTAAGGGAGAATTATGTTCATTCTTCAGTCGTGTCCAACTATTTGTGATTCCATTTGGGGTTTTCTTGGCAGATACCAGAGTGGTTTATTATTTCCTTCTCCAGCTTATTTTACTGATGGGGAAACTGAGGCAAATGGGTACATGAGTTGTCCAGGGTCACACAGCTAGTAAGAGGCCACTTTTTACCTCAGGAACGCTCATCTTGTTGATTCCAGGCCAAGCACTCTAACCACTGCCCCACCTAGCTACCTCTTGCATATATAACCCTTCAGATTGCTTGCTTTCTCAGTGAAGGGGAGGGAAGGAAGATGGGAAAGAATCTGAAACTCAAAATTTAAAAAAAAAAAGAATGTTAAAAATTATTTTTACATGTTACGGGAGAAAAATAAAATAAAATAATAACATTTTTAAGATGTAGTTTCCTGTCTTGACTTCATCAAAGTTATTTCATCCAGAATACTCCATGTTTTTGTTTTTATTGAATTAATTTGTCAAATGACCCAGCAAAATTTATCCAGTCTTTTAATTCAAAAAAAACTCTGTAAACCTATTTTTTCTTATTGTAAAATTGAAGTTAATATTTTAGGCAATAACATCTAATCACTGAGAATAGAATAAGAAAATGAACTTTGATGAAAATCTATAAAACTTCTCTAACATTATTAACCACTAGTAGCCTAAAGCGTCTGGGGTCACTTCCCTCTTTACCTTCTGCACTAAAATACCCATCTTCTAAGGACCCTCTCACTCAATTCAGACTAGCATTAGTTCTGGGAAATTTGGCTTGTAAAGAGAAGAGCTAGGTTCTTTTTTCTTATATTCTTTATTTCATTATAGCCTTACTCCAGATATACTTATAGCTTGGATTTGGCTCATGTTTCCCCAAGGAAGGAAGTAAAACAAGTATGTCTTACATATCTCCTACGTTCCTAGTATGTTCTAGGCACTGTGCTAAGTGCTTCACAAATAGCCCATTAGGGCCTCACCACAACCCTGGAGGAATGAGGGGGTAGGTCCTAGCATTGTGCCCATTTTACCGTTGAGAAAACTTAGACACAGAGAGGTTAAAGGACTTGCCCAGAGTCAGAGATCAGATTTAACTCAGGTCTTCTGAATTCCAAACTAAGTCAATGTTCTTATCTACTGTGCCAAATAGATGTTTCATGTACAAAGTGATTTTCCTAAACCACAGGTCCAGCACGTCACTGTCCCTACTCAGTAAACTCCAGTGGCTCCAGGATCAAGTACAAAATGTCCCATTTGGCTTTCAAAACCTCTTCATAGTCTAACTCCCTTCTTCCTTTTCCGGTCTTCTTATTCCTTACTCCCTGTCACATACCCTGAGCCAATGACACTGGCCCCCATACTGTTCCTAGAACAAGATACTCTATTTCTCAGTTCTGGGCATTTTCTTTGACTGTCATCCCTGCCTGGAATGCTTTCCTTCCTCATCTCCACTTCCTTGCTTCCTTGGCTTCCTTCCATTAAGTCCCAAATGAAATCTCATGTCCTACAGTAAATCTTTCTTAGACCTCTTAATTCTAGTGCCTTCCCTTTTTAAATTATTTCCTATTTTTTCTGAATATTGCTTTTTTTGGGTACATTTGCTTACTGTCTCCCCATTAGCTTGTGCCCTCTTTGAGGTCAGGGCATTCCTTATGCCTCTTTTTGTATGCTCAGTATTTAGCACAGTGCCTGGCACATTGTAGGCAATTAATGTCTGTTGAATGCTTTTTCCAATCTGTCCTTCATCTAGAAGTCAGACCAATCTTCCGTTATGTATAGATCTGATGATGTCACTCTCCTGATCAAAATCCTTCAGGGACTTTCCATTCTCCAGTAAATCAAATTCAAACTCTTCTGCCTGGCATTTAAAGCCCTCCACAATTTGATGCCATTCTTCCTTTCCAGTTATCACATTCTTCTTCTCTTTAGATCTGCTTAATAGAAGCAGGAAGGGCAATTCTGCACATGTTCTGTTCAATCTCCAATTATACTTAAAAAAAAAAAAAGCAGAGACAACAGTTTATTAAACCACCCAGAATTAGCGAGGTTTTCCTTGTCTTAGTTATCTCCATCTTAAGGACCAGATTTTTTTTTTTGCTGTTAAATATACAGTAGCATCATTTATTTTAACACTTGTATGTAAAAGGTGTTTCTTCAGGCCAGATAATTTTATGTAAAAATCAAACCCATCATAATTCCTCCCCTCCCCTCCATGCCCAGTAGTCCTTTCTATATCAAGTGCAATCAGAAATTTTTACAACCTGAATCTCTGCTTCTGAAACAAAGTTGTAAGTGATAACAAAATACATAAAATCAACTTGACCCTACATGAATCCTCAATGATTTCTTCTGATGAACTGGAGCTTTTTCTGATGCAATTTGGGGTTGCTGGGACCCCTGAGATGTCAGGGTATGAGGTGGTGTCTGCCTGGAATGAATTCACGCTTTCAAACTTTCCAGTCAAATGACAAGGTTTGTTGTGATGCCAATAGAAGTTGGCAGGGTTCCTATTAAACCTGCAGCTTAATGGGGATAAGACTGATGCTTATATACAAAAAAGGACAGTGGAAGGGCCTGGATAAGATTAAGGAATGGTAAATAGTCTGGGGACAGCCAGAAATGAAGTAGGCTAATTAGGTGCTATAGATGGGATTAAGGAGTGATGGGTATATGCAAGTAGTCTGGGGTGGGAGAAGAGCTGAAGGGAAAGGAATGGGAAGTAAGCTAATTAGGTGATCCAGGTGGGCTGGAGGTGGGCCAGTTGTCTTGGGTGGAGGCCAGTGGTCTGGGCTGTTGAAATGCATGGGAAAATTCTAGGACTTGGTTGCTTTCAAAAGGGTCTAGGTCCTTCATTTCTGCTTTTTCTTTTTTGCCTGGCCATGAATTTCTCAGTATTTTGCTTGTGACGTGCACTCTTGCAATGTTGTAAAAATTTGTTACTGATGGTTTGGGGTTCTTTGGAATACTACCAGTGCAAATGAAAGAATAATGCAGCATGACACCTTCATTAAACTTGCTTTCCAATGCCTCACTGTACAGTGCAGGTGAGCCTAGGTTACTGCAAGCTGTGCCAGGTTTCAGCAGGCTAGAGTACAGAACCAGTGAAGGTATGTGTAGGTTTTGTCCTAGAACCAGCGTAGTTCTATCAGAGAAAGTTTTTTTTTTAAACCGTTCTTTGGTTTTTATTTTTTTAAAACAAATAGCTGGTGAAGACCTGCTGCTAAAGTGTTGAACGTTTGTGGTCTATGATGCAGAAGGAATATGTGCACTGAAGAAATCAAATTGTTCAAACTAGAGATTGATCGTCTCAGTCAAAACAAAGCCAATGTGGTGCATTTTATTTAAACTAATTTCTTTTCAGTCTGATTCTTTTTCCTATCAGCTAAGACCCTGGTTTTTAATGTATAGTGTCAGCATTACTCAGTAGACTTAGTGCTCCTATTTTCAAGGAAAGTTATTTATAAAATCTCTAGCTTATTCAGTAATGCAAAGAAGAGTTGATTATACTACTCCTCTTCTCCTCCTTCCTCATCTTCCTTTCTCTTCCTCCTCCTTTTTCTTCATCCCTTCACCAATGTGGCCCCTTCCTTACATGTGGGTGTTCTGTCCATAGGAATATATTTTTTAGTTGCTTATATTTTGTAAGACATTTGGGGCTTGGGACCTAGATTTTTTTTTTTTAAAAATTATTTATTTCTACTTATTACTATCATTTTCTTTTTCAAAAAGCTGAGACAATTTACTTTTTGTCCTGTGCAGTTTTCATTTATGATTTCTTGAAATACAGGTCTGAAGAAAACAGGCTTTAAAAAAAAGCCCATTGTGTTTCAAATGTAGCTACTTGACTAAGCCTTTAAACCCTAATCACTCTGACTGACTCTCAGTGAAAGGGTCATTACCAACTTCCTCTGGCTCATTGTTTAGTTTTTGATGGCTTAAAATTCATCAATAACAACTGCTTTTTGTTCAGTCTAGAAACTCTAAGGGTCTTCCCCATCCAAATGGATCTGCTTTGTGGTAATAAATTGGGCCAATTTTTGTCTCAGTTCCCTCCTTAGATGCTGAATGAGTGTTGCCTCAGACAAACTGAGACCTGGGAAAGAGCTAACTTGGAAAGGCCAAGGTCACCCAATGCATCTGGAGCAGTCTAGGACAATGCAGTCTGATGAGAAATGAAGAGATGGCTGGCTTGGGTGCCCTGCTAAAATGAAAGTTCCATGAGAAGGCCTCCAATCAGAAGGAGGGTCTCCAAGGGCAGAGCATACTTCTGAGAGGTAAATTCCAGGATGAATAGGTTTCTGGGTGATGTCAGAGTAAAAGAGGAGAGTAACCTGATACTCTCTTGAATTCTCGGTCCATTGAATTGCCATCTGTAAGACAGATAAACACAATACACAGGAGGGCTGGGAGCACAGATTCACTCTTGATTTGGTCAGACAGGAAAAACAATAAGAAGGGGTTAATAATCTTACTTTATTCTAGTCTAGTTTTCTCAGAAAAGGATTGCACAACTCCTACAGCATTCTCTGATCACCTTTCTCACAGGGGCTGGTGAGAAGGTGAGGGGGCTACTACCCCTATGTCTCAGTGAGTCAGTCAAAACAGGTACAACTTGTGCTTCCCCTAAATCCCCTCAAGCCCCAATGGAGGCATCTGTGTGCCGATCAAGGCATGCACAACATTCCAGCTTGTGCACTCAACACTAAGGTTCCCGCCAAGCTTCAATAGGGGCCAATTGAGGCACACACAGCATTTGTGCATTCAACCCTAAGGTTCCCCATTCACTGTGTAGTGACTACCTGTTTTATAGGCCAACAGACAAAAGTATATTGGCAGCAATAGGCTCACGAATTTACATCACCTCATCCCTTATCTCACTGAACAGCCACAGTGGATACTTATATTATTTATCATTATATAATGTGCACAAACCTGGTGGAAATGTTTTGAATCATAACTGTGGGAACTCATATCTAGTACCTGGAAACAGGAGATTGTTATATGGCTATGGATCCTGGAAAACTGAACTCTAAGAAATAATAACAAAAATTCACTTTACACACACTAATATCCACCTTACTTACTCTAAAATTCACCCTACATACACTATCTATACACCAAAGCCCAATTGCCAGTCTATATACTGTTGACCTGAAAACTTGCTTAAAGAAAAGGCAACAGGCTAAATGCATACATTTTATGATTTAATTAATTAAACAATTCTTTATTAAAGATAACAGTTACATAACGTTATGGAGTCAGAGGTTAATCTGACTACCTGGTACAGATATCTTCTGGCTTATATACATTTCACCATGAGAAAGGAACTCTCTTAGTTGGACAAATTGTAAATTTAGTAGGACAAGACAATTAACAAAGCAACGTCAGTTGGGATTTGTGATTCCAGGCTGTGTGAATATATGTCTCTGTGACATACGATAAGAAAGGAAATCCCACCACTCTAGTGGCAGGCTTTCTGTCCTAAACAGGTACTTGAAACAGCTGACACAGGAAAGGGTAAACAAAGTTTCAATTGAAATTACAACCTAGGACATCTGTGTTTTTTTCTTATCACTAAAATGCCATTAACATGCCATATGTCCACAAAATATTAAGACATAGAAAATGTCCCACTATTCAGAAAAAGTGTCCTAGGTCAAAGGTCTTGCAAGGAATGTTAAGTCAGCCCTGGCTGGCCTCTGTTGACATAGGAAGAGACACTCTCCAAGTTTGCTTCACAGAGAACAAAGAAATCATTCCAAAATTTTACATTAAATATTATCAATACCAAATTCCTGATCTATACAGGAAAAACACTCTGATCTCCTTTCCTGAATCCCATAGTTGGAAATTCATTTTTCCCTTGGATTTCCTATGGCACTTTTTTTGTGTACAACGTCTGTCTCCCCAACCTCCTCCCTCACCTTATTTGTCCATTTTACATAGCCACTGGTAGGGTGCATCCCAGAAAGGGGTGGTTGCTATTTGGATTCAGTGGGGTAACCCTGTGGATATCTATCCTTCTAAATACTTCATGAGTCCCATCATTGGGTTTTCCCTTGACAATCAGTCAGTAGACTCAGTTAATTTTTCAGCAAAAGTCAAATTGACTCAAATAGTATTAGGAAAAACTGTAGTTAAAACGTTTCCCTAATATCAGGAGCATCATGCTCTCCCACAAATACACCTAAGGTCCAGGAGGGGCGAAGAGATAGATGGGATGGATATACGTATGTATGTATATATATATACATATACATACACACACACACACATACACACACACACACACAGATATACGGAGAGGGAGAGAGAGAACACATGTGGTCTAGAAGGGCATAGAAGTCTGTTCTGTCTCTGGAGCAGGAAGCCTTCCCCAGACACTCTTAATTCTACTGCCTTCCCTTTGTAAATTACTTCTGGTTTATCCCGTATATAGTTTGCTCCTCCTAAGATGTGGTATCTTTCTTGCACAGGTCAATTAATTAGCCTCCTGGGCTCATTCTTCAATGAGCAACTTCTTTTACCTTCAGCCTCTGGATTGGCTGGCTAGTACTTCACTATCTTCAGCTGGAATGTCCTGTACTCTTTTCAGCTGAAGTGCTACATAATTCTTTCAGCTAGAGCAATGACCTTTAACTTCTCCAGGCAGAAGAGAGATTTGCCTCCAGCTTTGAACAAATCTTCCTGGGTTAAAAAACAAACAAATTAAAAAACAACAACAACAAACCTACCCAACCTTCAGTAAGCCACTCTATGTTGCCTTGGAGTTATTCATTTCAGTTCACTTACTTTCATCTCCCATACTCCTTTAGGAATCTTCTATAGTAGAAGGGTGGCTAGACACAAAAGTATGAATCCAATCTCTGCCTTGGAAGCAAATTTTTTATCTTGTTTGCCTTTTCATTAGCCCTGAGCTATTCCAACCTCCCTGCCCTTTCTAGGTTAGGAAAAGTGCATTTTGCAGCTGAAGGCATTAATCACTCCTCCAGCTCACAGGAATCCTAGAGATGGAAATTAGAATCCAATCTCCAACCTCACTCATCAATGCTCTTGGTGGTGGTAGTCCAGTCTCCTCATGAATATGTCCAAGAACAAGACGCTCACTATTTGTAGAAGCAGCACATTGGATTTTTAGATGTTTCTCATTGTTATAAAATTCTTTCATTTAGCCTAAAGATGTCTCTCTCTGTAAGCTTCCATCCATTTCCTTTTGTTCTGCTTTTAAGAGTCATATAGAATGAGGCTAATTCATCTTCTACAAGACATCTCACAGAATCAAAATCACAGAATTTTACAGAATTCTAGGGTTGGAGGAGACCTCATCTCTTGGAGATCTAGTCTTACACATCTAGTCCCATGCATAACTTGAAAAAGAACCTCACTTCTGTCTATCCACTAGATGGCATCTAGACTCTGCTTGAAGAAGTGCAGTGCCAGAGAGCCTACCACCTCCTAAGCGGCTTCTTAAAAAATTCCACTCATTGCTCCTGGAACAAAAACTCTTCCAAATGATAAACATATGGACCAACTCTCATGATCTTCCTGAGTTTTCTCTTCTGCAGGCTAAGTTCTTTCAATCTGTCCTTTTGTGGCATGGATACAAGACCGTTCTTGTATCCATGGACTCTCCATCATGGATTCTCTCTGAATGCTCTCCAGATGATCAGTCTCCTTCCTAAACTGTGATCCCAGAACTGAACACAGTATTCCAGATATGATCTGATTAAAACATAGTACATTCTTACCTTCTTGTTCCTGGAAATGGTACCTCCCTTAGTGTCACTCAATATCACATCACACTATTGACTTTTATTGAGGTAGCAGTCTACTGAAATCCTATGATCATTTTCAGAAAAAATATGCTCTCTAATTATGCTTTCTTTATCTTGTAACTATCAAGTTGACTTTTTAAACTTATGTTTAAGATTTTACATTTATTGCTATGTTATTTTATCTTAATTTATTCAAACCCAGTGATCTAGACTAAAATCTTTTGGGATTTTGACTCATTTGGTATGTTAATTATCCCTCCCAGTTTTTTGTCATTTGGAAATTTGATAAACATGGGGTCTATGCCTTTATCCAAGTTATTGCTAGAAACACTAAGTACCAAGTAGTCAAGCCCAGGTCCTTGGGCCACTCTACTGTAGGTTTCCTTCCAAGTTGAGGTCTTTGAAGGTGGTCCTTCAATTAGTTCCAAATCCATCTAATGTACTATTATCTAACCCATACTTAACCATTTTTCCTACAGGAATAGCATGAAATACATTATCATATACTTTGCTAAACTCCCTTAGTTGCTTCTGCCTCTTTGAATGGAGAGGGCAGAGCAGAAAACTCTTGCATAGCCTCACTTTATAGAACAGAATGAATACCAGCCACTTCTTCACTTGCCACCAGCTGCTCTGCCTGGTTTCAACTCCACCATCATATTCATTATACCCCTAACTGAGGACTTTTGGGTACTCCCTCAACCTTTTCAGCTTACTTTTGTAACACAGTATCTGGCATATAGTAGGTGCTTAATCAATGTTTATTCTATCATATTATATCTAGGTAAACCTTATCTATATTCTTTCTCTGTCCTCTTACCCTATCAAAAGCATGACCTGTATTTAATGAAATCCTACTGCATTTTTTTTAGGCATAAATTCCTTTTTATATAATGCTCATTTATTAAGTCCTTGGTTGATTATTGTCTCAAAGAGGACCAAAATGAGATCACTATGGTAGAGTCTGACTGGCTGATCAGACCAGTCTGAGCTCAGAAGGTTCCACCATAGGTCAGGCACAAATAGTCCACATATGAATATTTGGGGTGGAGATGTCTCTAAATTTCCATATCTCATGCTTCTTTTGAGCTACTACAATTCTGCTTCACTCATAGAGTACAGCACCTTCTTTGATATGGGCATGCCATGCTGGGCAGTCCTTTGTCTGCTTCTTCCATGTCATATAATCAATTCCAAACTACTTCAGAGAGACCTTGAGAGTGTCCTTGTATCACTTCTGACTACTACATGAGTGTCTTCCATTTAAAAACAAAATAAAGCAGTTCTTGCCCATGAGGAGCGTATAATCTAACGGGAGAGATGTTCACTGACCATCTCTTTAATAACCCAGTTCAGAATTTTCCCAGGAACTGAAGTTATGTTCCCAGACTTATAGTTTACAGATTCTATCCACTTACCGTTCTTAAACACTGGGTTCACTCTTACTCTTCCCTAGTTTAATATTCCTCTTCCTTTCATGGTAATCTTGTAATATCATCATCAATGACTCAGCAATCTCCCCCATCAGGTTGTTTTTTTTTTTTTCATTTTCCAGATTATCTGGGCTTGGTTTGAATTCACCAAGAGAAGTAAGTTCTCTTATCTTCCTATCTTGGGAGTAACTCCTCCCTGGTCATTTTTGTTTAACATCTCGTGTGCAAAGACCACTCTCTGAGAAAACAGAAATAAAATTAGAGTTAAGTTCTACTTAATCTCCTCCATCCACTCTAGTGGTCAGTTAGTCAACAAACATGTAAGCATGTAAGGTACTATGCTAAATACTAGTGTGAAAAACATACTCACTCTAAAAAGGGCAATGCTATTTATGAAGCCAGGAAAGATTTTATTAATTTTTAAGTTCATTTCCCTTTGAATGAATGAGTAGTTCCTAATGGATTGCTACATTTTCTCAGATA
Organism: Potorous gilbertii; assembly: GCA_028658325.1. NCBI lineage: Eukaryota > Metazoa > Chordata > Mammalia > Diprotodontia > Potoroidae > Potorous > Potorous gilbertii. The sequence continues at coordinate 52,414,623 of CM053769.1, forward strand.
AATGCAAGCCATTTTATGCCTTATTTCCAATTCAAATTTATCACCTTCCTCCCATTGACTAGGCAACAAACCCCATCCCACATGGGTCTGCATTTCTGTCACATTCCTTATTTTCTTTGTAGAATGACATGCTATGAATTCTCTCAGAGGAATTCCCTTAATTGGCAAAAGGCCAAACCCAGGATGTTTAAGGTTCCTTTCCATTTATATAAGAAGAGTAATGAAATTCTTCTTGGGGCCTTTGAAGTTATGGATTCTATCTAAAGGGCCGGGGAAAGTGTTGTTGGCCTCTAGATGTGTTAACAAATAGGCACCCACATCCTTGTTGATTTCTAATTTCCGAGTCATTTGTTTCCCTGTCTTCCCAGCAAATCCAAGACTTTTGGCATATTATGTATTTTCTTGTGGAAACAGAAGTTCAGTTCATTTCTTGCACTAGAGATATGACAAAAAGCAAAAAACCAATCGATCCTTCGAAGTAGCATATATTTTATCAAGACAGACAACATATAACTAGCGAGGTACATATAAGCTATATACAGAATAGATGGAAACAGTGATCCTCCCAAATATAGGAAACCACCCTGAAAAAAAAAACACCCAACCCCAACACTTTCCTCATTAGACTCAATTTATTCTGTGTTTTGGGGTTATTCTTCTGTCTTTAAAAAAAATCTGAGTTGGCTGATGAGGGGTCAGTGTGTTTATATTAGTCTTTTTAGACAATTCTCTTTTTTTCTTCTTAATCAATTATTTCTCTTGCAACTTCAGAATTTCCTTGTTGGGAGTTCCCCATTTCTGCAAGGCTGCCTGACCTTGTAGAATTAGAGTCCATGGAATTCGACCTATTCTTTCATCTCTTTGAAATCTTTTCTTCCCAAATTTCAGGAGCAGTGTCATCCTATCCCTGTTTTTGTTCTCCTTTATCACAAACTCTAAGACGGAGTGTTTACTTCCATGAAGCCAACCTTGACCATCCCTTTCTTAGTTAGACATGTTTCTTCCATCTTGGAATCCCCCATGCCACTGTTTGACCTGGGGTATGTGCACCAATGTAGTGATAGCATTGCTAGACTGGCAGGTTGGTCATTGCCTCTCACTGGCCCTCACCTTTATATAGACAGCACCCCTCTTTCCCAGCTGTTTTCTCATTTCCCTTTCTCTCTAGCCACTTCCTCAGCTGTGTTCTTCAGGAGGAATGGTTTTTCTCTCAAACCCAGGAAGACACTGAAAAATAAATATGACCAATATGAAGTCTTATAGTAGCTAGATGGTGCAGTAGATAGAAAGCTTGGCCTGCAGCCAGGAAGACCTGAATTCAAATCTAGATTCAGACACTTCCTAGCTGTTTGACCTTGGGCATATCACTTAATTTCTGTCTACTTCACTTTCCTTAACTGTAAAATGAGGTTAATAATAGCATCTACTTCTCCAGGTTGGATATTCGTAAAATATTTAGCACAATGCCTGGTATATAGTAGGCGTTTAATAAATCATCATGCCTCCCCTCTCCTCTCATATTCATTCCAGCTAGTCACAGTCCTTCCCTTCAATCATAATTTGGTGACCTCTTCCCTGAATATATATTGCCCAGTATCCTACCTAGTTGGTAAGTTCTTAGTTGTTCCCATTGACCCTTGCTCCAACTGTTGGGGGTGGTAGTTAGAGAAACCTTTAAATTAGCTGACTATCACTCCCCGGTGGACAAAATGGTTAAAGGATGTGAACAGGCGGTTTTCAAAGGAAGAAAAGTCCAAACTATCAAGAACTATATGAAAAAGTGTTCCATTGCTATTTTGTTATTCATTTGTTCCAATAATGTCTCACTCTTCATGATCTTATTTGGGTTTTTCTTGGCAAAGATACTGGAGTGGTTTGTCACTTCCTTCTCCAACTCATTTTACAGATGAGGAAACCAAAGAAAACTAGGGTAAGTGACTTGCCCAGAGTCACACAGCTAGTAAATGTCTGAGGCTGCATTTGAACTCAGACCTAGCACTCTATCCTGCACCATCTAGTTGCCCTCACTAATTATTGGAAAAATGAAAGCAATTTTGAAGTTACCCTTCTCACCTATCAGACTACCAAAGATGACAAAGGAGGCAAATTACAAATGTTGGAGAGGCTGTGGGAAAACAGGTACACTGGTACAATGTAGATGGAACTGTGAAGTAGTTGAACCATTCTGGAAAGCCATTTAGAAATAACACACCCTCCCCATAGTTACTAAATTGTATATACTCTGCAACCCAACCACTAGACCTATGCCCCAAGGAGATGGACAAAAAGTATTTATTGCAGCTTTTTTCACTGTAGTCAAAAATTAGAAACTAAAAGAGTGTCCTGCTATTGGAGAATAGTTAAATGAAGTGTGACATATCAATGTAAAGGAATATTATTCCATCTTGAGAAAAGATGAAATGAATGGTTTCAGCAGAAATTGGGAAGACCTCTATGAATTAGTACAGAGTTTACAGTAAGCAGAACTAGAACTATATATAATGAAAACAAGATAACCCCCTTTGGGATACTCCCTTCTTTCTAGTTTTCATTTCACCACTTTCTCTTAGATCTCCTCTTGTCTCCATGAGCTCTCCTTCTCAGACTCCCTTGCTAGATTTTCATTCAGGCTGCAACTGTGTGATAGGATCGGGTTTTCTCTATTTCCCCAAAACAGGGATTAGTTTTTCCTAAAAGGCAACAAAGAGTTCTCCCTCCTCTTCCCTTTTCCCATCCCCCTTTTTCCTTCCCTTCTCTTCTTTTTCTCCTTTCCTCCTTTCTTTCTTTCCTTCTTTCCTCTTCTTCCTCTCACTGGTCCTTGCCTATCTTGATGCAACTTCCTAGTCAATATAAGGACTTAAAAAGTCCCATCCACATGGAATTGGGGCCCCTCCTAGATGGCAGATGTTTGAAGACCACTTAAGTTGTCATACTGTTTCTTGCTGACCAGACTTATTTCCATATGGAGATGAATCTATAGGCGCTAAGAGCCACTGTATCATTGGTACATATCCTCATTGTGTCAGGTCAAAGTGAACCTCTTTTTGTTAGCTATTCAGTGACTTGTGAGTGAATCATTCCCTCCCAGATCAAACCTGAGCTAACAGGGTGCTGGAGTTAGGTGTTGCCCAACATTTGATGTAGTCAGTAATTGGGATAAGATGAGATGACCTTATGACCCCACTGCATGTTTGAATTGGGGAAAAGGTGCTGCAAACATGGAGGGTGGGGTGATTGGATTGTGGAACAGGGAATGATGCTGAATCAAAAGCCTTTCTCATCATGGATAGGTAGTCCTCTCAAAGAGATAGGAACCAGTTAGTTCATTGGGTGTTGGAGAAGACTATCTGGGAGGGTCATGAAGGTGCCAAGTCCAGCATTTCCTGGTTGTTGTTGCCAACCATCCTGCCAAAGTTTGACTGCCAGGAGAATGAGACTGAAAATGAACTGGCTCAGCACATCTACAAGGTAGAGACAGAGCTCTTGGCTCTTAGGGACCATGCAATAAAGGCAAAGAACAGTTAATGGAGCTAGTGGCCACACAAGTGAAGGGACAGTTTCTGATGTGGGTGGGGACTCACAGTCCAAATCCAGGAAACCACCATATGGTCTCTGATCCAGAGCTTCTGGTTTCCATTGAGATCACAGCTATGAGACAGGGGAGTGAGAGTGAAAATGAGGAAGAAACTTGAGAAAGCCCTGGAATTATTTCATTACTGCTCCTAGATGAGTGATACCTTGCCCAGAGGGAGCAGGTGGTGAATGGTTGGCTTTCTCCACCAAGATGTGGGGGTGGCTCCTGGAAAAGTTCTCACAAAAACCTGATGAGTAACTGGAGCAGTGGCTACTGATTATGGTCTAATGGAGCTGATGCTGAGAATCTCTCATCTTCTGATTTCCAGAGGCTGGTGGAGCTCCCTGAGGACTTACTTTTACAGAGTCAGCTGCATCTATTAGAGCCTCCAGATAGGGAGTGCTCTTTGTCCCTTTTCAGGTGGCTGAGATAGGGAGTTATTCATATCTGGTCCAATAAAGATAAATTCCTAAGAGGCTCCCAATGGTAAAGGGTGCAAGATAAGGGGTGAAGTTCCTAAAGGATGAGGAGAAATGGGTTGATTTATTCACTCAACTCCACAAACTACCATGCCCTATGATCAGCCTGCCTCTGCAGAATTTAGATCCTGCCTTCTGGGTGGTCATGCCAGAATGTTTTTAGACTTTGGCTATAGTCTCCCCCACCATAACTATAATGTTTTAGGCTAATCAATTGATGAAACTTGAGCAGGGGGTTGGGACAGTTGTGGCATGGGTAAATAGTGCTATCAATATGAATAGATACTCTGGGAAGGGACAGAGGAAAGGTCACAGAACCTTCAGTCTTTCTAGGGGGCAGAAAGCAATGATGCCCTTTCCCTTAGGAACACTTGAGTAAGGCTCAACTTGGGGGTTCATAAGAAACTGACAGCCAATCCATGGAAGGGTTAGCAAAACTGTAGAGAGAAATTGAGCATCAGGGCAGTAGGGACCTCCAGTCTCACCCAAGCCTGGGGAATCCTCTAATGCCCCTGCCTTATTTGGGTCATTCAGAAGACACTACAGAGGACAGACCATGGAAGATGGGGTGCCATGGAATGGATCTTGGGAGTTATGTGTACAGGCTCTTCCAGTGACCTCTATGTATATTACTGTGGGTAGGGAGAAATGAAAACCCTGAGAATTACCCAGAGCTAAACCATCCTATGTAGTTAACACCAGACACATCTGGTCTCCAGGTAGTGGGGAGGTGTGAAAGGTATTTCTTCTCTAGTTACAGTAATCAAGAAAGTTCTAGTACTTCATTATACCATCTCCCTTTACAAGAATCCTATGTTTCCTATAAGAAAGGCATGTGACCTGTGGCTGCTTACAACTCCAGGGAGCTGAACAAAGTCATCATACCTACAGCTGTTCCTAACCTTGTCAATGTTGTAAACCAATGATATGGAGTTATTGACTTCACCAATGCTTCTTTCTCTAGGCCTGCGGCTAAGTATAGTTAGTTTGCTAAGACTAGAACTGCTTGCTGATCATTTGGGAAAGAACTTCCCCAGAATGACCCAAACTCTCTCAGTTCAGTTCAGTTCAGTTATGTCTGATTCTTTATGACTCTATTAGGGGTTTTCTCTGAAAGGATACTGCAGTGGTTTGCTATTTCCTTCTTCAGTTCTTTTAAAGATGAGGAACTGAGGCAAACGGGATTAAATAACTTGCCCAAGAACACAGCTAGTAAGAGGTTAAAGCTCAATTTGAACTCATGTCTTCCTGACTCCCGGTCTGGCATGCTATTCACTGTGCCACCTAGCTGCCCCAACTGTCCCTCATGCTGCTACATTATGGTAGGCAGAGCCCTGAAAGCCTTCCTTCGTGAGGGTGTGGATGTATACTGCTGCATCATTGACATAGCTGATCAGGCTAGATAAATCCACAGTGACAGGAGCCCAACATTAGATGGTGGGCCAGATGGCCATATAAGAGTCAAAGAGTAGGAAATCAACCCTAAAAAAATCCAAGATCCAGTCATTCAGGAAATAGAAAGAAAAGTAGAGGATTCCAAGAACAGTTCAGGATATACTCCCAATATTTATTTCACCAAGGTCTACACCACCTAGATGCCTCCAGATCAGACAGTCCATCTCTGTTTTTAGGAATGTTCAAGCAGAGATGAGTGAGATGACTACTTATTGAGATTATTGTTAAAGGGATTATCCTATTTCATCTAAAGGGGTTGGTTCAGATCCCTTCCAGTTCTGATTTTGTGTGGTCATCATTTTTTTTTACTAAACCAGTCTGGTAATCCTTTTTTTTTTTAAAGAAAGAAACGAGATAAGTTTTTCAGTAATATTAAGAGGAGTTCCCTTCAAGAATAAATACTTCTACTATCTCCTTCATGGTAAGGCTCATTCTTAAAAAGAAGATACAGAAAACCAGAAGAGATGATTTGCCTTTAGAACACCCCAAACAACAGAAATGCTGAAGCGAATATATAGGCAAGGACAGTAACAACAGGGAGAAGAATAAGACATTTTTTTCTAAATGTACACAAGGAGACAGAGGGGAAGGCAGAAAGGGGTTAACAGTGAAGACATGATGGGGGAATTACGACAGAAACTGGCAACACCCTGCCTGTAGGTAAATGGGGGCTTTTTTGGGGGAACTACTTCACTGTCTTCTCTAACACTGGCAATAATTGTCATTGTTTTGGAAATAAGGCACAATGGAAGAGGGGAACTCATGGCACAAGCCCTGGAGAGAAGAAAGAGACAGGATTTGCCTGGAGAGGAGGGTCTAGAATGGATACTTCGGGAGCTTTGAGGTCATGAAGAATGGAGAGAAAACTCAGAGAGACAGATATACGGGCTCAAGAATCAGAGAATGAGAATCTAGAGTAAACAGAAAGAGAAGATGGACAATGAAGAAAGTGACATTTTTTGTATGGGATGCAAAAAATTAAATTTCATAACTAAGAAAGAGGACTGACTGAAGAAAGATGAAGGAGGAAATAGACTCTTAAGGTGATTTTTAGTCTTGTGACTGCTGGATTCTCTGGAATGTCATGTGCTCCCCTGGGGAAGAAGGCAAAGGGAAAGCAGAGCAGTAGCAGTACTAATGGTAGTAGTAGTACTAACAAATGGTAGTAGTGGTTATGATAGCATCTGACTTGACAGAGGAAGAAGGAGGGAGGAGAAATATATTACTAGATAAAAGAAGGAAAAGAAAAAGAAACTAATGAAAGGAAAAAACCCCTGAAAGAAAAGGGATGTCCGATAACAAGAGGGGAACAAGGGTGAGGAGTATATATTACTAGATAAAAGAAGGAAAAGAAAAAGAAACTAATGAAAAAAACAACCCTGAAAGAAAAGGGATGTCAGATAACAAGAGGGGAACAAGGGTGAGGGAAAGAGAGCCGGGGGAGGAGGGTCACTTTAAAAAATTTTTTGAACTAAAATAACTGAGGGAACATAATGCTGTGTTTACAGCAGAAGAGGGAACTTGAAACTGAAAAACTTATTCAAAGTCAAGTTTAATGCATCTGGGATAAGAAGGGAATTAAGGAAAAAGTCTTTATATCAATTTGCTCTGATAAGGGTTTGATATCAAGATACATAATTATACACACACATATAAGCGGGGACATATATATAAAATATATACACATGTATTATATATTATGTATATAATATGGGGACATATATATAATTTACATATACTAATAGCCATTCAACAATAGATAAATGGCTAAAAGATATAAAGAAATAATTCTCAAGAGAACTGCAAAGTACTCACAACCTAAATCATGCTCTAAATCATTAATAAGAGAAATGCAAATCAAAACAGCCCTGAAATTTCACCTCACATCCTGCAAATATGCA
>CM053769.1:52422531-52461846 GCA_028658325.1 Potorous gilbertii
CTATGGAATTTATTCGCAGAATGTAGCAGATCATGTGTGTGTGTGTGTGTGTGTGTGTGTGTATTATGTTCTGATTTGTTATATGATTTCTTCCATTTATTTTGGTTCATCTACACAGCATGACTATAGTGAAAATGTATTCAATAGGAAAGTATATGTAGATCCTATATAGAATTGTGTGCTGTATTGGGGAGGGAGCGGGGGTGGTGGGGGGTAGGTTTGGGGGGGGAAATCTAAGTTTTATGGTAGTGATTGCAGAACATTAAATGAATAAATAAATGAAAAGAAAAATTAATAAAGATTAAAAAAAATTAAAAAAGAAAAAGAAAAGAATGTCCTTTAGTTAATTAAATATCCATTATTTTCTTGCAGAGTTACACTCAGCTTTTCTGGGTAGGTTATTCTTGGTTTCAAATCCAGCTCCTTTGATCTTTAGAACGTTATATTCCATACCTTCAGTCTTTTAATGTAGAAGCTAAGGTAATATTTCAAATTCTTTTCTATTTTTCTATAATTTTGATTTTCTTTTATTATTTCTTGGTGTCTTATAGGTCATTAGTTTCCTGTTGCCCAATTCTAATTTTTAAGAAGTTATTTTCTTTGGTAAGTTTTTGGATCTATTTCTCCAGTTGGCTGACTTTCTTTTCATACTTTTCTTGCTTTTTCTATATTACTCTTCCAAGTTTTCCTCAACCTCTTATTTGACTTTTAAAATTCTTTTTCAGCTCTTCTAAAAAACTCTTTTGTCTTGCTACCATTTTACATTTTTCTTTAAAGCTTTACAAAAAACGATTTTGTCTTCATCTGAGTTTGAACCTCGCTCTTTCCTGTCATTATTGGTTGGGTTCTTTCTCTGCCACTGCAAAAGCTCTTGTTTCCTTTGGTCCCTCAGATAGGGACCCCTTTACAGCTCACCCCTTTACCTTGGAACTGAAACCAGGGGATCCACTCTCCAGCCATGGACCATAATTCACAGGGTCCTGCCCCTTTGCTACTGCACTCACTGAAATGTGCTCATTCCTCCTCACCCTCAGCCACAGCTTGGAACCCCATCTTATAGGCTCATCTGGGCCCCACATCCAGCACCAGCAATAGGCTCCCATAATCCTCCCTGATTAGCCTCCCATTCCCCATACCATTAGTGGGGCAAAAGCACCTGAAAGTAAAGCTGCCACTACACATGGCTGCCCCCAGAGCTTGCTGTTTGTTGACTAGGAGGTATCGGCCTAGAACTCCTTACTCTTTATTCAGGCTAGCACCCCACCCTCAGAGGTCAGATCTTTTCAAAAGTCCTCCCAAGTTATCTTATCTTGGATGATTGCATTATCTCAACTTTTAATGGTTTTTGCTGCTCTAAAATTTACTTTGAGGCATTATTTTAGGTTACTTATGACCCTAAAGACCTGGTTTTGGGGGGTGGAGGGACAAGTTACAGAAAATTTAAGTTGGGACTTCATGGGGGAATTTGGGAAATCCAGGTAGTTTCCTGCCTTATTCTATCATTTTTCCACAACTCCCTTAAAACTCTAAATTTTTACAGATTTAAAAAAAAAAATTGATGCTATTTGTTATATGATTCTTAGCTTTCTGAGGATGTTGGTGATGCTGATATCCTGGGACATCACTGGGCTAAATGTCTGATGTTGGGACCCATGTTAATTTCTCTTAAGGTGACATGAAGTCCCAACTTAAATTTTCTGTAACTTTTCTTTCCACCCCCAAAACCAGGTCTTTAGGGTCATTAACTGCCTAGAGTTAACAAGCCCAATATATTCAGAAAGAATGATGGTGTAAACAATTGGGACAGCTATTTGCCAATGTCTGTGCCCAGTAATTTAGGCTTAATATTTATTTATTTTAACAAGTAATGAGCACACCACTGATAGGTATTGTTTATAGATCTCCAGGTAACTCCTGTTCCTTGCTCCGTGAGTTTGGTACCTGGTTGACAACTTCTCTCTTCTCCCCAATTCCTGTTTTCATTTTGGAGGACTTCCACATATGTATTGATTCTCCCTCAACTATTGTAATCACTCCGTTCCTCATCCTTCCTACTTCTGCTTTACCCCAGCCATACACAAAAATGATGACTTTCTTGAGCTTCACCCACAAGTACACCACCTCCATATTCAAGAATTCTAAAATACCCTCATCTGACCATGAAACATTGGCTTTCCACCTTTCCCTCTGCCTTTCCTTAACAAACCCCATTCTTCATCCTCCTCTTATCCTTTAATCCCTAACTCCTCAGTTCTTTAACAGGCCATTTCCTCTGCATTAGCCCGTCTCTCCTCTTTTTCTCATCTGGAACCTTTGATAAATCAGTTTATACTGGCTTCTTCTCTTGAGTCCCCTTATTGTATTGTCAGTTGTTCCCTGTCAGTCCTTAGCATGGGATGACTCCCACTATCTGCCTTCACTTCTATACATTTGCTCCTGAACTTGGGTGTTCTGTTTGAGTCCACTACAAATTTATGTTACATAACTTCAACTGGGCTCTGACTGTGGCTAGTCAATCCTTCTACATCTCTTTTATCAACTTACTCATCCCACTCTCTGCAGCAGCTTTTCCAAACTTTTTCATCCTTCCTCAACCCTTCCATTGCTCCTCCTCCCCACAACCTCTCAGCTGAGAACCTTGCTTTTTATTTTATAGAAAAAGTTGTGGACATTTGCTGTGAACTTCTCCCCTCTTCCTCATCTCTGGTCATCCAGATGCCTTCTCCTACTCTCTTCTCCTTCACCTATCTCACTTGAAAAGGTGGTCTTACTCCTTAGCATGGTCTGTTCCTCCATCTGCAAAAGCAATCTCATTTCATCGTATCTCCTCCTCTCTTGTCCTTACACTACTGTTTATTTTCAGTCTTTTCCTTGCTTACTGGCTCTTTCTCCTGTCAACAAACATCCTTTGTCCTCATCCTCAAAACACTCTGCTCCTTCCTTCCCTAACTATTGTACTATATCTGTTTGACCCTTTGTGGTTAGACTCCTTGAAATGGCCTTCTACAACAGCAACCTCCCATTCTCTCGTCTTACTCACATCTTAACTCCTTTCAACACAGCTTCTGACATCATTTCACCAAGACTATCTTCTCCAAAGTTATCTGAGGGCACTGAGAACACTGAAACCAAGAAGACCACAAGAAACTTGAAAAGGTCATCGAAAAGGTCGATTGAGCCAGAGATAAATTGGGAGGGGCTTGAAATGACTAGAAGACAATAACACAGAGATCGGTTGACTGTTCTCATTTCATTCAGATATGGACTTCAGTTTATGCAGGCCCATTTGAGCCCATTTCCTGGAGAATTCATGTAAGAGGTACACCAGTGTCTGTTGTGTCAGTCAGAAGAGTTTCTCTCCCATTAGGGAGAAAGCACATGCACATGGACATCTGATGGGATCATTGTGTGGTGCTTTGTAAAAAAACAACTAACTGCACACATGCACAAACACACACACACACACACACACACACACACACATGCCAAATCCAATGGCCTTTTCTCAGTCCTCATTCTTCTTGACCTCTTTGAAATCTTTGTTACTGTTAATCAACCTCTTCTCCTTGTTACCCTCTTCTCTCTAGATTTTTGTAACACTACTCCCTTCTGGTTCTTTTCCTATTTATCAGACCATATTAGTCATATTGGGAAAGAAGAAACAGTTTGCCCAAAAATTAGTTTGCAAAAGGAAAAAATCGTGGAAAAATAAAAGTGAAAATAATGTTTTGATCTGCATTCAGCATTTTCTCTGGGTGTGGATAGCGCTTTTCATCATGGCAGACCACCCCTCAGTTGCCTTTGATGGATTCTCATTCATGTCTTCTAATCATAGGTATCCCTCATGATTCTGTCCTGGTCCCTCTTCTCTTCTTCCCCTATACTCTTTCACTGGTTGATCTCATCAGCTCCCATGGATTTAATTACCATCTCTATGCAGATAATTCTCAAATCTACTTGCCCTTCTCTGATCTCTTTGTTGATTTTCAATCTCACATTTTCAACTGCTTGAAATCTCAAACTGATTGTTCAGTAGATGTCTTTAACTCATGTCCAAAACAGAACTCATTATCTTTCCCCCTAAACCCTCCCCACTTCCTCTATTACTGTAAAGAACAACACAATCCTCTCAGTCCCTCAGGCTCACAACCTAAGAGTCATCCTATACTCTTCACTATCAAGTGAAGCTGTCATTGTTATGAAATGCAGTGGAAATTGGTATTGGAAGACCTTATAATAGCAATTTTTTCTCTTATTCTAATATTTGGGAATACTTGCTTTGACTCTTGCTATATCCAAAGCCATTTATAATAAGCCACAGAGCTGCCATATAACAATAAGCAACAGAGGGGCAGCATGGTGGAGTAGATACAGGGCCAGCCTTGGAGTTAGGAAAACTTGGTTTCAAATCCTTACTCTGACACAAACTAGTTAAGTCATTAAATTTCTCCATAATGCTCCAGGCAGATCTCTAAGACTATAAGTTGCAGGACAGTTACAGGACTTTGCTTTTCTGGAGCTCTTTATACCCATAAAATTACTGGTCCAAACTGGATAAAACTTTGCCAAAGCGTTTCATTACATATTATTAATGTACAAGTTGATTTAGCTTATAATGCAATATATAATACATAATAAAATGATATAATGCAATAATAGGTGCACACTAGAAAATGAAATATAAAATAAGCAATGTTTCCCACTGACTTACATTATTATTTCTGAGATGTTTTATCTTGTGATAGAAGGCAACTGTGTTATGGTGGAAGAGGTACTGGATTCGGATCCAGTTCAGATTCGACTTTGCCACATACTCCTTTGAAAGTTTCTATGAATCTCAGTTTTCTTATCTGTAAAATGACTTTAGTGGTGATTTCACCTTTTTTTTTACTATTTTGTTGATTCGATATTTTGTCCTTTTGTTTTTTTATCCTGTTGGCTAAAGGTTTATCAAGTTTATAATATTTTTTATTATTTTTTTAACCAGTTCACTTTATTTATTGTTCCAATAGGTTTTTTTGGTTGTTAGCTTATTTACTTCTCTAATTTTAATATCTCTTCTTTCCTGCTTATTTTAAGTTCTCTTATTAACTAATTTTAAAATGCATGTTTAGTTTATTAATTCCTTTTTGGAATTTTATTAATGTATGTTTATAAGGATGTTATTCCCCACCCTCCCGAGGATTGCTTTAGCTGTATCCTAGAAATTTCAGTGGTTTTTTTTTCACTTTTTCTTTTTTATGTATATGTATATGTAATTAATTTATTTGTTTTCAGTTTTCAGCAATCACTTCCGTAAGTTTTAAATTTTCTTCCCTTCCACCTCCCCTCCCTCCCCAAGACAGCATGCAATTTTATATGGGTTCTACACATACATTCTTATTAAACACATTTTCACATTAGTCATGTTGCATAGAAGAATTAAAATGAAAGGGAGAAACCATGAGAAAAACCAAACCAAAACAAAACATAACAAAAGAGAAAACAGTCTGCTTCATTCTGCATTCTGATTCCATAGTTCTTTCTCTGGATATATTGTCAACATTTTGCATCTTGAGTCCTTTTCATATGTTTTAGGTTCTTGCATTGCTGTGAAGGGCTAAGTTTGTAAGTTATAATCCTTGCACAGTGATTCTTACTGTGTATAATGTTCTCTTGGTTCTGTTCACTTCACTCAACATCAGTTCATATAAATTTTTCCAGGTTTTTCTGAAGTTCTCCTGTTTGTTATTTCTTATATCACAATAGTATTCCATTACATTCATATACCACAACTTGTTCAGCCATTCCCCAGTTGATGGGCATCCCCTCAATTTCCAATTTGTGGCCACTGCAAAAAAAACTGCTATATTTTTGTCCTTTCCCCATTTTTATGATCTCTTTGGGATATAGTCCTAGAAATGATATTGCTAGGTCAAAGGGTATGCACATTTTTACAGCCCTTTGGGCATAATTCCAAATTGCTCTCCTGAATGGCTGGATCAGTTCACAGATCCACTTTCATTTTCTTTCACGCAATTGTTATTTGTATGACTTATTCTTTGACTCATTCATTAGGATTTTATTGTTAAGTCTCCATTTAGGTCTGGCATAATTTGTTTATGCTCTTTGGACTAAACTAGTATTTTTATTGCCTTGTGATCCATATAGGATGAATTTACTATTTCTCCTTTTTAAATATTTGTTTGAAATAGCTGACACATCATCAGTTTTTGTAAAAGTTCCAAGTGGTTTATTTATTCTTTAGGGACCCCAATTTAGAAGACTCCATAAATCTTTTAGCTTTAGCTTCTCCAGGATTTTTGTTCAATTCTGTATTTTCTCTTTGTTTATCTTTGTTAGATTTATCTATGCTCAAAGAAGGACATGGAAGTATCCTGCTACTATTCTATTATCTATGTCTTGCAGTTCATTTAATGTTTCCTTAATGAATTTAGATGCTAAGGCATTTGGAGCACATAAGTTGAATATTGATACTTGTGTTGCCTATTGTTCCTTTTATAGCACAATGTAGGTTCTGCTTATGTTCAAAGTCCTTAACTGAATTTTCTTCTTCCTGAGAGTTTTGATAAATTGCTTTTTCTCCTTATATTCCTCTGTTGCTCATTTTTTGACTCCTTTCTTTCAATGGTGGTTTCCCTGGGGGCTAGACCTCCAATTTATCTCAACCTCTTCCCATACAGGCAATTCATGATTCATTAGCCTCACTCTCTGCCTTAAGAGATTTCTGGGGGAACAAAACTGGTTTTTCCATTTTAGGCTTAGTGGAGTGTCATATAGCCACAGTCATGTGTACTGTCCCAGTTTCTTTTGTTCCTCAGTTCTCTAGCTAAGTGCCTTTGCACTCCAGGACATGCTTCTGCCTTTTGGTTTGGTTTTTCTTGACACTGAGAGCAGAGTTGAGTTTTGTTGAAGTGTGTGGGCTGAATTATGAAGCCCTGCAGGAACATGGTGGGCAGTTGGAAAGAGGGTGCTGAATGAGCCTATTAGAAATTAGCCTTCTTTGCTGTTCATTTGTTGGATTGTTACCTTATGAGGATTTTTGTTGTCCTAGGTCATGGAAACAGATGAAATTGCAATACCTCTTGCATGTAATTCCTGTTTTGGAGAGTTTTTGAGGTTTGGAGGAAATATCTAGTCTGCATCTTGTTCACATGACCTGAAAATTTCCTGTTTTGTAAAAGGGGGACAATAATACCTTCATTGCCTATCTTAGAGGATGTCATGAGAACAAAATAGCAAAATTAAGACCCCTTCTATACTAGAAAGCACAAAATAAAAGTCAGCTATTATTATTGTTTTTTCTGATTGATCTTCACTTGCCAGTGGCTTCTTAAACTTTGATTTGGTGTGTGATAAGACTATACAGACATGGAAGAATGGGCATCAGATGATGTAGCTCTCTGCTAGGCTCCAAGGGTTGGTATCTTTCTATAGTCAATGGCCAACCTTTCTCTCTTCCACCAAGGTCATGCTCCATGAAGCTGCCTCTCCTCAGGTGTTGCTCAGTGTGACTCTCCACTCCACTGTATATGCTTCCCTTGTCTCCAGCTTTTGCCACTTGATAAACACTGCTGTTGCTGATAGTTCCAGCTACTGATAAGGTATCTGGAACTACTGAACGCACAAGTTTACTTGGACACTTCCATCCCAGAATACATACTTGCCTAAGATAAGAAAACACAAAGAGACAGAGATAGCTATGTGCTCACAGTTATGAAGGCAGGTCCCTCCCTTCCCCTCCAACCCCCTACTTCACTTGGTTCTTTGAGAAGCAACTCAAAGCAGCTCTTCCACTTCAATTTAAAGTAAAAAGAGGGCAAGCTGGAGAGATGGATAGGTTACCCTCTTTTGTATGCACATTGAGTTCTGGTTTAGCTGTCAATTGGGAAACCCTTTAGTCATCATACAGTAAAAAAGATACCTAATTCATCATGGGCAAGACGTGGGTCCATCATAAGCTTCCATGTGGTAGCCTGGATTCAAACTAGGCAGGGGATAGCTATGAATAGTCTAAGAACCAGCCCTCACTTCTACTACATAGGCAAGGACTTTATACTCCCTTTTTTTAATGGTACCCTCAGCTCCAAGTTAAAACAATATGCATTGCCAACCCCTGCAGGGAAATTGATAGAAATAACTTCATTCTAAATTAGAGATGAAATCAAAGATTTACTAGAATCTTAAGAGGGAAAAGTTAAGGAACCTAATGCCAGGTAGCATTAAGTAAGAAACCTTTACTTAAGGTAAATTGCAGCAATTCTACCAGGATAATTAAACAATCCTAAAACAAAAATAGCTAACAGCAACAAAGTCTTTGTCACTAGATCTCAGTGGACTTGGAAAAGAATAAGATGGAAAGACTGGGAAGATGGTAGGGGTCCCAAACAGAGGATTTTATAATTGATCCTGGAGGTAAGTAGGGAGTCACTGGAGTTGATCAAATAGGTCAATGAAATGATTGGGCCAATGCTTTTCTTTTCACAAAACACCTTAAGCATTTGTACATGTATGAATGAATAACTGAAGAGAATTTTAAGTGCTTCCTATGTGCTAAGCATCATGCTAAAGGCTGTGATAACTGATTGTTGTTATACTTCTTTCTTGAAGAGGACCAAAAAGGTATTGCTCTGCTCGAGGCAAGTTTCAACGTGTCTGACTGTGGCTGATCAGACCAACATGAGCTTGGATGCTCTACCACAGGTCGGGCACAAATAGTTTGTGTCAACATCTGGGGTGGATACTCTTAATTTGCACATCATGCGTTCCTTTGAGCTGTTTCAATTCTCCTTTGCTCATAGAGCATAGCACCTTCTCTGATGTGGGCAAACCATGCTAAGCAGTTGGTCCTCTGCCAGTGTCTCCCAAGTCACACAATCAATTCCACAGTTCTTGAGAGAGACTTTGAGCATGTCCTTGTATCGCTTCTTTTGACCACCATGTGAACACTTGTCCTCGGTGAGTGTGCCATAAAACAGTCTTTTTGGCAAGGGTATGTTTTGCATTTGAACAACATGGCCAACCCATCAGAGTTGCGCTCTCTGAAGAAGAGTTCGAATGCTTGGCCTTTCTTAGTTCGAGTAAGGACCTCAGTGTCTCATTCCTTATCCTGCCAGGTGATCTTCAGAATCCTCCTAAAGGCTGCAATACGAATAGAAGAAAACCCGTGTTCCCAGAGAGCTCACACTCTTAATTAGGAAAGACAGCACAAGTGGGGGAATCAGCTGTGGTGCAGATGGAAAAATTCTGTTGCAAGTTGATAAGAGTAACAGTGCTCCTAGAAGTCCAAAAGTGGGAATAGTTTGTCTTATCCCATTTGCTTATATGGTTATGGGCTTGGAATAAATATATTAGGGATGCAATATTCATTTACGTGATGTACAATTATTTGTACCAAGAAGCCTAAGGATGAAAATAGAAATCATTTCCTAATTTTTCTAAAACAAAGGATTCCAGACGCAGACATCTTTATAGTCTCAGTTAAAGATGGCTTGACCAAAACACTAAGGAATGTTTAAGAAATGAATGGAATGATGAAATCTTAAAATGAAACACATATATTAAGGGAGAGGACTGGCAAAAGTGATTCTAATACATATGTAAGTATCTACATTTACTAAAGGAAATACCAATTAGGTAATAACCTATCCTCAAGGTAACTTTAATTTATTGTGTAAATAATTAACAGTATATTTTAAGAGATGTTAAGAACAGCTAAAAAGACAATTCCTCAAAATGGGAAACGGATGGAAATATTTGAGTAGGCAGGTGACATAAATAAAATGCAAAATATTTGTTCATCTCATGACACTTAGCAACATGTCAGTATGTTACCATGTATTGTAATGGCTTGTATATGCATCTTCTCTTCCTAGATGTAAGGTTCAAGAAAACAGACCATATTCTATACTTTACTATATCTCCCCTACAATAAACTGGCCTTGCTCAATAAATACTTATTGGCCAATTTAATTCTTTTGTGTTAGTTCATTTATTGATTAATTTGTCTTGGTAGGCTGGATTTTTCCGTATTAGTTTTCATAAAATTGGATATGATTATATTTCTATAAAATCCCCAAATATGTGCAATTGTAATAAAATCCATGCCATCAATACAGTGTAGACCATCATTTGTAGGGAACTGTTAAGGGAGTTGTCCTTTGGAAAGGACAATGAAGTAGATGATCTTTGAAGAGAGCACAGCTCCGTGTCACTGCACAAGGGACCTTGAATATAGCATGGTAGATGCATAATAAATACTTGCTAAATTGAATTAAAATGATCTTGTTTTAGATATGCATATGTAATAGCACATTTTTCTGTAAGGCCCTTTAGACATAGTTTTAACCTCACAAAACCCTTGCAAGCTAGGTTACTGTAATTTTCTTTATTAAAAATCAGAAAGAAAACTAGACAAAAATTAAACAGTACATTTTTCAGGAGAATGATAGGGAAAACAATTGTAAGAAAAAAATGAGTACTGAGATTAGCTCTGAATTATTACTTCCTTTGTTGCCACTCTGTTATTAGTTGGCAATGGTACAGAATTTCTACTCCATCCAAAACACTTAGTTAAAGGAAGTAGTATTGTAGAAAAGCTTTGGACCAGTATTCAAGTATTCAGAGGGCCTTGGTTTTAGTCTAGTTTTGTGACTAATATGTGTGACCTTGGACAAATACTAACATCCTTGGACTTAATTTCCACACCTGCGGGGTAGGAATAGCGAATCTTTAGGGTTCCCTCCACTTTTGTGATTCTACAATACGACGGAAACTCTACAAATACAATGATAGCAAACATGGCTGCCACCACTACCATATTCTGAGTCTATTATTTTGTTTTTATTTAAAGTCAATTGGAGAAGTAGTAGACTAGTGAGAAGTGATCAGTCCCTAGCTTTGCCTTTTGTCCGATTCAGAGTTTATATCATTGCCAGCGTACACAGTATGATAGAGGAATGAAGGATGCTGTAGTTAGAAAGGGATGCTATGATTTGGCCAAAGTATTTTCCATATTTATGCTGAAGATTTGTCAATCTATATTTGCAGAAATACCAACCTTCTTTCTGTAGCTTTCCAGCTTTATTATAATTTAATTCAACAAACATTTATTGAGTACCTAGCATGTGCAAAGCCCTATACCTGGTGCTAAGAGACACACCAAGATCGCTAAACATGATTTAGTACCTTGAATGTAGAAAGGTATTCAATGAGTATCAATCAATTGATTTCCTCATAGGACTGGGCCTCTGACAAGACAGAAGCTTAGCTTAAATCAAAAGGAGAGCAAATCACAGTTTATACTTTCCAAAACATTGCTATCATTTTTTCATGGCTCCCTGTTTCTTACTCTCACATTCCAAAAAGGTTCTGCAGTACTTTTATGATACTGTTGTAGTAATCACAGCTTCAGGACATAATAACTAGCTGCCTTCGGTAGGCATAGCTACCTTAGGAACAGAAATATGTACTCTGTGCTTGGAATTAAATATGGAGTGTCTGTCTTTATTTTGGGATTGGCTAGTTATTCTTTGTAAATTATATTAAAATTTTTTTTGTTAAACATTCTAAAGGCATCCTTGTAGAGCATATGAGAGAGCCTGGGAAAGCTCCCTCTCAGGGACTGAATTCAAAGAACCTATTGCCATAAATAGATGTACTTTTCTTGTTCAATATAACCAAACCAACTCTGAAGATATCAACATCCTAGCCTAAGCCTCCGATAACATGGAGCTCTTCCACTCACTTTTCTCATGGTTACTGTTTAGTCATTTGAGCTGTGTCTAACTCTTTGGGACCCCATTTGGGGTTTTCTTGGCAAAGATACTGGAGTGACTTGCCATTTCCTTCTCTAACTCATTTTAGGGATGAGATGACTGAGGTAAACTGGGACAAATGACCAGCCCAGGGTCACACAACTAGCGTCTGAGGCCAGATTTGAACTCATGAAGTTGAGTCTGCTTGATTCCAAGCCCAGTACTCTATTTACTGTGCCACCTAGATGCCTTCATATGAGGAGACTGGACTAGATAATCCTTAGGAGAGGATGAGGGCCAGGTAGATGGTAGCAGATTGCAACATGTGGTAGGAGAAACTATTCTGCCTGTTTGATTCCCAGCACAGTCTAAATAAAACATACTGTTTTTTTCTGCCTAACAAGGTCTAGGCTAGATAGAACTTGTTGCTGACAACAAAGATACTCTCTTTCCTCCCCTCCTAGAACCTTTTCCTTCCTTCTCCATCTCTGGATCCAAGAGGGTAAGGTCCTCTCTGAGACTAAATTTGAAAGACTCCTTACCCTGAAACCTACTGCGCTATTGCAATGAGTGGAGAAGTATTTATTCTTCTCTCACTGAACTACTTGAGAAAAACCCCATTAAATACTCAGATACCAAGATACCAGATCCAAAGAGAACATACTGCACATATGGGTCTATATTCAGGTATCTTCTACCATTTTGGAATAGGGCTAAATAGGAATGCTTAGTTCCCTGAGGAACTTGACTACCAGTTATTTATAGTGTCTAGTTGACTGATCTTTTCTTCCTCCTGCCTGATTTCCCTGCTCATTGGTGTTCAGCTGGAGAGTAAACTGGTGCCACTCTTATATGGGGACCTTGGAGGATGAGAGCTCCAATCAATTAATACTATATATATGGAAACTTGCCTTATGGCTAGCAAAATCCCATCACCAAGTGAATCACCTCACATGCTGAGGTGAAAGCCCCAGTCCCCTGTAACCAGTCTCCTCTCTCTCATCCCTATCTGACTTTAGGAGACCGAACTCTATAATCTCTATCCATCTCTCTCCTCCTCTTTCATTATGTACTCTGCAATCCCAGTTATATCATTAAGTAATTCCCTTTCATCCTTCATTTTAGACGTTTTATTTTACCCTCTTTCTGTTTTCCTGAACTCATAAAAACTTGGCTGTTTCTGAAAGATACCATTTCCTGGCCACCCTATCTAGTATTGATAAAGACTACGAAAAAAAGTGTAGCAGTATTAATCAATACATCAATTAAGTATGGTTTTATATGAACTGCTTTATAGATCTCAACTCTATAGAAAAAAAGGGAGGAAGATGCATTCTTAAATCTCTTCTTTGGTGCCAAGTTTAGTTATTATAAAAATATAGTATAGTTTTAATTTTTGCTGTTTTTCTTTCCATTTACACTGTTGTAATCGTTATGTATAGTTTCCCTGGTTCAACTTACTTTATGTTAATTCAAATAAATCTTCCCATGCCTAATATATTCATTTTTTCTTACAGAGCAATGGTATTTTAGAATCAAAAATTCACAACCGGAAGGGATTTTAGAGTTCAACCCTCTTGTCTTTTATCTGAGGGAACTGAGATCCAGAGAGGTAAAACGATTTGTCCATGGTCACACAACTAGTAAGGGTCTGAGGTGACATTTAAAGTGAGATTTTTCTGATTTCAAGCACAGCATTCTATCCATTATACCCTATTTATTGCCTATAAGTAATCTTCTATTATGTAAACTTCAAACCATTTCCCAGAATGATTGGAAAAATTCACAGCTCCACCAAATAGTGCTTATCTTTCCATAGCTCCAATACTGACTATTCCCATCTTTTTCTATGTTCTTGGAACAGCAAGCACCTTGACACCCAGGATAAAAGGCTGGTTCAGGTTCTCAGATCTGCTTTTCCAAAAGGAAAACAACTTTTAAGGGGTCGGCAATCACTTTAATTAAACACATATATCATTCACTTAGTTCAGGGAAAAATGGTCAGTACCCTTAATTTCAGAGAAAATACAAAAAGAAATTACAAACAGAGAAGATAGCAAAGACCAGCAGACAGGGTTTCCAACTGTCTGACCACAGGCCATACATACAGTACAGATCGACAGAGAGATCCAAGTGTCTGACCATTCCACACATGCATAACTACCAGAGAATCAAGCACCAATATCTGGATTTTCAAAACTGGGGGCTCCTTAGAGTCTTGTCTGGCCTAATCACAGGAATCCTCTTCCAGTGATTGAGCCCCAAAGCAAAACTTCATCTCAGTATCCTATGTATCGTTGTGTATCAGTGCCTAATTAACAAAAGGTGTGGGCCTTCATACATAACAAGCCTCCTTCAATAGCCCCACCTGCTATTAATTACCAGGGAAGATTTTTAACTCCCATCACAGTTCTGTGGATTCTCATTTCAACCTTCACAGATGAGTCTTAAGTTCCAAGCAAATCTTCATCTCTACCTTTAGGGTCTATACACACTAAGGAATCAAGAGTTATTCTCTAATACCTAGTCCCTCACTGGTGTGTTTCCCCCTAAGAATTTGAGAATCCTTTAGTCACCCTTAAGTAACTTTTAGAAAGTGGTATTTACTAAATTTATTAAGGTGATACACTAAAAATAGTTAGTACAAACATTTCACCAAAAATATGACACACTCTCCCACAAGTATATAGAGTCCAGAATAGTGAAGTCAGTCTCAGAAAGCATATGTGGCAAAGGGTAACAGTATTCGATGGCTACAAGTTTTTCTCCTTTTTTCTGAGGTGGTCAAGAAGTTCCCCTTAAGTATCCTCCAAGCATCTGTCTTAGGTTCCTAATGCAGATGCAGCTAGGACACCTAAGGGAAAATGAGAACTCCAAAATCCTCTGAATCTTTTGAAGCACACAAGAGCCTCCTCTGGTCAAAATCTGGGGGAATTTCTAACACTAGAGCCAAACCTTCTTCCCTCTTTCCATAACAGAATCTTTTCCATGGGTTTTAATTAAATGTCCTATTTGCTTGTAAGCTTCAGGACTAATCTCCTTTCAACTAGTTGGTTAATATATACAGACAACCTCTAGGGTGTGGCACAGATTCCTAAGCCTATCCAAATAACAATTCTTGTGCTATCTCATTCCAGTTTAGAGGCCAGGCCTTTTCAGGCGTAGGCTAAGGCCTATGATTGAACTTGATTGATTGGGTTGTCATTTACTTTAAATTGGGTGGGGTTGGGTCAATAAATCATCCCACCCTTACATTTGGCAATTTGCTGGATGAGCTGAAATCTCAAAGTTGTCTTGTGTTTCTTATTAGGGATTTGGAGCAATCTTTCACATAGTTGTAAATAGTCTTAGCTACTCTTAAGAACTGTGTTCTTATCCTTTGACCATATTATCAATTGGGCAATGGCTTTTGGTGTTATATATTTCAATTAGTTACCTATAGTTAGTTGCAGGTAACATTGGATATCCAGACATTGAGATAATTGGTGAAAATATTTTTTTGTAATTGAAGTACTTTTCTTATGCTAGTGGGGTTTGTGAAATTAATTCGGTGTTTCCTAAGTGCCTACTAAATGCCAGGCACTGTGCTAATCTATGGGGATACCAATGAGAAAAAAAAAGGCAAATGCTTGTTTTTAAGGACCTTACAATCCAATATATACAGAAAAGAAAGCTAGAAGGTGTGTGTGTGTCTCTGTTCCAGGAGGATGAAATCAAGTACATGTATAGATGGAAAGTAGAACTAGGTTTAAAGAAGCAGTCAGTCAATCAAAGGAGGCTACATCCACCCCCATATAGTAGGGGACCCAAAGTACTCCATAGTAGACAATCCAGATAAGCTCCAGAGGCCCTTCAGGTCTTTTCTCCATGTTGAATGAACTTAGTATGCCTGGACCAGCCCAGGTTATGCTATCTTTTCAGGTATTTCACATTCTCCTTTGCACACAACTCCAGCTAAACTAGCCTAGGAAACGTTCTCAGCAATCCTCTCTGTGCTTTCAGACAGTCCTACATCCCTTCCACACCTCTGCCTATTATTTCTTCTTAGGTTTCAGCTCAGGTGCCCCCTTCTAACGTGGTCAGAGCTCTTTCTTTTCAAATTCTCTTTCATTTACTTATCTGTATCAGGCACGTTCTAGGGCTTCACGTTTATTGAATACGGTGGAGTCGAACATAACAGAGACATAAAGATGAGTAAGACACGATTCGCCTTGGAAGCAGAAATCCCATCGTGGATCACTTGATATCCTTACAGCACCAGAAGGCAGAAACTCGGCTGAAAATCAAGAAGCCCAAGGTGCCGTCCCTAGCTGCCAGACCCAGCGCCGGGTCCTCTCCTTCTCTCGGGGGAGCCTCACGTCGGGAAGGTCTGCGGCGTTTCCGGGGAATTCCTCCGGCAGTATCCCTTCAGCGCCTCCAGCACCGACGTTAGGGCGAGTACGTGAAGCCCTTATTCTGGTGACAAAGTCTGGGCATTTTCACACGGACAACCCCGAAAACTGAGAGAATGGTTTCTGTTCGCAAATAGTAAAAAAAAAAAAAAATTGTCAAGCTGTTTAAACGGCCAACTACGGATTCCCAGAAAACAAACCAACCCAGTGTAAGTTTACTCAACTTAATATCCATCCTCACTGACCCAGAAAATGACCTTTCGGACATTCACCCCGTCTTCGGCAGCCACCTTCTCGCCGTACCAGAACGAAGCCAGCGGCTGCCTGGCGCGCTCCGGGCCGGGACACCCGCGGCCTCAGCCCCGGGGGAGCGGTCGGAGCCGGGACACTCGCGGCCCCAGCCCCGAGGGAGCGGTCGGAGCCGGGTCACCCGCGGCCCCAGCCCCGGTGGAGCGGCCGGGGAGGGGGCCAGCGAGGACGCTCCTTCCACACAAGTGGCCTGATCCGCTGGACCAGCCGGGGCGGAGGGATGAGCCCGGTCAGGGCCATGGCGTAACACCGTCCGGCGGGCGCCGTGGGCATCTTCGGGGGCCTCTCTGCCCCTGATGGGGGGGGGGGGGCAGCCGCTTTAAAGCGCGTTTGCACACCGCCCCGGACCTCCGTAGAGGCGTCCTTCTTGTGACGTCGTAAGCGGACGGGGACACCCCGGCCACCGTTCGCTTCTTCAGTTAGGCGTAAGGGAAGAAGCGTTGGGACGGTGGCGAAGGGAGAGGGACGGGGCAGGAAAGGAGGAGACGTAACGCGGAGGTGTGCGACGTTAGGGGCACCAGGGCCAAAGACCGCGGGGGAACCACTCGCGCAGGCGCACGCCAGCCCGCCCCGCCTCCTGGACGAGTCCCCTTTCTAGTAACTTCCCCGGCCGGTGACGTCATCTCCGTGCGACGCCACGGCGGCTGGCATTTTCATTCTTTACGATTGCTCATCTAAAGAAAAAAGCACACAGACACACGCCAAAACAGACCCCAGGTCTCTCCCCGTGCCCGGGGAGATGACTAGAAAGGTCTTCGCTCCGGCGGTGGCGGGTTTGTGCGTCTGGTAGCCCAGGGAAGATGGGAAGGGGAGGCAGGCCAGCGAGAGGACGGAAACTAAAAGTCCGTGACGGCCCGGAGTGACTCGGCGACGCCGGCTTCGTTTCCCAGCGTGCCTCGCGCGGCGCCGCCGAGGGCAGAGGGGAGGAGGGAAAGAGGGGAGGGAGGGGGCGGGGGATGAGGAAGCGGCGGCGACGGCGGCGGGTGTCGCGCAGCGAGTGAGTGTGTAAGCGGGATCGGAGAACCGAGCGGCGGCCGCGGCAGCAGCAGCAGCCGCCAAGGGCCGGGCCTGCGCCAGCGCCCCTCCAGCGCCTCACCCCGCGGGGGGGGCCTCCTACCGCTCCCCCTCCCCCCTCGGTCGTCGTCCCTCCCCTCCCCCCACCCCTCCCAGCCTCCGGGCCCGGCAGCCGCCGCCGCCGCAGCGAGGCCTCGCTCCTCGCCTGAGTCACCGCCGCCGCCATGGCCGAGAGCGGCGAGAGCAGCGGCCCCTCGGGCCCCGCTGCCGTGGATGGTTCCGCGACCCCCTCAGGCGACCCCAAGATCATCAAAGTCACTGTGAAGACCCCGAAGGAGAAGGAGGAGTTTGCGGTGCCGGAGACCAGCTCTGTCCAGCAGGTGAGGCCCCCTCCCCGGGCCTGTAGCCTCGGCCTCCCGGCCTGCCGACGCGCACGCCCGCGGGGGAGCCGGGGCGGTCGGGCGAGGCCCGGCCCGGCCCCGGGAGAGCGCCCGAGTCGGGCGGGCTTGGGGGGGGCGGCCTCGGTCTCCCGGCCCGGGGGCCCCGGAGCGCCCGCCCGCGGGCCTTCCCCGTCCTCGGGGGCTCGGAGCGGCTCGGAGGGGAGGGGGTCGCGGCCGGGCCCCGGCGTCCCCTTCACCCAGGAGCGGGCCGGACCGGCTCGGGGCGGGGGCCGAGGTCCGCCCGGGCTCGGCTCCCCGGGGCCGCTGCCGGGCAGAAAAGTTTCATTGTTCGGGAGACTGTTGGGCCGACGGGGTTAAGGTAGGCTTGGGGTGAGGAACACGTGTGCAGCTCTGCCTTCGGACTGCGGAGGGAGCGTCCACCCCTTAGGTTCGGTGACGTAGCGATCGCACCCGCCGAATTGGGGGAGTAACACCACCAGGCTGTTGGAGGAGGGTGAAGAATTTTCTTTCGCCGGTGTTTTGTTCTTAAAAACGTTCTTGGAGCTCCGGGGCTGAGCCGAGGGCTGACGGGTTTCGTTCTGTAGCCTTTAGAGCTAGGAATTCCGTGCGAACTGATCAGGGTTGGCCCAGCGATTTCAGATCTGATTTCCGCTGCATCTTGGTGCTACGAGTAACCGGAGGTGCTCGGGCCCCACCTGTTTAGGGCCTGATCCCTGCTTAGTAAAACCGGAACCACGACAAGAAAACCCAAACCTTAACTTGAGTCTTGGTGCGGAGCTCCCAGGAGCTGGAGGCCGCCCGCTGACCGTCTGCTTCGGAAGCGGTTTAGTGAATACCGTGAGGCGTTAGGAGCCCCCAGCAGGGGTTTGCGAGGGCTGGTTCACATCTCCCGACTGTGTCCTTTCCTCTGGACGGGGCGGAGGTGGGTATTAACTTAGTGCCAAGCGGGCCGCCTATTGAACCGCCACATCACTGTTGGAAGCCCCAGGATTCGCTTTTCCAGTTCTCTAGTCTCAGCTCCACTAAATTGGATGATTCCTTTCAGCATGCAGGTAACCAGAAAGGAACAAGTCTTTTAACTAAGTGTAACTTCATGGCGAAAATTATATAAGCTTTATATGATGTTTTTGACATTGAGGCCATGAGGATCTTTCCTATTTTCAGTGTTAGGCATACATGAAATTAAAATGTTAAAATCTGGGAACTTTTTTTTAATATTGTAAAACCAGTGGTAGAGTAGATGAAAATCCACTAATCTTTGATAGTTGTCAAGACTACGGATAACATTCCTTTTAAGACTTAAGAATTTTAAATACAATAGAATTCTTTTGAAGGTCAAAATACTGTACAAGTGGATTTTTAATGTACTTCTTCAATGAAACTGGTTGAAATTGCAGAACAGACCCTTTTTTGGTCAAGGTACATAAGAGAAAAATTCACAGTTACTCATTAGAAGAAAGTGTTCTAAGACCATCTTGAAATAAAATATTTCTTAATCTTGGAGCTTTTACTCTTAATTATTAAAGTAATATGTCCTCAGGTTGATAAAAATTCACCTTCATTTTTTTATAAAACAGTTGTTCCTTTTTATGTATTGCTCTCTAGGAGGCAGTGTAGTGTATAGTTGGAGTACTGCATTTGGAATCAAAAGACCTGGGTTCCAGTTCTCGTTCAGTCCTAAAAATATGCATGTTGACCTGGAATGTTTTCTTCTATACGTTGCCATTATTAATGGTGCCCATATGTATTAGGCAGTTTAATTATTGGAGTAAAATAAATATTATCAAAGGCATTGTTTGGCATACCTCGATGACAATTGCACCAAAGTGGAAACGGCTGTTTGCCACAGGTTCTTCTATCCGTTTTTTTGTTTTTGTTTTTGACATTAGGGAGACAATCCAAAAATGAGATTAAGAAAGAAGTTAGGATCATTGCAATTCAGCAAGTATTTATTAACCACCTACAAATTTACAAGGCAGCTGGGGATTCAAAGACAAATAAGACACTTCTCTTTCCCTCAAGGAGCTTACATCTAGTAGAAAAGGTAAGACAGGGACACAAATAACTATGATACAAATTATCATGTGATATGTTCATGGGAGAGGGACAAAAAGTACAGTTACAAATCCGAGAATGGAGAGAGACAATACCTTAAAGTTTCTAGGTTAGGCATGGTATTTTGGATGTTGTCTCCTATACTTCAGTGTTTATCCTGAAATTTTCTTGTCTTGAGGTGGGAAAAAGTCCCCAGAGAAGGGACCTTTAAAGCTTTTACATTTTATTAAGTAAATAGGATACTAATATAACTTAAAAATTGCTTGGTATTAGTGGTTCTACATAATATTCTTTAATTTCTTTAATAATTTATTTTGTATGTATAAAATGGTGTTATGTCTAAGTCTGCCCTTTTCCTTTATTTAAAAGTGAGCAAAAGGCAGAAACTATTTCACTTTCTATGTGAGCCTTTCTATTGGATAGAGTGAGTACTTAATGCTGTTTTTTGGTGATGGTATTTTTTTGTGTACATAATTTTTTGTACTTATGTGTACATAACTAAGGTGGATGTTAATTTGCACTAAATGTATTTTTCAGTGGGTCTTACAGAATCTGAAGTGGTTAGCTGTTTAAATGTCAGTTCTCAGTAAACAAGTTAATGTTTAAATTCAACAAACTTTAGGTTATTTTGAGTGCTGTGCAAAGATAAATTTAATAAGATAAATCTTGTCAATTTTTTGAGTATTAACTGGAACGCTTTGGGAGATAAAGTAGTTTCAGAAAAATCTTTCATCCTAATTCTTAGTACACAATACATTGCACATGGTAGGTGTTTGGTAAATATTTGTTGTAAAAAGTATCTTGCAAAAATATGTGATAAATTTTCTTGCTTTAGTAAAAATTGACAATATGTTTTAAGTCATGAGGTCATAGATATACAGCTGGAAGGGGCTTAAAGACCATTTTCTCATTTTATAGGTGAGAAAACTGAAGTCTAGGGAGATTAGATGACTTGTCCAAGAGATAGTAAGTTTCCTGGTCGGAATTCAGACTTGTTCTTTGACTCCAAAGCCTGCTCTTTCCAGTTGTTTACAATAATAGTTGTCATTTATGTGGTATTTTGCAGTTTATGTAGTACTTGATTTACAACCACCCTCTGAGGTTGTGGGGAGCAAATGTTATCCCCATTTTACAAATGAGGTAACTGAGGGTCTGAGAGGCTAAGTGACAGATTGACTATTAAATGGTCAAATACCGACTGGACCTTAACCTCCATTTGTCCACTCCATTCCTGTGTTCTTTATACTATTCTGCCTGGTGCTATAGATAAAAAGATTAGGTTGAATCCCTATCAACCCTAGGGGTATACCCATAAACTTGATTTGACCCTGGAAGATTATCCTTTTTTTCCTTTTCATTTGCCTCTGACTCAAAATTGAAGTGCAGAATAAATGATTGACTTTACTAAAAAAAGTAGTCTTTTTAGAGGACTTTTTATTAGTTGAGAATTCAGTTAATAACCACATCATCTTTGAAATGCCTACCACCAAATTTTACTTTTTTTAAATCTTTGTGTATATCATTGAAAAATAGTTTTGTGTGTGCTTGGGAGTATTTTACCATTAGATGTCCTTTTTTTGAAAGAATACTTTTGGCCTTATTGAAGAGTTATCTCTATATTTCAGTTTTTTCAAAGTTAGCAGTTTTCAGTTTAAAAAAATCCAGTAAGATGAACTGTTTTAAAACAAGCTAACTGGAATATGTTTTGCAAAAATTGTTGCCAAATTAAAGTCATTGTAGTGGTGAATAAAAGCTTTATTTCTTAGTTGGACCGTATCCATCGTTATTTTAGGTGTTCATGGTTTCCAGCTTTTACAAAAAAATCCCAACATATAAATTGCTAAACTTAGTTTTTTTATGTTAAAAAGCCTTTACTTTATCGAGTGAATTTAGATGTAAATTATTTAGTATTTATGGTTTTATTTTGATTTTGAGGTATTTTAGGATGACCTGAAAAGTCTTAAGATTTTTTTGTACTGATTTTTGGGACATCCTGTACATAGGAGAAAAGCAACTGGGAATAGTGGATAGACTGGCTGGTCTTAAAGATACCTACTTTCATTGTGACCATGGGCAAGTCATTTAAATCCCTTGCCACCCTAGGAAAACTCTCTCATCCTGCAAGTTATAAATGAATTGCTGATCTATATTATTGAAAAGACTTTTCATACTAGGAGTTTGCCATATGTATGAAATTACAAGTCCAGATTAAAAAAAATGAGATAATTTTTTTTGACTAAAATGATGTAATTTAAAGTACTTTTTATAGATGTTTGGCATTATTTTTGCATATCTCTAGCTTCTAAGGATATTTTGTGAGGGGGAAAACTGTTTCGACATTTTGACTAGAAACTCAAATGCATTGAAATGTGGCTTTGTTTGAATCATTTTTCAATTCAAGTACAAAGGCAAGGCTACCCTAGAATGCGTAGTGAAAAGTGCTGTGTAAGCACTATATTTAAAAGTTAGTCCTTGTAACCAGAAATACTTGCATACTATTACTTGTTTCTTAGTATGCAAATATGTTTACAAAAATGTTGTACCATAACAGTTAAGAAGCCAGTCAGGTTTAAAAGACCAGTTCCCAGGTGACTTTTATGTTTCTTACTGTAGCTTTTTCTTGTACTTGGTAAAAGGTAAATTGTACCTCAAAAAGAATTAATACTTTTTCACTAATTGAATGGTTCCTTCACTAACTGCCTGCTGGCCATTTCTACATGAATTGTGTCATAGGCATCTCACACTCAACATGTTCCTAAACAGTAGAACTTATTTTCTGCAGCCCCTTTGGCAGTCTGATGAAGTCTGTGGACATCTCTGAATGTTTTTTAAGTGTGTAAGATAAAATACATAGGATCTACATTGAAATATATTTATAAAAATATTTTTTAAAAAGTTCAAGACACCTGGTTGAGAACCCCTGCTCCAGGATAAAATTTCAGACTTCTTGGTTTGGCATTTGGCCTTTCACAGTCTAGCTCCAGTGCACCATTCCAGGCTTATTACACATTACTTCCCCCCAGTGTATTCTGTGTTTCGGCTGAGCAGGCCTATTTGCCGTTCCCTGTACACGAAATTCCATCTCTCTACTCCATGCTTTTGCTTAGAATGTCTTCTCTGGCTGGAATACTCAGCCTCAGCATCACCACCTCTTAGAGTCCCTAGTTCCCTTTAAAGTCCAACTCTAATGGTGACGCCTTTTCTGACGTCACCCTATATTCAGCAACTTCCTCATCCTCATTACTTGCCAAGTATCTAGCACAGTGCCTAGCACATTTTGGGCACTTAAAAGTTTATTGACTGTCAGGAATTTCTGGTGATTGAGAGAACCTGTAGTACTCTTACCTAAGGTGGTAAGGGTGGAGAGAGTATCTTACGAATATGTATCGTTTATGGTGTTTTGAATATTATTTTAGAAGAAAAAAGACTGAGACAGGAACTAAATAAATAGTTCTTAACTAACTTTAGTTTCTTAACTAAATAGCAGACTACTGTGACTTAAAATGGCATATATTTTAAAAATAACTTATACTTGACCTTACCAAGTGTGGAGAGCCAAGGGCAATGTAGCTCTAAGGTAATGGTGGAAGGTTATGAACATTTTTTTGCCTCGCAAAAGTAATAAAAAACTGTGAAGGGGAAAACAGCAGCAGAAAACTTCTTTGAGACCTAAGCCAGAACATCCCTAGAGCAATTATAAATGACCTAAGGAAATAATAGAACAAGCAAAGTGGAACTGGTTTACTATTATTTTCATAGTATTTTATTTAGAGCATTGATGAATGTGGAGCTATCATATTTGGGCTTTCAACATTTGTTGTCGGTCAGTAAGCATTTGTTCAGGACCTGCTATGTGCCAGGAACTAGGCTAGAGTTGAGAATACAAAAAGAGGCAAAGGACAGTCCCTGCCTCATGGAGGCTCAAAATCGAATGGAAGAGACTAACAAGAAAACAAATACATATAAACAAGCAATGTGCAGAATAATAGGATATAACAAAGAAAGCACTAGAATTAAGAGGGATTGGAAAAGATTTTTATGGAGGAGGGGTTTTAGTTCAAACTTGAGGGAAATCAGGGAAGCCAAGGGATTATGGAGATGAGGAAGTAGAGTGTTTCAGGCATGGGAGACAGTGAGCCTGGAATCTAGAGGTGGAGTATTTTGTTCTTGGAACTGCCAGGAGGTCAGTTACTGGACTGTAGAGTGAGGTGAGAAAGAAAATTTTGTATTTAGATTCTGTATTTATCTTGGAGGCAACAAAGACCCCCTGGAGTTTAGTAGGGGTGTGACATGGTTGAACCTGTGCTTTAGGAAAATCACTTTTAACAGAATGGATGATGGATTGGAATGGAAAGAGCCCTGAGGCAGTTAAACCCACCAGCTGCAGTCATGAGGGGACCATGGTCTCACCAGAGTGATGGCATTGTTAGAAGGGAGGTATTCTTATGGGAGAGAAATAGCAAAAGTGCAAGAGGCAGTTGTTAGCAAGATTTAAAAAAAAGAAGGGAAGAGTTGCAGGATCTGACCAAATACACAGAAGGTAATAATCTGAGATGTTACAAAGATTGAAGGCACTCAAGAAACTCTGGCATAACTCAAAGAAGACAAATCAGTCAGTAAACATTTATTAAGTGTCTGCTATGTGCCAGACACAGATGGAAAAACATCATGAATGGTGCTACAAAAAGTGAACAGTTAAAATAATTGACATTTATATAGTGCTTTAACTTTTACAAAGAATCATATAAACATTATCTCATTTGACCCTTAAACAAAACTGTGAGGTAACTTCTAGGGGTAATATCCCTGTTTTCCAGATGAAGAAATAGTTATTCCCCCATGCCTGCATTCTCTTATCGCTTCCACTCTGAGTCCTTAGTTACCTTTAAGGTTCAGCCTCGGTATTATCTTTTGAAAGTCTTTTCTGATCCACCTGGTTGTATTGAATACTGTTAGCGCGGCTTTGAGTTGATTGGTATTTTCTGGCACCTTGTGATTTTTGTTGGTGTGGAATTGAGAGTTTGACTGCATCAGAAGTTGTCCTGTGGATACTGTAGCAATACTTGGAGTTGCATTTTGTATTTTTATGTCATAATCACTTCCTGATACCTTGCAACCCTCTCAGTGCCCTCTTCCCCGTAAGACCCTCTTTAGTTTAAAAAAAAGACAAAGCAAATAAAGCTGTTTAAAACAATTCCGCTAACTAGCCTCAACTAATGAATGTATAACAAACTCTGCTGAACTTTACTGAGTGAATGGACTTGTCCACTTTTCGTGGACATTTGCATTTAATTTCAATTGTTTTCAATTATACTATGGTAATACTTGTGTATATTTTTCCAGTTTTTCATAGTTCATATGATTGTTCTCTTGTTTCTGAGTTCTTTATATTCATCATTCCTAGTTTGCAGCAACATTCCATTGTATTTGGATATGAGAATTTATTCAGCCATTCTTCAATCCCACTGTATTTCATTTCCAGTTTTTGCTGTGACTTATAGTGTTGCTTTCTGAATATCTGGTTATATGTGGGACTTTCTGATCTTGGGGTGTTACCAGGAGTATGATCATTAGTCCACAAAGTATGAACTAAAGTTTCATAACTTCTT
The DNA here is from genome assembly GCA_028658325.1 of Potorous gilbertii. Classification (NCBI taxonomy): domain Eukaryota; kingdom Metazoa; phylum Chordata; class Mammalia; order Diprotodontia; family Potoroidae; genus Potorous; species Potorous gilbertii. The sequence goes on from CM053769.1 coordinate 52,448,067, forward strand.
ACACAATTTCAGTTTGTTTTCCAGAGTAATTGGACCTATTTACAGGTTACTGATAGCATATTAATGTACTTGTCTTCCCATAGCTTTTCCAATATTCTCTTTTATTTTTGTCATTGTGTTAGAAGGGAGATAAAAATCTTATAATGGTTTTAATTTTTGTTTCTCTTGTGATTTAATAGTATTTTATATGGTTTCAGTTTTGTCTCTTTACATTTTGTTTTACTGTTCTGCCCCTTTAGTTTTATATCACTTATGCTTTTAGAGCTTATTATGTGATATTGTATAAGAAAGTCTAAGTATGTCTTCTATGGAGTCCTTTCTTCTTTTTCCAGAAGTTTTTGTTTAATAGAAAACCTTTCCCCTAATAGTTTGTATACTAGAATTTGTCAGATTGTGGAGTGTACTGTTTGTTTGCCTGTAGGTCTTGCTTGCTTACTTTGCTTTTCTGTGTTTTTTAATTATTACCAAGTACTTTGAGTACCCAGTATTACTTCTCTTCAACCCTGCCCTTATTCTAGGTGGTATAAACATTCAGATTGATAATCCTTAATCTCCTAGTTCTGTATTCATTCACGTAATTGCCAAAATGCTTTTTTCTCAAGCAGGGATCTGACCATTTCATTCCCTAGTCAGTACATTTTAGTGTCTGGCTTCTTACTGCCTCTGTGCTAAAATAAAAACTTTCGTTTAGCTCCAACCTAACTTTCCACCTTTATATTTCCCTTCTCCTATATTGTAGTCTAGCTAACTTGACTAGCTCTTGCTCACACATGGCATTCCCACTGCCTTTGTTCTTTTGTATGTATTACCTCCTCATCTCTGCCTCATAGAACTTCTTTCTTCCTTTTAGATAACAGTGTCAGTGCCACCTACAATGAAGCCTTGTCTGGACTATCTTGTATTTTACAAATATTTTCTAAGTATTTATTTATTTATATGTGTACATGTCTATCCTGATATAAAGTAGGCTCCTTGAGAGTAGGGATTGTTTCATTTTTTGTATCTCTCTCTCCCATGTCTATCTCAGTCCGCAGCACATAGTAGGTGCTTAGTAAGTGTTTGTTGGTTGTATATCTTGCTACTTTGTTTAGGCTATCTAACATTACTGTTTTCTTGAGAAATCTAGATTTTTTTTAAGTAAATCACCTTCATGTAAATAGGAATAGGGATAATTTTACACTCTTCTAAATGGTTATTTCTGAAGCTCCTTTTTTGTCTTATTGTCATAGTTAGCTTTTTAAGTACTAAGTCTTCAGATATATTTTAAAATATGAGAACAATACTAAGTAATAGGTTGTTGGCATAACATTTCCTGTTATTTTTGAAGGCATGGAGAACAGGATTTATTACATTTTCCCACCCCCATTTTGGACATCTGTCATACTCACAAGATATCCAGAGAGCATGTATGTCTATGGACATACATGGAAAAGAATTACATATACATACATATAAATATGGAAAATTACATATACATATACACATGGAAAATAATTCCCTCCTAGGTTCTGGAGGTATGAAGACCCTTCAGTCACCCAAAAGAAATAAAAACATTAAGCAATTTAGAAATATGAGTCTGAACCTGGTGAGAAAAATAAGGATTAGAGATACCAATTTGGGAATTCTATGAAGAGAAGCAGTAGTTTTAGCCATGGAAATCTGGGAGATCACCCAGGGATCATAGTATAGATTTTGAGCCATAAAGGTTATCTAGGTCAACCCCCTCATTTTAACAGGTGAGGAGACTGAAATCTAGAAAGTTGTAAATTGCCCAGAATCACACAGGTAATAAAGCTAGTGTTCAAATGCAGGTCCTTTGATGCCAAGTCCAACAACTGAGTCATTGATGGCTCTCAGCAGTTTCAGTAGAGTATATAGGGATGGAATTAGTATTGTTCTTAGTGAAAAGGAGTGGGTGGGTGATCAGGAGGTACACATGGCCATTCTATAGACTGTTCTTTCAAAAAGCTTCTATGGTGAAAGGGACTTGAATTGTGAATGACTTATATGTATCAGGGGCTTTGGGATTCACAACCAGATGCTTTGTCATCCAGTTTAAAAACAACTTAAGGATGACACACGGAGGTGTTTATTTAAGTTAGGGGAGACCCGACTTTGTAGCGTGGGAGAAAGGTATCAGCAGAGAAAAGAGATAATTGATAAAGAAAAAATCATAGTGGACCACACTCTAATAATGAATCTTGGGATCTCTGATGAAGTGTTTGCTCAGGGTAACCTCTCCATTTGAATAAGAGAAGGCACCTCTCTACCTGCTACACCCCTTGTCTGACTAATCAGATATTTCATCTGACTAAGCTGCATATACGTTGTTACTATCAGAGAAAACACGTAGCAGGTTCTTTATTCAGTGCCCCTCTATGCTTTAAATAGGGTGACAAGGGCATTTGACTTTAGGTTCCTGCATCCTTGATCAGTCTGTCATGCACACACCTCAAATACATCAGGAGGTTCTAAGTTCATGACACCCTGTTTTGGTAAAATTAAAGAAAGCTACTTTTTTCAGGATTTAATATCTTGATATAATGTGTCAAATAGTAGAGAAAGCTTTCATTTAGAAAAAAGTAACGTAGAATGAGTCTCTGTGGAAATACTTATGTCATTGGCAGTACTTAAAATTCCTTTTTCTTTTCCAGAGTAATTTGTAGTATTGAAATGTTTATGCTAGAATTTGGACTTGGTAAGGAGTTAAACAATTAAAGGTTTTTGGGGGAATATTTAAAATCAACCTGCCCTTTTACTACCTTTTCAATCTTACTACATTTTACTTAGGTGCCGTTAGGTGGCGCAGTGCATAGAGTGCCAGACCTAGAGTCAGGAAGTCTCATTCATCTTCCTGTGTTCAAATCTGGTCTCAGACACTTATTAGCAAGTCACTAAACTGTTTGCCTCAGTTTCCTCATCTGTAAAGTGAGCTGGAGAAGGAAATGGCAAAAACCACTCCAGTATCTTTGTCAAGAAAATCCTGGATGAGGTCATGGAGAGTAGGACACATTTAACATTTTACTTTCCATGTATTGTACAGTACAGCAACATGGACTTTCTTGCTGCTTGCGCTTCTCATAGAGCAATCCACCTGCCCATTCCCTTGCCTTTTCACTGGTATTTGAACTCTCTGATCTTTCTTCTCCTAACTCAGGGAGAGGGGGATGTAGGAGTATCTGTAAACCTGGTAATTAGAGAAGATGATGTCTGCTAATGTTGCTCCATTCCTGGAGTGTACCCCTCTCATTTCCCTCAAGACTCAGCTTAAGTGCCATTTTCTGCTTAAGGTCGTTATTGGGTCTTTTAGTTTCTCATGACTTGCCTCTGATAGAACCTTCCATTTTTACTGTATATATTTTGTACGTACATATGAGCTCTTTGAACACTAGGACAATGTTTTTGCCTTCCTTTGTCTCTTCATTGCTTTGCACAGTACCTGGCACAGAGTAAACCTGTAACAATTTTTGTTGACTAACAGCTAACTTGAATATAAACACCAGCTTACATCCTGTACAAATTTAGTAATTGTACCTCAGATTAAACTGGAAACAACTGACAGGAAGATGGGTAGATGGTATCTTTCAGGTTGGTGAACTTGATAAGCATAAAGCTAGTAGTAAATATGAGTTCTTCAAAGGAAACATTAAGTACTTACCATGTGCCAGCACTTTGTTAAGCACTAGGGACACAAAGAAAAGTGAAACAGCCCCTGCTTGAAAGGATCTCATAAGCTAAAGAGGGAAACAATGTATAACTAACTGTCCAGATCTATACAGAATAAAGTAGAAGTAATCAGTAGAGAGAAGGCACAGAAACTAAAGGGGATCATGGAAAGCTGGAACTTAAAGGAAGCCAGGGAAGTTAGGAAGAAGAGATGCAGGAGAGCATTCTAGCCCTGATGGACAGCCCGTGAAAATAGGCAGGGATTGGTAGATGGAGTGTCTTGTTTGGGGGACAGCAAGGAGTTCTGTGTCACTGGTTTGCAAAGTATCAGGGAGTGGGATAAAACTGCTGGGAAAACTGGAAAATAGTATGGCAGAAACTAGGCATAGATCAGCATCTTGTACTGTATACCACAATAAAGTCAAAATGGGTACAATTTAAACATAATGAATGATACTGTAAACAAATCAGGAGAGCCGGGAATAGTTTAACTGTCAGATCTGTGGAGAATGAAAGAATTTGTGACCAACCAAGAGATAGAGAAAGTTATGAAGTACAAAATGGATAATTTTGATTACATTAAATTGAAGAGATTTTGCACAAACAAAGCCAGTGGAACCAAGATTAGAAGGGAAGCAGAAAGCCAGGAAACAGGTTTTACAGCCAGTGTCGCTGATAAAGGCCTCATTTCCAAAATGCATAGAGAGAACCGAGTCAAATTTATTAAGAATACGTCATTCCTCAATCGATAAATGGCCAAAGGATATGAACAGGCAGTTTTCAGATGAAGAAATTAAGACTTTCTCTAGTCATATAAAAAAAGCTCTAAATCACTGTTTTAAAATTAATTTCTTTGTTTTCAATTTTCTACAATCACTTGCATAAGTCTTAGATTTTTTTTCCTCCTTCCTGCCCCCTCCCTCCCTCAGATGGCATGCAATCTTATATGGGTTCTACACATACGTTCTTATTAAATACATTTTCACCTTAGTCACGTTGCATAGAAGAATGAAAATGAATGGGAGAAACCATGAGAAAAAGCAAAACATAACACGAGAAAATGTTCCACTTCATTCTGCGATCCAGTTCCATAATTCTTTCTCTGGATGTGGAAAGCATTTTGCCTTAAGAGACCAATGGGAATGTTTTAAGTCCTTACATTGCTATGAAGGGCTAAGTCTACCAGAAAAATTCCTCACACACTGTGGTTGTTGCTGTGTGTATAAAGTTCTCCTGATTCTGCCCTTTTCAGTCAGCATCAGTTCATGTAAGTCCTTTCAGGCCTCTCTGAAGTCCTCCTGTTCATTTCATATATGTAGCACGGTAGTATTCCATTACATTTATATACCACAAATTGTTCAGCCATTCCCCACTTGAGAGGCATCCCCTTAGTATCCAGTTCTTGGCCACCACAAATCCAAATCACTGTTGATTGGGGAAATGCAGATTAAAAGCACTCTCACATACCATATAATTTCTATCAGATGAACTAATGTGACAGAACAGGAAATTGATAAATGTTGAGAATATGTGGGAAAATTGGAACACTAATAATGCATTGCATTGTTGGTGCAGTTGTGAATTGATCCATCCATTCTGGAGAGCAATTTGGAACTATGCCCACGGGGCTATGAAAATGTGCATACCCTTTTGACCCGACAATACTACTTCTAGGGCTGTATGCCAAAGAGATCATAAAAAAGGGAAAAGGACCTCCATATCCAAAAATGTTTATAGTAGCTCTTTTTGTGGTGGCAAAGAACTGGAAAGTAAGGGGATGCTCATCAGTTGGGGAATGGCTCAACGAGTTGTGGTATATGAATGTAATGGAATGCTATTGCTCCATAAAAAATGATGAGCAGGCAGATTTCAGAAATAACCTGGATAAACTTGCATAAACTAATGCTAAATGAAGTGACCAGCACCAGGAGAACATGAACCCAGCAACAGTAACATTGTGTGATGACCAACTTTGGTAGACCTAGCTCTTCAGAGCAATATGAGAATCTAAGACGACTCCAAAAGACTCATGATGGAAAATACTATCCACGTCCAGAGAAAGAACTATGGAGTTTTAATGTACTCCATTGAAGGATTGAAGCATGCTATTTTCTCTTTTTTTCCTTTGGTTTCTTCTTTCCCATGGTTTTTCCCTTTGGTTATAATTCTGCTATACAACATGACTAATGTGGAAATGCATCTAATACGATTATCCATGTGTGGCCTATATCAGATTGCACACCCTCTTGGGGAAGGGAGAGGGGAAGGAGTGGGAGAAAATTTAAAACTCAGTCTTATAAAAGTGAATGCTGAAAACTATAAGTAAATTTTTCAAAACAACAAAAAATCCCTTCTATATAAGTATAAAATTAGTTATCTCATTCTTCAATTTCACAATGTATCTGATAACCAATTTTTATCTTTTTTTCAAGGTGTACATCATGATTAGCAAACGCATTTTGGGAATTTTTCACTAGGCTTCTTCTAGGAAACTCAACATGTATTAGGTTCTGGGAATAAATACAAAGGACACTGCTTCCCCTTCTCCCCTCCAACAACAAACCAGTTGCCGCCTTTCAGGATGTTGTAATATGCTAGGATCTCTCTAGTCTTGATAAATAACGGAAGCAGATTTTGGCCTAAACTTTTAAATATTTGACACCTTGCTAATTTTTCATTTGTTTCAGAGAGTAATGGAACTCTGTTGTTTGTGTTCCAAAGTTTGCCTCCACTTTGTCTTTTGCTGTTAGATTCCAGTCAAGCATCTCCTTGCATAAGAGGTGCTATAGAGAACTGAATTGGTCTTTGAAACTCAAAAGATGAGCACCCGTTTATTGGACTTCTTTATTGACTTTGGGGACTAAAAGGGCAATTCCAGTTTGAGGATGAACTTTTAATTTGGGTATTCAGTCAGTAAGCAAAATATTCATCACATATTCGCCTAGACTTAGCATTTTTTTCATTCGGTTTTATTTTATTTTCAAGTTCACACTCTCCCCACCCTACTCATCATCTTCAATTGAGAAAGCAAGAAAAGTAAAATCTGTTGCAGGCATAAATTGTGAAGAAATACAAATTCCTGCTTTGGTCATGTCAAAAAAAAAATACACTTCATTTTCTCATGAGTCCTCTGGATCTCTGCTTAGTCATTATGTTGATCAGAGTTCCTAAGTTTTTCAGACTTGTCTGTATCATATTGTTATTATATAAATTGTTTTCCTGGTTTCAGTCATTTGACTTTTATCACTTTGTAATTGTTTTTCCAGGTTTCTATGAAACCATCTTCCAATTCTTAAAGCATAATAATACACCATTACATCCATGTACCATAATTTATTCACCCCTTTCCCAATTGATGGGCACCTTCCTCTGTTTCCAGTTCTTGGCCATCACAAAAAGAGCAGCTATCAATATTTTTATACATATGAGCCCTTTTCCTCTTTGATCTCTTTGGAGTATAGACCTAGTGGCAGTATTGCTAAGTTCAAGTTGAACTTACAGTTTAATAACTTTTTAGAATGTAAACTACTTTTAATGTTAACCTAAGCCAAACATAATTAGGAAGATATATCTGCTTTGGTGGGCATGAAGAATTCATTTAAAGCAAAATAGAATTTATAAAAAAATTGACCAGTAGGACTATGTATCAGCCTTCTATATAGCAGTAGACTCACTATTTGGTGCAGTTAACTCTTGTCTGTTGGTTCAGATTACAATTTTTGTGTGCGTGTATGTCGTATATAATTCTTGCACAAGGCTTTCTACCCCCTCACCTCCAGTTTATTATTTTCAGTTAGCAAAAATCTGTTTCTTCTCTTTCCAGTTCTCCTTCCCTATTGAGAAATAACCAGCCAAACAAAACTCCTGTAACAAATATACATAGTCCAGCAAAACATTCCTGCATTGACCATGAATTAAAAAAAAAATGTCTTGTTGTAGATCATGAGTCTGTCAGAAGGAGGATTGTGTGCACTTTTTCAAAATTCAGCTGGTTCTTTTAATGTTTTGTGGACAACAGTACAGCATTCAGATTATTCATCTGTTATATTATCCCTCACCCTCCTTATCTGATTAGCTCATCTCCTTTTTGGTTGTACCTGTTATTGGTATTTTCCCCCTGCTTCTCATTCATGGATCATTGTTGGTGATATTTTTTATCCTACTTGGATCTAATGTGTTTCCATTGGTTTTTGAGTTACCTGCAGGTATAATCATGAAATTGTTGTGCTCTAGGATTTGCAGCCAAGTTGGAATTACTGGAAGAAAATTATCGTTTAAAAGATTGACTCATATGACAATAAGCAGGTTGGAATAATTGGAAGTGTTATAGTTTACCAAAAATAAACCTTCAGATCTAAAGAGAGTAGTCTTTAATAATTTGATGTTATTTTGGAAGAAGCATTCCAGATATCTATGCTTTACCATTTGTAGTTAGCATTTTTACTAGTGCTATGGAGAAAGATAGATGGCATGCTTCTCAACTTTATAGGTGACACCTAGGAAGGATAGTAAAATACACTGAATAAAAGAATAAATATTTAATGGGGAAGTTTTTCTTCATAAGTCTTAATATTTAGGTAATCAGCTTCATAAATATAAGATGGGGAGTTGGAGCTAGATAGTTCATCTGAAAAAACATCTGGGTGCAAACTATAAATGCAATATAATTTGACACTGATATGTCAGCTAAGAAAGTGAATAACTGGGCTGTATTGAGAGGTGTTTTGTCCTGGGGTATCATTCTTGCACATTATATGCTGTTAAACCACACATGATGTATTTTAGGAAAAGTGATAAACTGGAGGATATTCAACACAGTATTTGGCACTAATTAGGTATTTTATAAATACTTGGTGGATGATGTGCAGACTGGTTGAAATAATGAGAGAATAGGTAAAAGGTGAGTGACAGTTATCTTTGTATATTTGAAGGATTGTGCAAGACTAGTTATGCTTGGTCCAAAGAGACCCTTAGAGGTTCCTAGATGAAGGAATTAGGAGTAATGGGTAGAAGTCCCAGAGACACAGTTATTCTTGATGTAAGAAAAAAACTTCCCCACTGTTAGAGATAACAGAAAATGGCATGGTACATGGTACTGGGTTTCCCCGTATTGGAAATTGTCATTCAAAGGCTGAGTGATCATTTGTCCGGAATGTTGTGTCGGGGATTCTTCAGATATTTTAAGCATCTTCATGATAGGCACTGTGCTAAGCACTAAGGATACAAGGCAAAATCCAGTCCCTGATTTCAAGGAACTCAAAATCATAAGGGCAGACATGAAACATGCACACAACTATGTACAAACAAGCTATACTATATACAGAATGCATGGCAGATAATAAGTAGAGGGAAGGTACTAGAATAAGAGGGATTGGGATTTTATTTGGGACTTAAAGGAAACCACGAAGCACTGATGAAAAGGGAGAGCATTCCAGGTATGGAGGACAGCTGGTGAAAATGCCCAGAATTGGTAGATGGGGGTGTCTTATCTGAGTGAAAGCAAGAAGGCCAATGTCATGGGAGTGAAGAATACTGGGTGGGACGGTAGGGAATGTCAGATTTAAGAATACTGGAAAGAGACAGGGGGAGGCGGAGACAGGTGGAAATTGAGGCTAGGTGATAAAGAGCTTTCAGTACTTGTTCAGTTGTGTCTGACTCTCTGTTACCTCATTTTGGGATTTTCTTGGCAAAGATACTGGAGTAATTTGTTATTTCCTTTTCTCGCCTATTTTACAGATGAGGAACTGAGGCAAACAGGGTTAAGTGACTTGCTTAAGGTCACATAGGTAATAAGTGTCTTGAGGCCAAATTTGAATTCCAGAAGCTGAGTCTTCCTGACTTCATGCTTGGCACTCTACTCTGTCCACTGCAGATTTGGAAGTAATAGGGAGCCATTAGAGTTAACTGAGTTGGGGGTGTGTGATATGATCAGAGAATGGACTTGGAATGGGAAGAAAGTTGTGGCAGGTGGATCAGCCAGCAGGCTATTGCATTAATTCAGGAATGAGGAGATAAGGGCCTATACTAGGGTGGTAGCATCGAAAGAAAGGGATTTATTTAAGAGATGCTGCAGAAGTGGACAGACCTTGCCCACAGATTGGATATGATGGGTGAGAAATAGGGAGCAGGCCAGAATGACACCTAGGTTATGCACATGGGGGACTGGAAGGAAAGTGCTACCCTCAATAGGAATAGGGAAGTTTGGAAGTGGGAGGATTTAGGGGTAAAAGTGATGAATTCAGTTTTGTGTAAGATACATATGGGACATTGTTTTAAGATCATTTGAGAATCATCAATCTGGAGATCACAGTTGAATCCATGGGAGCTGAGGAGATCACCAAGCAAAATAGTATAGAAAGAGAATCAAAGAAGGCCTAGGATAGAGCCCTGTGGGATTCCAAAGGTTAGTAGATGTGATCCAGCAAAGGAGATGCTGAGGAGTGGGATAGGTAGGGGATAACTTAGAGAGAGAGAGAAAAGGTGATTGACAGTGTCAGAGGCTGCAGAAAGGTCAAGAGGGATGAGGATTGAAAAAAGGCCATCTGACTTTTATCACAGGAAGATAGATTTAGAGATGGAGAGGAATTTTCAAGGTTATGTAGCTGATCCCATTTTATAGTTGAGCAGAGGCCCAAGGAAATAACTATAATATGTGGTAACAGTAAATAACTTTTCCAAGGACACAATGTCTGAGTAAGGGAGAGTGCCAGAAATTTAATTCAAGTCTTCGTCTTCCAATATATGCTCATGACTGATTCAGTAGCCAACTTGTTCAATTATATGTTATAACCTGGGTGTAGTATAGTATTATCTGTTTTTTATTTCTAGTATGTCTTTGGATTTCATTGAAGTGCCCCTTCAGTATTCTAGGGTTTAATGAAATCAGCACAATGTTACTAATAACCAGGGACTGTTGAAAATTTCTCTCCTGATAAAGGAGCTGAGCTCCTTGTCGGTTTAGATTTCTGCTTTAGAATACTAATTTGGATTACTTGTTGGGGAAAGTTTATCTGAGGTCACACAAATAGTTACCGAATAGGGACTCAATTCTAGGACTTACATATCCCTTGAGTTTAGGGGAAAATTCTGATTTGAACAAGGTTTTTGTTTTATTTATTTATTTTTTTATATCATTCCGTTTCTGAATTTACATTCCTCTCCTCAAGGGCTCCTCTGGAGGCTCCTAGCTTTAGAGTGATTATCAATAGTATCTGTTACTGTTTCCGTCCCAGTCTGATGTCTTTCTTTTTCTTGGCCTCATTAAACTGGCCATGCCCTGGCTACTTCTTAAACAGGCCTGCCTATTCAATGAATGGGCATTAGCTCACCCTAAAGTGAGTGCCTGCAAAAACCTTGGCCTAAAGAGCCCAAGGTCTCCCAGTGCATCCTGGGTCATCTCCAGTCATCCTGATGAATATCTGGTTACTGGATTCAGATGGGTTCTGGAGAGGTGAGGCTGGTGATGTACGTGCACAGCCCTCTCTCCCTCAAAACAAAGTCAAGTACAAGTCATGTCAATCATTTCTCTTGGTGTGGTCTTCTTTGGCAATGGACAAACACAACAACAAACAACCCAGCCAGCTATACCTTTCTACCTTTCAGTAGAAATAACCATCCTATTGGCTGAGTATGACAATATATGCAGTATTCCACATGCAGAATCCTTCACACTTCCAGTTTGGGGAGAAAGATGTATTTTATCACTGTAGAAGCCAAGCTAGGTCATTGTAATTGTAGTACTCAGTTTCTTATATTTTTTGTTCTATTTTCTGTTATCATATGTATTGTTTTCCTGGTTCTTTGGAGAATGTTTTTAAAGAAATGAGTTTTTTCAGGAAAAAACAGTACCTAGACTTAGCAAACTTTAGGAATATTACTCTGACAAATACATAAGGGTAACATGATTGACATATGCATTATTTATATTTAAATAGCTAAATGTAAATGAAAGTTTGTCAGAGTAGTTTAAACATTTCCTTGGTAACTTTGTATTTTTTTCATTGTATTACTTGATTATTTCTTCCCTAGGCAAGGGTAAACTAGCAGTTATGGTCTTAGAGATGGGAAGGCCTTTGACAAGTCCTCTGTTAAAGACCTTATTTTTACAAATGAAAGAAACTGGAGCCTAGAGAGAGAAAATTTTTACTTAAGTTAACCTGGATAGTCATTTATAGAACTGGCATTCAAACTTAAGTTGCTTCATATCCTTTGTTCTTTCCACTATACCACACTGAGGAGTCCAGTGTCTAATTTAGTCAGTTTTCCCACTTGTGTGATCCTGATCAAAGGAAAACATTCAAGGCAGATAATTAAAATATATTTAAGTAACAGTCTTTTTTAGGGGAATATGTAGATTTTTTAAATGAATTGTGAGCAGGACATCTGCCTTCCTATTAAAAATCCATGTTTCTTTTAAAAATATTTTAAAACTGGAATAGGTTAATTGACACTGCACACTTCTCTGCCAGTCAGCAGATGTTTATTGAATACCAACCGCAGAACTCTACAAATCCCAGGTGTCAAGTCACTATGGCACCCTGTAGCATAGCTGGAAAATAAAGGAGTACATTTCATTTTTCTCCACTTATGCTATAGATGCTAAGGGTGAGAGAGTATAGAGGGGAGAGAATAGGTCAAGCAAACACCTTAAATGATCAGAAAGCGAATAAGGAGAGAGTAATTAGGAAGAAGGAAGAGAAGGCATGGTGTGTCTGAAAGCAGTTTCCAGAAAGGGAATGTTCTGTCAGGTGTTAAAGGCCACTGGGTTTGTTGATTAAGAAAGTCATTGGTGACCTTTGAGAAAGCCATTTTCTCTTGTGATGGGGACATAATTATAATTATAAAACCATAATTATAAACCATAATTACAAAATTTTAAAAAGTGAAATGGAACTAGGGTGTGGCAACTGAAAATAGAGGAGAGAAGGGACACTTTGTTGGAGCAAGTTCTTCGAACAGGGTAGGAGGGTATTCACTTAAATTGAACATTAAATAAAAGACCATTTGCAGATAAATTTGTCTTAACATAGGCTCTCCTAGATGAGGTTGCAGTTCCACCTTCCCTTTGTGGGTTGCCTTGTCCCAGATGAAAGCTCACAGAGGACAAGGACTTACTCACTTCCTTGTTTTTGTGTCATTTAGTAACTTGGAAATATCTCCTCATGAAGCTGAAAAGAGAATAAATAGAATTATAGATGCATAAACCACTTTGATGAATGCTTTCTATATGCCACTTTCCATATGTTCTAATAGAGCATGTGTTCTAAAAGAAGTCAACACAATGAAGGGTACTTGGAAAGAGAGCATGTGGAAATGGCTAAGAAATAGAAGAGAAGCCTGCCTTCTGAAAGAAGAGGATAAAGGTCATCATCAGCCTGAGTACCCAGGGGTGACTTGGGGTAGGGGAGATGAGAATGGTGAACATAGATAATCAGTAGTTTAGGAATGGTTGCTGAGGATTCATGTCAGTTTAGCCTTAATCACCTCATTGAAGTGTTGGGCACTCCTCTTGTCTAATGTAAGTGTGAGCACTGTTGTACATGTAGTCAGGAGCTTCAGGAGTGGAAAGGTTTAGAACAGTGCAGTGGAATGAGAGGAAGTCCATAAATAGAGCAGAAGGGATTACTTGGGCAACAGTGAAAGGCCAGGTGAGCTTATACATAGTAAGTTGATGGGTGAAATTAGTTTGATTTTTCATGACTTTCTTTATCCTGTTTAATTTATCAGCCTAGTAGCTGGATTGGAAAATGGAGATCGAAGTAACCCAGGTTTGAGGGTTATAGCAAGTTGGAGAATTGGGGTGAAGTTGAAAGGTTTGTAGGGTAGTGTTAAAAGTAGCAGGCTCTGGTGTTGCCTGATCAGAAATGAGTGAAACCAGTTAGCATGGGGAGTGTTAGGAAGGGTTAAGGAACTCATTGTTTAAGATCTTCAAGGTGGTGTCCCTGGGATGACCAGTGTTGATGTGTAGTTATAGTGCAATGGAGACGGAAATTGTTGAAGTGGAGAAATTATGTTGTGGTTCATGATCTTGAAGTGGTCATCCTGAATATTACCATGGGAAGTTTTGTATAGAAGATTGAGACAGATATTAAAATAATTAAAATAGCTGGATGAT
>CM053769.1:52461946-52503878 GCA_028658325.1 Potorous gilbertii
TAAATGGAGAATACCTCGTCCTATGTCAACAAGACCAGATGGGGCTGACTTAAGAGCATTTTTCCACCGTTTAAGGAGGAGACCCTTAACCAAGACACTATCTTGAATAATGGGACTTTTTCTTATCTTAATATTTTATGGACACATCATATGTTATGGCATGTTAATGGTAAAGAAAACACAGATATCCTGGGTTGTAATTTCAATGGACATTTTGTTAGCTCTCTTATTGTACTTCTGTTCAATTAAGAAAATTCCTTTCTCATAATGTGGTAAACATATAAGGAGAATAAATTTCAGTGACATAGAGATCCTGAGTTGGGATTGTTCTTAAAACATATTTAAGGCTGGTCATTCTTGTATCAGATGGTCAGAACTTATGTTTTGGCTCCATGCAGCATGCATGTGCTAGCTTTAAGGGAATAAACAATATGAATTTACATATCATTTAGCCTATTTGACTCCTTTAACCAAACTTTCAGGTTGAAACTTTGTAATCCTGTAGTTTTATGAATTTAAACATTCTGGGGCAGGAGGAATCTGTGGCCTTGAGGCCATAGAAGAAATCCCCTTAATAAAAGGATTTGTTCTGTAAAACTTGGACTCAGAATGCCACATGTGGCCTCGAGACTGCAGGTTCCCCACCACTGTCTGAGTCTTTAGGCTTCACTACACAAAGGTGTAGAGGGACTGACCGTTGAGGATGTAAAAATTCAAGAATCCTTATTTTGTTAAAAGCCTTCTGGCTCTAGGGCCCTGGTCTTCAGCTCAACCAGGTGTTGGCAAACTATTTTTTGTAAGGCTGAGTTAAAAATGGTCTCTGAAATAAGTTTTATTGTATTTAAAAATGTAAAAGTCATTCTCAGCTCGGGGTAGGGGTGGGGTGGGAGGTGAAAAACTGGAGGTTTCTTGGATCTGGCTCTTAGGCTGCTGTTTGCCAACCCCTGGGCAAGACATTAACATATTTGTGAACCAATAAAAAAAGAGGCATGAACGGCTATACTGTTAGTTGTGAGACTTGCCTGGAAAAGGCAGAAAGGGTAGGGGGGAGTTTAAGACCTCAAGAGGAATGTTTTTTGTGTCTGGAATCCATTTCAATATGCTTGTGTTCCTTTGAGAAAGAAACAAGTGTAACAGAGTATACATATATAGTTCAGATATTCCCAGACTTATTTGGCCTACTGGTCCCTTTAAAAAAAATTACTGAGCACCCCCCTGGAAATCTACTTTCTTTAACCCTTTAATGGTTTTATTTTGTTTATTTTTGAAGTTTTGCCTCATTCAAAAAAATGTAATTAAAAAAAGACACTTCAAATTTAGTAACTTATTGTAAAGTTGTGGATTGTTTTTCCTGCATTGAAACTTTGATGATGCAATATTGCATCGTGTAACCATAGTGTTGAATTGTAAACAAGTCATCACAGGCACGCATTCCTGTGATGCATACTGGACTTTCTGATAATGCACTCCACACTACAGCCTTGCCTGCCAGTGCTTATTTGTTAAGACTTGTCCACTGACTTGACCATTGATTGGTTATAACTTGCATTTTGTGTGTTTATTTGGAAAATAATGTAATCACTGTGATTTTAACTCTGTTACACAACAGGTGAAACATGTAGAATTTTCAAAATTTTCTTGTCTTATACTTTAACCACCCCTATATTTTTATTCAGTGACCCTCAATTGTACCTGAGGCTACTACAATCCTTTGGATAGGTCCAGTGCCCACTTTGGATATCTATGTGTCTAGCTTAATAAGAAAAATGAAGTGTTCCCGGAAAAGGAAAAGTGCTTTTTAATGAAACGGGGAGGGGGGGGAGGTGGCAAATCTGGAGAAGCAAAGAGGAATCAAATTCTGTATTAGGAGGTTGAGGATAAAAGACAAATGCAGAGAAGGGGAAGGAGGAGCACGGAACTTCTGGAGCTGTGGGAGAGTATGTTGTCTGATCCTCTGATTTCACTTATGAAGACTGAAGCCCAGAGAGGTTCAGTGAATTTCCTGAAGCTTAATTCAGATGTAGTGTTCCTTCTGTGCCAGTCTGGGGTACAGAGGCATATTAGATTAAGAGCTAGATTCAAATTCTGCCTCAGAATCCTGCCAGCTTGGGTAACTCAGGTCAAGTCACTTCACTTCTCTGAGCCTCAGTTTTGGATAGCAGCCAGCTACAGAACTGTTGTGAATATCAAATAAGGTAATGCCTGTAAAGTGTTTTACAAACTTGAAAAGCTTATAGAAATGTTAGCTCTTAATTAACATTGTAATACTTCAAGGAGAAATTAAATAGAATTGTAGATGAAGAGAGTATTTCTACAAGGAAATATAGTAAAAGTTAGCGGAAGGCGGTAGTGTGGGCCAAGGCTTTGAGTGTATTTGAACAAACTGCGTAGTGGCAGTGCATTATGTACCACTGACCTAGCAATTTTAAATCTGTTTTAGAAGCAATCCTTCAATTTGGTAAAACTGAATATAAAATATATAAAATATAAAAACTGATTATAAAAAATTCCAATATTCGGATATTTCTATACTGTTCTTGCTGATTAAATTGGAGCAGGTTTGGTTTTTTTTTCACTTGTTGGCAGTTCATTCTTCAAAAAGGTGGAGAGGGAGGGCATCAACACTAATTAATTGTAATTAATTAATAATGCTACTCTTGTAGAAATAGCAGAAACCTTGGAGGGAAATGACATCTTAGAGGTGACCGAAGGCAGCGACTCAACCAATTCAAGATATATAGTAGGTTCACAGATAGAAATTATTTCTATGAGAATAAAGAGGAGAATGCTTAAAGATGAATAAATGAGAAACTTGTTCTCTACCATAATCTTTTAAAAAAATGCATGGAATGTGTACAGAGGGACCGGCAATTATGGATGAGGTTAGTATCTGGAAAGCTGAAAGTTCAGAATTTGCCCAAACTGGTGATGAATACTGAAGGCTTATGGAAGGTCAAAGAATGAACTTGAAGTTGGATGGTACAGTGCTAATCGGATAGAGAAAAGGAAGAACTACCCAACTCTTACAAAAGTGATTGTTCTTTGACAAGGGGAATAATAAATTGAAAAGGGCTATTAGGGAATAAAGTCTTAAGATGGGATAATAAGAAAGCATTTAGATGACCTCATTGAGTGCATTTTGTTTTTTTATTTTTTGAGGCAATTGAGGGTAAATGACTTTCCCAAGGTCACACAGCTTATAAATCTGACAGTACATTTGAACTTGGGTCCTCCTCTCTCCAGGGCCTGGGTTCTATCCACTGCACCATCTAGCTGTCCCTTGAGGTTAGATGACTAGGTGTTTAAAAGAATTTGTGGATGTGATCACTGGTAATATTTTATACACCTCCCCCACCATTCATTTTCTCTCTCTCTCTCTCTCTCTCTCTTTCTCTCTTTCTTTCTTTCTTTCTCTTTCTCTCCCAAGTCCTACAAAAAGAAACAGTGGTCCATGCCTTTAAGGTGCTGCTGTGATCAGCATTTCTTGAAATTACCCTGACGGAATCTGATATGTGAATGGTGGCAATCTAGTTCTCAACTGACATTTAGTGCAGTACAAAAGTGGAAGCCCTTTGTGTTCTTGCTCTCAGCTTCCCCCTTTCCCTTGTGATTTCATCATTAACCCAACCTCTGAGCCCAAATTCTGAAGGACCAGTCTTTATTTTATCTAAACAGAAATACAAGTCCCCTTCAGGAGTTTGTGAAGCAACTTTTAATGGGATTTCTTCTGAACTTTGACATCTGAGTGGCCAACCAGACACAAAGTTGCTTTTGTGTTTGGTTAGCCACTCTGAATATATATCATTTCCCTTTGGCCTGTGAAGTTGTCTCACTAGGTTTTTGAAGCTCAATGAAAGCATTTTTTTGAGTTAGTCATCTATTTAATGTTGATTTTATTTTTTTCCTGGTATTGAGTTATAGTATCACAACCTAGTTCATAGGGTCCTCACCTATTTTACATGTGCCAAAATGATGAAACTTGAATGTAATGAGATTAATGTTGAGTTCTTAATGGACATTATCTTTACAGGAGCAGCAGTATTCTGATAATCATAGTTCAAGCCTTGACTTCAGAAATGATTACTTCTCCATTTTTAACAGCTACTTTGAAGGTCTTACTTTAGAAGAGTCATCTCTGATATTCAAATGGAGTTGAGGAGGGAGGCATTCTCATGTTGGTTCATATCGTTACTCATTTCTGTATACATCTATAATCATAGTGGAATTATTAATTCATTGTGGAAGCTAACCCATCTTGTGAGAAACATGGTTGTGGGGATCATAGGACTTCCCAGGCAGGGTCAGGGAGTTAGCCTGGACTAGCTTCCACTGCCCAGTGCTTCCTAGGTAGCGTTGTCCTTAGGAGAATCCACGTGATATGCCTCTTAACATGACTGTGGGCATCACAGGGTTTCCCAGGCAAGGTCAGGAGTTAGCCTGGTATGGGTTGCTGCTGTCCATTGCTTCCCTTCCTCTAGAAGATCCATGTGATAGACCCATTCTCACTGAAAGAATTCAGAGACAGAGCAGGAAGACATTAAGGAAGACACTAAGACATTTTTTTATTCTTCTCCTAAGGAAGTGTGTGTGGTGCCCCCCAGGAATACCCACCCTATACAGAATCAGGAGTGAGGTTATAGTTCTGTCTGTCCTGGCAGAGTCAGGGTTAGTCAAATTCCTAACTTCATCTGCCTACATTCCCTCCCAGATTATGTAGGTGTGGTAGTGAGGCTAGGGTCTGAGCTTTCTGGCCCCTTCCACTTCTAGTTTCCTCCTGAGGCCAAGATGTGCTTGACTATCATCCTTGCAAATGAAGTTATGCAGGCTTTATCTTCTCCCAAGGTCCCATCAGCCTGGGAGTTGTACTATTTCACTCTTTTTCAAGAACATTTGTGGAAGCACAAACAATATCCCTTATAATCTCTTTTCTGCTCATGGAGCCATCCTATGTAAGCAGGAGAAAAGTAAAAACACTTTACTCATATCAACAGAATATGACTGCTCTTCATTGTTTCACACCCTCCCTATGCAAATAAGGAAGGAGAGGTACATTTCTTTATCTCTTATTTAGAGTCCAGTTTGGTCATTACAATTGTCATATTGATTTCTGAGTTTTTTGGTGTTGTCTTTGTGGATATTATTTTCCTAGTTCTCTATTTTACTGTGTACCAGTTTATATAGGTCTTTCTGTGCTTATCTAAATTCTTCATATTGAACATTAAAAACACAGCTGTGGACTGAGAAGGGACTTGAGGGGCCGTCTGTCTGTCCTCTTTTTACAGATTAGAGGACATGAAATCCAGAGTGACTTTCTCAGAGGTCAGAGGGGGAATTTGAACCCAGGTCCCCTGATTCTACGGCCTGTGATTATCTTTCCATTGTACTATTGTTCATAGCCAATTACAGTGTGTATATAAAGGTCATTGGGATTTTGCCCCTGACAACAGTTATCTGTTATAGAATGCTATTTGAAAGCTGTGCAGAGTAAATCAAAAACAGTAATCATTTTATCGTCTCAAACCTTCATTACTGATAGAGATGAATAATTATCTCTTCTTCCACCCATACATATATAGATTGATTTTTTTTTTCCCCTTAATAGATGATTAGGAAATTTATGGGTCATTAAATAAAAACAGGGTTTGTAGACATTTGGGAAAGCATAGTGTCTTGGGAAGGTTTTAATGAAAGATGCAGGGTTTAAAGTAACTTCTTGGAAGATGCCCAGATAAGTAAATGTGAGTTAAATTTGGAAAATGGTGCATTTTAATGTTAAGGAATTATCTGGAAAAAGGCCAAGAGGCTAGTCCGCTGACAGTTCATTAGACAAAGGGTTATTTGAGAGGAGTGGAATAGATGTGGAAAGAAAAATGAGGTTACCCCATTACCTGTTGATAACCAGGTAGGTGAAGGATGTGATTAGAAAAAGAGAGGAGGATGTCAGAACCGAGTGAAAAGCTATTTTGGGGTCAGGAGAAAGGAGTTGTTCTACTTAGTTCAACCTTCTAAGATGTTGATTTTTGGGAGCATATATGTCCATTAGTGGGGGACAGCACTGTGAGTAGGAAATGGGGAAGAGGGTCTGAGGAGGAAGTTAGAGTCATTTTAGCATATGAGGTCATCAGAATCTTGAACTAGGGATCAGAACTGAAATCAGAAAGTTAATGTATTTGAAGATGTGCTAGTTATGTGATTTCAGAGTTGAAGGGACTTCAGGGGCCATCTAGTCCAAACTCTACAGAATACTTGAGCAAGTGGTCATTTGTTTTCTGCTTTAAGAGTTAGAGCTGAGGTGAGATGGAGGAGGGTGATAACCTCTTCCTGATAAGTCAACCCACCTTTTGACCAGCTGATTATTAGGAAGTTTCTGTCAAGCTCTGAAATCTGCCTTTCTGTGTAACTATCCATTGTTTCTTTTTCTCTCCTGGGGTCAACTAGAACATTCTCTCTGCTCTGTGACAGCCTTTTAAATACTTAAGGATGACTAGTAGCATGTCTCTTCTGTCTTTCTTTTTCATGCTAAACATAGAAAGTCTTTGTGGAGTAGTGGATGGAGTGGAGTGGAGTGTAGGACTATAGTCAGGAAGATCTGAGTTCAAATTATTTCTGGCACTTAATTTCCTTATCTATAAAATAAGGATAGTAGGCTACCTTACAAGGTTGTTGTATGGATCAAATGAAATAAAATATGTGAAGTGTTTTGCAAATTTTAAGTTTAGTTAGTGTTGTGATATTATTAAACATCCTCAGTTCCTTCAATCAATGCTTACTCTTTACCCTCCTGGTTACCATTATCAGGGTATTCTCTAGCTTATGAAAATCTTTGCTAAAACATGACACTCAGAAACCAAGTATGTTACTGGTAATAGATTAAAAATAGAATGTAAAGGTGTATGATGAACTGAGGAATTACACAAAAATTCCTTGCTTGAGAGATCAGAAAAATATTTAGCATTTTCTAATTATTTAAAACTTTTTAATCATTTCTAACTTGACAGACATCAAACAAACATGAATATATATTTATAGAAAGAGATTGTATAACACTAAATCTCTGATGCTTATTTCATTTTTAAGGTATGTATTAAATGTAACAAGGTTGTTCCAATACTGCTCTGCTTACTTGTGTTCCATTCTTCTCTCTCTGTGTTAAATGCTTTCTTCATTCCCTTCTTCATTCCTTCCTTAAATTCCTATCCTTAAAAAAAACCAAAAACCGAACAACCAAAACCCAACACTTTCCTTTATAATAAGTAAGTATAGTCGAGCAAAATACATCCACTCATTGGCCTTGTCTGAAAATGCACCTCTTCTTCCTAGCTCTGTGAAGAAGTGAGAAGCATGAGCCATCACTCTTCAGGAGTCATGGCTGGTCATTGAATCAATTAACTCTTAACTCATAGAGATATCTTAATTTTTTTACTTTGTTTAAACTCAGA
Organism: Potorous gilbertii; assembly: GCA_028658325.1. Lineage (NCBI taxonomy): Eukaryota > Metazoa > Chordata > Mammalia > Diprotodontia > Potoroidae > Potorous > Potorous gilbertii. The sequence continues at coordinate 52,469,386 of CM053769.1, forward strand.
TTAAATCTTGTAATGCATATTAATTTCACTCTTTATTTTATTTAGTTTAAGGAAAAAATCTCCAAACGATTCAAGTCCCATCCTGATCAACTTGTGTTAATATTTGCTGGAAAAATTTTAAAAGATCAAGATACTTTGAGCCAGCATGGAATACATGATGGACTTACTGTTCACCTTGTCATAAAAACACAAAACAGGTAAGCTTTGAATAAACAATGTAGGAATATTTTTCTTTCTGTATTTCTCTATTCCTGATAATATAGTATTTCCCAAAATAAGGGAGTATGTATAAACTCTGAAAATTCAGTTTCTCTTTTATCACTGTTGACTGTAGTTAATGTGTTAAAAGACTAAAGTTGCTTGAAATTATATTTACTAGTAGCTAACTGGTGATCAGAGGGTTCATAACTTTTTTTTTTTTTTTACTGCCAGCGCTTTGCCACACTCATTTTTAATGTGATATTGAAGCTCATTAAGGTCTTATATGTCCAAATTTTGACTGAATTATAGAAATGATACTATTTTAAACAAACTACAAACAATAAAATGAGACTGGAGTCCTATCATTTGAAATCAGCCAATGGTAAAAATATAATTGGAATTAACCAATCTTCTTGAATGTAACGGTATAAATTTCTCCATTTCTGACATTGTTTACTTTTCTGCTATCCATAAGAAAAAGCTATATTTCAAAGTCACTAAATAAACTAATAAATACTAGTTGCTAAGATAATTTTGCTTAGTTCTTCTGAATGTTAGCAACCAGGGCAAATGTATTTGAGACAGAAATCTTAGTTTATTGAGGTACACAGTAATTGATCTGATCTATAATGTTGATTTATTTAGAATTCTTTTGCAGGGCAGTCATTTCTGAGGATAGCTACTGTTCTTTGGAATTGTGAAGTTGTATTAACTTTAATTCTCAATAGCATATGTAACATTAATGTCAAATAGACTTTTAATAGATTGAATTACTGCTTTCCTTCAGACACATTAGCAGTTCCTTGTGTAAAGTTAGAGTAGGCTTTCCCATCTAAATTGATAACTGATTTGTCTTAGTACTGTCTCCATTTTCCCAAGTACCCTTGTTCTTTTACCCTTCACTCCTTGGCAAATCCCAGCCCTGAATTCTTCCTGTCATTTACCTCCTTTGTTCCCACTAATATACTGCTGAAGAGAGGTGGAGGAAAATTGAACCATATTTAGTCCGCTACAAATTTGTTATCTAACCTTAACAGTAGCAAGACAGTCCTTCTTAAATCTGTAATATAAAATAAAATTTAGACAGTGACTAGCACATAGTAAGTATTTAATAAATGCTTCTGTTTTTTTTGCCTCCTCCCATTCCCCAAAATAGTGGCTGTTCCAGTCCCTTCCTAAGTCTTCTACATCAGCACCCCCTGCTGAGGATTGTATCTCATAACCTAGAAAAAAAAAAGATCAAGCCCATTTTTATGAGCTCTCATTTCTCCTTTTCTTGTCATTTCACAAACCCAGACTTTGCCCCTTGCTCTCTCTCCTCCTTCACTCTGATGAAGAGCTGACTTTTCTCTTTGACAAGGCCAACCCCTCTGCATGTATCTTTGATCCTGTCCTTCCCTATATCCTCTAGTAGAGCATAGTAGTATTCCTAGTCTCACTTTTCAGTCTCTTCCTACCTATGGGTTCTTTCCTTTACTGGTATAAACATATCTCCCTTATCCTTTTAAAACAATTAAAAAAAAAAACCTTGCTAGATTTTACCATCCCCATTAGCTGTCATCTTGTATATTTCTCCCTCAATTTAGCTAAATTCCTTGAAAAAAGTCATTATATACTCCTCTTCCCCCCACCCCCCCCATTCTCCTATACTCTTGTGTTCTGGTTTTCTATTCTCTCAGTTCAAATGAAATATTCTTTCAAAATGACTGTGATCTCTTGATTAATTGCGCATTCTAATGACGTTTTCTCAGTCCTCATACTTAAATTCTCTGCATTATTTGACATTGTTGACCATCTTTTAGTCCAGGATGCATATTTTCTCCTCTGTAGGTTTTCATGTCACCATTCTTTCTTGGTTCTTCTCCTGCCTTTTTGACAGCTTCTTGTTAGTTTTCTTTGCTGCATCTAGATCCATGTCATACCCAGTGACCGGGTGTTGGGTGTCCCTCAGGGTATCTCTCCTAAGTCTTTGCCTATTTACTTTGTGATTGCATCAGCTCCCATGGATTCATTTATCTTTATGAGGCCAATGTCTAGCTAACTGTAGTCTCTCTTCTGTGTTCTAATACTGTCACTGACTATTGAATTTTAAACGGATTATTTAGTTGATAACTCAAAACTCATCACCCTCCAAACCTACATCATTATCTTCTCTCCCTAACCCACCTCTCTTCCAAACTAATGTGTTCCTGTTGAGTGAACTGTCATGTTTCTAGTCATCTAATTTTGCTACTATCCTCAACTCCCTAGTGTTACCCAACATGCCTAATCAGTGTCCACATCTTTTCATTTCTTTTTTCACAACTCCTAAATAGGACCCCTTCTGTTCACATAGTTCCGGCAAGCCCTCATTGTCTTTTCCTTACATTGTTTCATTAGGCTCTGAATTGGATGTCCCTGTCTTAAGTCTCTCATTTGCTGCCAAAATGGTTTTTTTTTTTTAAACCATAGATCTGAATATGCAGCCCACCCTGGGAAACCCACTCAATGGGCTCCTTGTAACCTGTTGAATCAAATGTAGATTCCTTTTCCTAAGTTGAGGAAGTTCTTTATAACTTGTTCCCCTCTTGTCTTGCCAGTCTTATACTTTGTTCCCATCTTTGTACTTAAACTCCAGACATACTGACTTGCTTGCTGTTTCTCTCACATGATGTTCCACTTCTTGTACCTTTACATTTCTACTAGATTCCTTCAAGATTAAGCCAATTCTCCATCTTCTACTTTCTTGGTCCCCCGATTGCTACTGCCTTCTCTGAAGTTTCCTTTCATCTATTTTGTGTGTTTATTGTTAATATACATTTTTGTACATTGTATGTATATTGTATATACAAAATGCTATTTTTGCATTTTCTTTTTATCCTTAGTACTTATCTCGTGACATGGCAATGTACTAAGTACTTAATAAATGTTTGTGGATTGATGACTGATTTTTGGTATGACATAGGTCACTGAAGATTTGAAAGATGTTGTAGGAAACCAGATGCCAACAAATACCACAATAAGTTGTGGTTAGGTTGAGTTGGAGGTTCCATTTGTCACTTTTTATGACACTGACCTAGAATTACTATAGATGGGATAAGTATGAAGAGATTTAAGTTCTCAATATACAGTTAATTCCTGATGATCCACATTTGATGGGTGAATGTCCATGTTTTGTTTGTGCAAACATGGCATTATCTTAGGAAAACATAAGTGTTCTCCCTTGTCCCTCCTGCTGTTTTGCCCCTCTTGTTAGAGAAAAGAAAAAAAGTCTAAATGATAAATCAGTTCTTATTGAGGTGGTAAATACCTTTGACAGAAGCAGTGTGAATAGAGTTGACCTCCAAAGAAGAAGACCTTTTTCTGACAAATGACTGAAGATTTTTTCTCAGAACCAGGAAGACCTGCTTTTGACAGGTTGTATAGCCCTGGGCAAGTCACTTAACTTTCAAGTGTCCCAGATAACTTTTTAGAATTTACAAAAACAGGTACCAGCCTACATTGGTTGAAGGAGTTCCATATCCCACTGGTGTGCTGGAAAATATTTAACCAGTGGTTCTGTGGGGGGGGGGTGTGGGGGGGTGTGCGCGCACCCAGGATACACTTCTAATATTAATCTGCATTATTAACATTTTCTCCATTAGTTTCTTTAGTCTAGAGTCACTCTAGAGCAGGCCTGCTCTAGGTAATCAACAAAACAGTAAATCAAGCCTTGATTTGTATCATTTGCCGATTTCTGAGGTATAAATGCTCACACTGAAAAATTTAACAATTGGCTTCTGTGAGCTGGTACAAACTGACTCCAGCACATCACTGCATATACCAGGATAATTACAGAGCCAATCTAAAAACATTGGATATCCTAACAGGAATATTTTATTTTAAGAAGAATGTGACATCAGTAGGTAGTTCCCAACAGAATGAATCTAATGGTGTACACTTTTAGGTCTTGGCTTTTCCGGGACTTAATTCCTTAAATTATACCTACCACATGTTCCCCCACCCCTTTATAAATATTTAGTAGCATTTGGTGAGTAATCAGCTGACCTGATTGATAGCAAAGAACTGACTAGAGAATTATTGGAATCTCTTATCTGGTAAACGGGGTAGGATGATCAGCCATTGATACTAAACTTAAGTGGTTTTTAAAAACTTGAGCAATAGAATAAATGATCATAAAATACAGTGTTGAGTTTTACTCCAGATTGATGAAGAATGTGAATGATGATTTGATAAGAAAATTTAGTAGTCTACCCGAACCTCTAACTTCTAGGTTAATGCTAAAGTGCTCTAAATTTGTTTAAAGAAGACTTCAAACAAAAAAAACAGCCTTTAAACATACATCTATTGATTTGCTACTTGAAGTGGGGAATTGTCATGAAGTCAGTATAATAGTAGGCTAACAAAACTCTAGGAAGGAAATTAATTTTTTTATTTCCATGGTGGGGTTTTTGAAACTCTGCAAAATAATTAAAAGTGATGAATTTTGCTTCTTAAAGTGATCAGGGGGTAGAGTCAAGATGGCACAATAAGGCAGGGGCTACCTGAACTTTCTCAAACTCCCTTCTAAACAGCTTTAAAATAATACCTCAAATTCTGGAGCACAGAATGAATGGAAGGTGTGGGTAAAAAGGAGGTCAGCAGGAAAGATCTGCTCACTGGAATAGTAGTGGCCTAGAGCACAATGCAGCACAGGCCTCCCCTGGCAGGCCAGCAGTGTGCCTTAGGAACAGTGGTAGCTTTGGGAGCTCTCAGCCTACAGACAACTGGTCAGAAGGAGATTACAGGGGCCTTTTGCCAGCATCAGGTTTAGGACCCTGTTGTCTCACAGTTTGAAATCACAGTCCTAGGGTGAAGAGAAGTACTGACCCTCTAAGGTTTGTAGCTGCGGAGGAGCGGTGATCCTGGTCTCAGGTTCAAGCAGAAAAGAGCACTGACACTTGCATTCTCAGGAGAGCAAGACCCCAAGTCAAAATTTTCAGGGTCATAATTGATGCAAGGAGCCTGGTGACAGTTCCAGGGCAGAGAAAAGTGCATATGGTTACTCAGAGACCAGAGCATAGGCCAGAAGAGCAGTGACACTACTGCTCTTTAGATCATACCACGTTAGAAGAACTGAAAACTTTTGCATACCCCTAGAACTAACTCTGAAAATAGCAGCATGAGAAATCTGAAGCTTAGGACAATGCCCCTGCCACTCCAGGAGCAGAGCCCAGCTTTAACATAAAGTTATAAGTGAAGAAATTGGCCGAATCTGACCATAGAAAGTTAGTGGTGACAGGGAAGATCAAGACACAAACTCAGAAGACAAGTAAAAATGGTTCCATGCAAAACTAAAGAGAAAAATGTGAATTGATCAAAGACTTAAAAAGAATTTCTGGAAGAGCTCAAAAAGGATTTTTTTCCTCTTAATTTTTTTTGTTTTATTTTTTTAAATTAATTTTTTTAAGTTTTCAGCATTCATTTCTACAAGATTTTGAGTTCCAAATTTTTCTCCCCATCTCTCTCCTCTGCCCACCAAGACATTGTTCATTCTGATTATCTTTCCCTCAGTCTGCCCTCCCATCTGTCACACCTCCCCTTTCTCTCATCCCCTTCCCCTTATTTTCTTGTAGGGCAAGATAGATTTCTATACCCCATTGCCTGTGTATTCTTATTTCCTAGTTGCATGTAAAAACAATTTTTAACATTCATTTTTTAAAACTTTTGAGTCCCAGCTTTTCATCCCTTCCTCCCTCCTCACCCATCCCCAGTGAGAAGGCAAGCAATTCAGTATGTTATTCCTGTGTAGTTACGCAAAATATTTCCCTATTAGTCATGATGTGAAAGACTATATTTCCTTCCATCCTATTCTACCCTCTCATTTATTCTAGTCCCCCTTTTGATCCTGTCTCTCCTCAAAAGTACTCACTTCTAATTACCCCTCCTCTCATTTGCTCTCCCTGCTATCATTACCCCCACCCACTTAGCCCCTTCTTCCCTTCTTTTCCTCTAGTGTAAGATAGATTTTCATGTCAAATTGAGTGTGCATGTTGTTCCCTCCTCAGGCCCAAACCAATGAGAGAAGGTTCACTCTTTCCCTCTCACCGCCCCCCCTCACCTCCATTGAGAAAGCTTTTTCTTGCCTCTTTTATGTGAGACAATTTATCTCACTCTTTTTCTCCCTTTCTCCTCCCAATATATTCATCTCTCACCCCTTCATTTTTTTTTGTAGATATCGTCCCTTAATATTCAACTTACCAAGTATCCTTTACCCATATGTATACAATTCCTCCAACTACCCTAATACTGAGAAAAGTCTCAAGAGTTACAAATGCTGTCTTTCCATGTAAGAATGCAAACAGTTTAGCTTTATTAAGTCCCTTATGATTTCTGTTTTCTGTTTACCTTTTCTTGCTTCTTTTGATTCTTGTGTTTGAAAGTCAGATTTTTTATTCAGCTCTGGTCTTTTCATCAAGAATGCTTGAAAATCCTCTGCTTCATTGAATGATCATGTTTTCCCCCGAAGTGTTATACTCAGTTTTGCCAGATAGGTGATTCTTGGTTTTAGACCTAGCTCCTCTGACCTTCAGAAGATCGTATTTCTGAGTCCTTTTATCCCTTAATGTAGAAACTGTTAGATCTTGTGTTATCCTGATTGTGTTTCCACGATACTCATTGTTTCTTTCTGACTGCTTGCAATATTTTCTCTTTGACCTGAGAGCTCTGGAATTTGGCCATAATGTTCCTAGGAGTTTCTCTTTTTGGATCTCTTTCAGGAGGTGATCGGTGGATTCTTTCAATATTTATTTTGCCCTCTGATTCTAGAATATCAGGGCAGTTTTCCTTCATAATTTCATGGAAGATAATGTCTAGGCTCTTCTTTTGATCATGGCTTTCAGGTAGTCCCATAATATTTAAATTGTCTCTCCTGGATCTGTTTTCCAGGTCATTTGTTTTTCCAGTGAGATATTTCATATTCTCTTCCATTTTTTCATTCTTTTGGTTTTGTTTTGTGATTTCTTATTTTCTCATCAAATCATTAGCTTTCATCTGCTCCATTCTAATCTTTAGGGAATTATTTTATTCAGTGAGCTTTTGGATATCCTTTTTCGTCTGGCCAATTCTGCTTTTTAGGGCACGCTTCTCATTGACTTTTTGGATTTTTTGCCATTTGGATTAGTCTGTTTTTAAGGTGTTATTGTCTTCAGCATGTTTTGGGTCTCCTTTGGCAAGCACTTGACTCGTTTTTCATGATTTTCTTTCATCAGTCTCATTTCTCTTCTCAATTTTTGCTCTTCTTCTCTTTCTTGGTTTTAGAATCCTTTTTAGCTCTTCCATGGCCTGAGACCAATTCACATTTTTCTTGGAGGCTTTGGATGGAGGAGCTTTGACTTTGTTGTCTTCTTCTTCTTCTGTTTGTATGTTTTGGTTTTCCTTGTCATCAAAGTTCTGTAGTCTGATTCCTTTTTAGGTTTTTGCTCATTTCCCTAGCCATTTACTTGACTTTTGAGTTGTCAAGGTAGTACTATACTTCCAGTAGGGGTGGGAGGTGTACTGTCAGCTTCTGGATTCCCCCTACAATCTGTGAGCCTAGAGCTCCAGAAACAGTCTCTGCCTCTGCTCCTACAGTGGCTACTGTGGGCTCCTCCACTACCCTGGGACTGGGGCCAGACCCACTCCACTCTGTTTTTTCCACTGAGCTTCCAATTTGTCCCTGGTGTTTTGGGGTTGTAAAGTCTGGAAATTGTCAGCGGTCCAGAAATTCAGTGCCCCCAAGGCCTTTCCAGGTCCTGTCTATGCTGGCGTGGCCCACACTGAACTATGCTTTGCTCCCAGCCCAGCACGATAGATGCTTCCTGTCGACTTTTCAGGCTGTCTTGGGCTGGAGATTTGCATCTCTCCATTAGTCTGTGTGTTCTGTAGCTCCAGAATTTGTTTAGATCATTTTTTACAGGTATTTGTCTGTGCTTGGGGGGGGGGCAGGGCAGGGTTAGCTGTAGTAAGTATCTGCTCCTACTCTGCCATCTTGATGCTGCCTCCTCAAAGGAGTAGAGGAAAAAACTGGGAAAAGAAATTAGTGATGCAAGAAAATTATGAAAAGAGAGTCAACATCTTGATAACAGAGGCACAAAAAAATGTACTGAAGAAAAGTAGCGCACCTTTAAAAAACCAAATGGACCAAATGATAAAAGAGGCACAGAAATTCATTGGAAGAGAACTCCTTAAAAAGTAGAATTGGCCAAATGGAAAAGGAGGCACAAAAACTTTCTGGAAAAAATAATTTTTAAAAAATTAGAACCAGGCAGGTAGAAGCTATTCCACAAGACATTAAGAAACTGTAAAATCAAATCAAAAGGTTAACAAAAATAGAAGAAACTGAAAGTTATTATTGGGAAAACAACTGACCTGGAAAATAGACTATGGAGAGATAACTTAGGAATTATTGGATTACCTGAAAGCTTATCATCCAAAAAAAAAGAGCATTGATATCATATTTCAAGAAATTATCAAGGAAAAGTACCCTGATACCTTAGAATCAGAGAGTAAAATAGGAATGGGGAAAAAAGTTATCCGATTATCTCCTGAAAGAGATCCCTGAGTGAAAATTCCCAGTAATATTATAGCCAAATTCTAAACCTCCCAAATAAAAGAGAAAATTCTGCAAAGAACCAGAAAGAAACTATTCAGATTTCATGGAGGCACAGTAAAGGATCACATAAGATTTAGCAACTTTTACATTAAAGAATTGGAGGGCTTGTAATTTGATATTCTGGAGGGCAACGGAATTAGGATTACAACCTAAGAATCACCTTCCCAGCAAAACTGAGTATAACCCTTCAGGGAAAATACTGGATATTTAATGAAATAAAGGGCTTTGAAGCATTCCTGATGAAAAGATCAGAACTGAATAGAGAATTTGGCTTTTAAATACAAGTCTCAAAAGAACATAACAAGGTAAACATGAAAGAGAAATCATAAGGCATTTAGTAAGATTAAACTGTTTATATTACTACATGGGAAAATGTTTGTAATTCCTTAGAGGGTTATCATCGTATTAGGACAGTCAAAAGGAATATACGTAGAGGGCATAGGTGTGAGTTGACTATGATGGGATGATATAAAAAATAAAATGAAGGGGGTGAGAGAGGCATGCATTGGGAGAATGGGGATGGGAGAGGTACAAATGGATAAGTTATCTCATAAAAAAGACTTGAAAAAAAGCTTTTACAATTGGAGGGGATTGACTCAGAGGAGAGCATAACATACACAAACATGTGGGTATAGAAAACTATCCTGCCATAAGATGTTGGGGTGGGGGTAGGTAGCACAGTGCTGATAGAAGGGTGGGAGAGGTGTTCATAAGCAAGACAGACTTCTTAGGGGAGGGATAGGGTGAAAGGAGAGGGAAAAAATAGGATGGAGGGAAGTAAACAGTAATCATAACTGAGTGTGAATGGAATGATGTCCATAAAATGGAAGCAGGTAACAGAATGGATTAAAAACCATAATTCAGTACAATAAACATAAGGGACTGGACTGGGAATAGCAGTTACCTCAGAGAAAGCAAAAATAGAAACATCTAATTAAGAGATAAACTAGGAAACTTAAATTTTTCTAAATGGTACCATAGACAATGAAGTAATATTAGTTAATATTAAATATATACATGTACCTAATGGTGTAATATCCAAATTCTTAAAGGAAAAGTTAAATGAGTTGCAGGAGAAAATAGATAAGAAAACTGTATATTAGTGGGGGAACTCAGCATTCTCATTTTAGAGCTAGATAAATCTAACCATAAAATAAATAAGAAAGTTAAAGAGATGAGTAGAATTTTAGCGAAGTTAGATATGATAGACCTCTGGAGAAAACTGAATGAAAAGAGAATAGAATATTTCTTTTTTCTTGGCTGTACATGGCACCTTCACAAAAATTGACCATATGTTAGGACTTAAAATCCTCACAAACAAATGCAGAAAAGCATCATTTCTCAAAAATACAGAGAATTGAGTCACATTTCTAAGAATACAAATCATTCCCCAATTCATAAATTAGTCAATGGATATGAACAGGCAGAATAAACCAAGGTTCTCTGTAGTCATATGAAAAACTCTAAATAGCAATAGAACTGCAAATCTAAACAATTCTCATGTACCACTTCACGCTCTCAGTTTGGCTAATATGACCAAAAGGGAAAAATTTGGACACTAATGTCCTTTTGGTTGAGTTGTCACATAATCCAGCCATCCTGGAGAGCAAGTTAGAATTATGTCCAAAGGACTATGAAAGTGTTCGTAGTGCCTGTTGACCCAGTGTAGACCCACTACCAGGTCTGTATCCCAAAGTGGTTTTAAAAAAGACCTGTCTGTACAAAAGTATTTATATACCAGCTCTTATGGTGATAAAGAATTGGAAATTGATGCACATGAAAATGCACATGAATTGGGGAATATCTGATAGGTTGGTATATGATTGTGATGGAAAACTACATATATATATATATTACAAAGAATGATGAAGAGGATTGACCTCATAAAAATCTAAAACTTAAATGATGCAAAGAGGAATGAGCAGAAGCTGGAGAATATGGTACACAGTAACAAAGTAACAGCAGTGTTGTGTGACGATCAGCTGTGAGTGACTAAGCTATTTTTAGCAATAAGTCCAAGACAATCCAAGAAAATTCTGAAGGACATAAAATGCTCCAGAAAAAGAATTGATGAAATTTCAATGCAGATGAAAGGATACAAAAAAAAAAAGACAACTTTATTTTTGGATTTTTTTCTTGGTCTTTTTTTTTTTTAAACATGATAAATGTGGAAATAAGTTTTGTATGACTCCACATGTATAATCTATCAGTATTTGCTTTCCTTTTCAGAGAGGAGAAGGAGAGAGTTTGGAACTCAATAAAAATGACAATTTAAAATTGTTATTACATGTAGTTGGCAAGAAATTTTAAAGATTTCATTATAATTTTTTATTTAAATTATATAATCATATATACAATTTATATAAAATTATATATTATTGATACATAATATATAAATGTTGTTATATTATAAATATCAAATTGTTTTTCTTTTCCTTAAGATTATACTTATACCCAATGACATTGGCTAATTTGGGGGGAGGAGCTACTTTCCCCAATGTTTTTGACTGAGGATTTTGCCTAATTTTTCACTGTCCCTTGAGCAATCTGGTTTACATATTTCATGCTAGTTGGTTCTTTCTTTAACTGATCATTTTGAAGTGCTTTGAAAATTGACACTTTAGAACTTAGGAAACTGGGAAACTGATATATTACTGATGAAATTGTGAACTGATTCAACCATTCTGGAGAGCAAATTGGAACTATGCCAAAGTTATAAAATCTGACCTCAGCAGTACCACTACTAAGTCCTGTACCTGAAAGAGAACAAAGACACATGTACAACAATATTTATGGAAGCTCTTTTTGTGGTGGTAAAGAATTGGAAATTGACAGGGATGCACACGAATTGGGGATGTGATTGTGGTATGTCGTTGTTTGATGGAAGAAATGCTGAAGAGGATGGTTTCGTAAAAACCTGGAAAGACTTGAATGAATTGATACAAAGTGAAGTGAGCAGGGTGAGAGCATTGTATACAACACCTGCAACATCGTAATGATAATCAGTTGTAAAAGATTTAGCTACAATGTTTAATACCGTTATTACCCACTAAATTCCAGGGAATTCGTGATCTAAAATGCTCTCCATATTCAGAAAGAGAACTGAGTAATAACTCTGAGTGCAGGTTAAAGCTTATTTTTTTATACCTTTTGTGCAACATGGTTAATATGGCAATGTTTTACACAACTTTACATGTCTAAGAGCTATCACATTGCTTGCCTTCTCAGTGGGTGCGGGGGATCCTAGAGGGAAATGCATTTAAAAAATAAAAATGTAATTGGGAAATGTTTAACTTTTAGAGCAAATAAAAGTATACCAAAGAAATTGGCCCTTTTGTATGGATTTCTGAAACTTAAAAATTGCGATTGAGTTGTGGTTTAATTTTTATCCCCTAGACCTCAGGATCATCCAGTTCAGCAAACAAACACCACTGGAAGTAATTCTACCACATCAGCATCTCCCAATAGTAACTCCACACCAGTTTCTACAAATAGTAACCCTTTTGGTTTAGGTAAGATTTTTTTTTTTTTAAAAAAACTTTGTAGGGGAAAGGGAAAATTTCTAGGCATTTTACTACAAAAAATACTTTCATCTGTAATTAGATGTTTTGAAAGGGGGGAATGTATTAAAATATGGAAGACCCCTGTTGTGGTATTAATGTTGAAAAGGGGCAAGGACAAATGTGTACCTTCAAAATAAGCTTTCTTTATCAAAGTTATAGAATTAAAAGAGAAAGAAAGTTTTCTATCTTGACCTACATATTTTATCTATGGAAGTTTTAAATGTTAAATAGACTTGTTGAAAATTCTTTTTGGTACAATTAATGCTATTCTTAATTTATATTTATGTATGCACATATCAAAGTTTCCATATGGGTACATATGCATATCTACAGATCTGAGATTTTTGAGAGAGTTGGCAAGTGAATTTTTATTTTGAATCTATGATTTCATCAGTATGCATTATTCCTTTAAAAACTTCTTTCAATTTCTTTTTAAAAAAAGAGGGTGGAGGTGGTGGTCTACAAGACCCTTTTCCTTTTCAACTCAAAAGTGATTTGGAAACTCCTTTTATTTTGGGTAATTGACAGAATTACAGTATAAGGGATGAGTTTTAAATATATTTAGGTTCTGAATATCTAGTCAATAACTTGATTTCATTTACACTAATTGAAAGGTATTGTATATTGCCTTTTGGTATTTCTATCCAGTGCCTGTACACATTATCTGGCAGGTAGTGGTAATAGTTAAATGCCTAGCTGATTGATCACTTGAATGATTAGAATTAATCAAAATCATGGGTCCCCTGTGGTTTATTTCTTTGTTATATTCTACTAAGAAGAAATTGAGTATAGTAGCCTCCTAAATTATAAAATTCTCAGGTTAATCTTAGGAACAGTACTACATGATGAATAATATTCAGAACCTTACTTCCACATAGAAAAGCCCTGTACCATCTGTTTTATTTTGTTTGGATTATTTGAGAATTTTTGAACATTAAAAAAAAAAAAGACCTTTTATGGATGACACTGTTCCACTCACCAGCCCTTTGGAATGTAAAGGATTCCATGTGGTCTCTCTGGTAACTACTTAGGAAAATAAATTATCTGTAATAATTCTGCCTTCTTCTTGATAAGTTTCATTTGTTGTAGACAGAGTTTATTAGCGTATTTATTTTGAATGCTCAGCAAATTCCTATTGTATCGGGGATGTCTGCTGTTACATTGCTGTTTTTCATGCTTTTACTTCCTTTCTTCTTTGGATGAGTGCTTTGGAGAATAAAGATTCAGTTTTCTGGCTGTCCTCACTATTTACACTTAAATATTAAATGAGTCCATTATATGGTAGAAATCACATAAACTTAAAAGATAAGAATTTTTTCTCCTTTGCTTTCTGCAAGGAATTCCTTTTGATTGTGTAAAGTACAGTGCAGAATTATAATATAGCCATAGATAGCTGTCAGGTAATAGTTTTGAAACTGACTTTGTAAATTTAGTGTTTTTGAGATGACTGTTATACATCTCACATTCTGGGCTAAGTACAGAAAATAATTTAGTATCTTTTGTACAATTTATTCAGCAGTTTTGACCAAACCAGTACTATGTAGCAAACCAATGAAGAAAGCAAATTTCCTTTAGAGGACCTAGAAAAAATTAAATATGAGAAAGAAATGACTTTAAAAATCAGGCTACAGTTAACTGTGTATTTCTTCCCTCCTCCGTTTGTTCTTAGGTGGCCTTGGAGGTCTTGCAGGTCTGAGTAGCTTGGGCTTGAATACATCCAACTTCTCTGAACTACAAAGTCAAATGCAGCGGCAGCTCATGTCCAACCCGGAAATGATGGTCCAGATTATGGAAAATCCCTTTGTTCAGAGCATGCTTTCAAATCCTGATCTGATGAGACAGTTAATTATGGCCAATCCTCAAATGCAGCAATTAATACAACGAAATCCAGAGATTAGTCACATGATTAATAATCCAGATATAATGAGACAAGTATGTTGAAAATTCTTTTTGGTACAGTTAATACTGTTCAAAATATATACAAATAAGTGTGTGTATGTATATGAGTACTTTTGTATGTATCTATGTATCTGGACATTTCTTATTTGTTTATAGATAGATGGTGTTGGCAGGTGAGTTTTGTTCTGAATCTATGATTTCCTTAGCATGCATTATTCCTTTTTCTGCAAACTCCTTCCACTAATGTGGGTCTGTCTACAACTTGTCTATAACTTGTCTGTAACTTAAAGTCTCAGTTTTTAGGGGATACTAAAAGGTTAAGTGACTAGCTTGTGGTTATACAACATTTAAGCATTATGGCATCCAAGTGTCACATTGTATGTGAATTATCTCATATCTAATACTAAAGTTAAAATCTGAGTGACTTTTTAAACTTGATCTGTATGTGATATAGTCATATATTATAATTTGTTTCCATTTAATATTCCAAGCTGTTATTAGTTATACTAACACCATAGTAACACCATAAAATAATGCATTTGTCATTGATATAAAACCATTTATTTTTCAAATATGGGCTTAATGTGAATTCTTTAGAGTAAGATAGTGATGAAAAAAAATGAGATTTTTCAACCATAATGGACTAAAAAGCCTGTTAAATAACCTGTGAAAATTGATAGAAATAAAAGTTTTTGTGTACGTCAGTGGAGTATTTAATGAGTTGGAACACTGTTTTTCTTGAAGACCCTAGAACTTGCAAGAAATCCAGCAATGATGCAGGAAATGATGAGAAATCAAGACAGAGCCTTGAGTAATCTTGAAAGTATACCAGGTGGATACAATGCTTTGAGGCGTATGTATACCGATATTCAGGAACCAATGTTGAATGCAGCACAAGAACAGGTGAGAAACGGTTTCTCAAATTTCATAAACTTAAGTACTTAGCATTTCATATATTGTGTTGATTGAGTTTTACTTCATTATAAAGTTGTTGTATGTAATTACTTGATATAGCAGTCACAGCACAGGTTTAGCAATTGGCTTAACCATAACGATCCTTGTATTTTTTTTCCCCTTATTCTTGCTACAGTTTGGTGGTAACCCATTTGCTTCATTGGTGAGCAATTCACCCTCTGGTGAAGGAAGCCAGCCTTCCCGTACAGAGAATAGAGATCCTTTACCTAACCCATGGGCTCCACAGTCTGGTACCCAGAGTTCAACAACCAGCAGTAACACCACCAGCAGTGTTGGTGGCACTGGTAGCAATGTTAGCAGTAGCACTACTAGCTCTACTGGACAGAGTAATACTATGCCAAATTTGGGACCTGGAGTGGGAGGTAAGTTCAACATGAGCTTGTGTTTTTTACCTTTCAACTTTTAACTATCCAATGGTGCAAAGATTTTTCTATTTTTTTCCTTTATACTATTTCTCTTGTATTTAATTTAATTTTAATTTTATTCATTTTGAAAACTCAGGTTGTAAAGCCCAATGGTAATTATCTAAGTACACGAAGTTACAGTTAAGTTCTTTTCATTGTCACAGTGGTGTAATCTAATGAACACAGAAACTTTGAGGTGCATTTTCATATTATCACATCCTTGTATCATTACTGTGATATAAAGGAAAACATGCTGTACTCAGTTCTGTATGGAGAGCCTGAAAATGAAAGAAGTGACAGAATTTATGATAGAGTTGTTAGAACCCTTAGCTCCTGACCTTGTTAGCTTACTCATTTTAGTTAGCCCCTGACCTTGTTAGCTTACTCATTTTAGACGACTTCTTCCTGTAGAAGATGAAATAATTCTTTGCATTTTCCTAGAAATTTTTGAATTTCACTCAACTAAGTAGGAAGGTGGTTTAGTTTTATTCAGTATTTTCTATTTTCTAGTTTTATAATTTATATTAACTTTGGGTTAGTGTCTAGAATTTACCGTGGGAATTGAGCAGAAATGAGAGTATGGGGTGTGCCTTTGTAGATTCAATTCTGTATGAATGAAGAGTTTAAATTCTGAAGGACAGTATGTCCTAAAACATTTATATGAGATGTTTCCCAGCAAGGAAGGAAATGGAGGAGGTACAAAAAGTGCAGTCCTAAAAATTTTAATTGTTAGGTTAGTGCTGGCCATCATTGAGTTGACACACATAAGAATCTGAGAGAGAGAGAGAGACAGACAGAGAATGGGGTCCTAATTGGATAGGGATTTGGCCTGGTAGGGCGGAAAACCTGGTTTCAGATCCCACCACTGAAAATATAAGATCATACAGCTAGAATGAGAGAAGGACCTTTAGAATCCATATTGTTTTATCCACTCATTTGACAGATGAAGAAATTGAAACCCAAGAAAATTAGGTGAGTTTTGCCCAAGGTTACCATAGGAGTCAGAGATGAGTTTTAAACTTTAAATTAGTCCTTTGGCTCCAGAACTAGTTATTCTTATCTATACTATGCTGCCTCCTTAATGACTATGTGACTTTGGGGAAGTCATTTAATTTCTTAATATTGCAGAGATTTCCCTAACACTTCAACTTGTAGAACGGTTGATGGCATTAGTAGAATTGTCCCCGTTGGGAATTCCCTGTACCAGGGAAGTCACATTCTGGACAGAAAGCAAACGAAAACACACTGTTATGTATAAAGCACTGTGTTAGGGACTGAGTTGTGTTTGTTATCTAAGATAGTGACATGGTCCATGCTTTAAAGGAGTTTTAGGGGAATAAGGCTTAGACATAACTTCAGTTTGAAATTGAATGTGATCATACTTTCAAGGTTCACCACCTTCATTTTATAGAATTTTGTCTGTATAAATGACTGAACAAATAAAGCATTGATTAAGCACTTAATAAGTGCAAAGCACTATGCTAATTAAGCAAGGTGATACAAATATAAAAATAAGACTGTCCTTGCTGTCAGAGAGTGCATGTTCTAAGTGGAAGACAACACGTAGTAGGTTTTAGCTATGTAGGCCAAATGTAAAGATCCGTCCTGTAGTTCTTTGTAGTGACAAAGCAGATGTTAATGCGCCCTTTAAATTGTTATTTCCACTGACAAAATCATGATAGTTTGTGGTATTGAGCCATTCGAAAGTACCATGTATTTCAGAGTATAGTGTTAGTATTTGAGTTACTCTCTGATATACTGCACCTTTTAATACAGGAATTATTTCTTTGCCATTCTTACCTTTTTAATGATATTATAGTGACCCTGAATTTTATGTAATGAGATGGTTGCCATTTAAAGAAATGGTCATAGGATCATATCTTTCGAGTCTGACTTTGTATCACAAATGAGCAAACTGAGCTGAGTGGTTAAAAGTGACTTGACTCCAAGTCCTCTGATTCTCCAAAGTCAGTAGTTCTCCCTGATCCCCCTCATATACACTTCATAACATCTTCGTGATGATTGCTATATACTTTTTCAGTATCTACATCATACATTATGTATTTACATATATTACATATGAAAAATGTTTTATTGTGCAGTAGTTAAACTTTACATATTTGGACAGTTCTAATTGCTTTAGAATTTGGTGGATTTCCCTTAGGAAAATACCACATATGATTTATTTATTTTACTTGAAGCTGGTATGTTCAACACACCAGGAATGCAGAGCTTATTGCAGCAGATAACTGAAAATCCACAACTTATGCAGAACATGTTATCTGCACCCTACATGAGGAGCATGATGCAGTCACTAAGCCAGAATCCTGACCTTGCTGCACAGGTATGTTGTAGATGTTCGATGCTGTGAGATTTGATTATGTGTAGTCATTTTTATTGCAGATATTACAGGTATGAGGCATAGCTGTGTGGGGGCATATTGTTAAATGTATCGTTTACCTTCCAACAAATAATTTATGTATGATTAAAGCAGTAAAATCCTTCTTGAAATGAGACTGTGGGTTCTGCTAATGTTTTGAATTAGCAATATATTGTGTTTGGAAGGAATACACTCCTAATGGTGAAATTTATTTTTTGATTGTTACTTAATCAGGGTTATTGAATTTGAAATCCTGCTATATGTCAAGTTATTTAGATGAATCATCTTCTAAATTGATAATTAAGAATAGTAGAAATGTAGCCTAAACTTGTCTTTCTTAGCCTGGCGAAGAAAAAGTTCGTAGGAATTCTTTAATTGAATTACTCCTGATGTTCACAAATATGACCCTAAGGCTTTTTACCCATAGGCACCTGTTTTACCCAATTTTAGTGACTCCTTTTGGTTTCCAAAGAGACAAACAACTGAGTAAAGTGGAACAGGAATGAGAGACAGACTACATATACATACACCTGTGTACAAAATTTACATATGTAGTGAATCTGTGAGGATTTAGATACTTTAAGATTTCCTGATCTATTTCTTTTCTGAGTAAAGTGGAACAGGAATGAGAGACAGACTACATATACATACACCTGTGTACAAAATTTACATATGTAGTGAATCTGTGAGGATTTAGATACTTTAAGATTTCCTGATCTATTTCTTTTTATTCTTATCCCTAAAAATGTCCCATTTCCCCCCTCCCCCCTGACCCTATTTTCTTTAATCAAAGACCATACCAATTAAAGACTCGACCACCAATAGTCTCAAGCAGAATTTTTTAAAGATTTTTTTTTTTTATCTGAGAGATTAAGAATCTTCTGTTTTATCTGCATTTTTCTCTGTTCAGTTGTAAGGATAACTTTGAAAAAATTCTTAATAGAGAATTTCTGCAGTCTTCATCTTTGCATATCAAGCATTTATTTAAAGAAATTATTGTTTCATTAGAGAAAAAGTTGCCAAATGAAAGTGACTAAAATCATTCTCATATCTTTGTTGTAGTGATTTTTGACAAAGGAGTTAAAAGAATGTTGAAGTTTTATAGATGGGAGATGAAATTTTTTATCTGTGTGTACTATGTAGAGCACTTCTATCTTTGTGATTCTGAAATCATGCCAGTTAAAGTGTTGGAAAAATATTGTGACATTTTAACATGGACTTTAGAATATGTAAAACCTAACATTTAATATACGGCCAAACTTATTTCTGTTCTGAAGCCAGTATGGTGTCAAGGAAAATAAAATAACAAGTCTTTTCATCTTAAGTTATTTAGTGACTTTTAGTCTTATAGTAATGAACAGTGTTCTTTCTTTGTACCTGTTCTTAACCAGTAAGGGAGACTTCTTTGTCCATTAATTGTTTTGAGTTCTAGTAAGTTAGTATTTTGTTTAAATTATTAGTTTTACAGAAAATCAGATGTACTTTTGTCGAGTAGTCTAAATAGATTGATAAAAACAGTTTTTCAGCTTGGTTGTAATTTAAATATATCCTACATAAAACATATCCTGAAATGTAAGTGGGAGGAAAATTTCAACAATCTTAACATTACGTAAAGTTGAACTGTAAGTTAGTAAGTTACAAATATGAAAGAATAAAGTTGTAACCTATAAGTGAAGCACTTGGGTGCTATAATTTCATTTTTGTCGAAGGGTGTGGGAAAGTGTTGGTAAGACTTTGTTTGCTTTGATTCTAAACATTTCTAGTCAGACACTTTATAGCAGATGCTCACAGCACATCCACTGAGCATGTATAAGGTAGTGTATTCTCTTTAGTTTTGTGGTAGCAGTGATGAAGGTAGTAGCAAAGATGAGAGAGATACTTTTCTTCCTTCAGGTCCTGATCTAGAAGAAGACAAGTGCATTAATCATTTAGATGTTGTTGCTGTAGACGTTGTTTTAAGGCTATTGCAGAGGTCACTGGAAAGGTTATGAACTTGGAGATAGAAGATTAGGGTTCAGACTTGGTCTTTGTGGATTGTTCCCAAGATGACCTTGTCCAAGTCACTTAACCTCTCTTAGTTTCTTTGTCTGTGAAACAAAGGGGTTGGACTAAATGACCTTTTAATATCTTTTTCAGCCTTAGATCTGTAATTTTACTTCTTTGGCATGGATCATGTCTTATTTTCCCCAAATAAATAAATGGACCTCAATAAATGCTTATTGGTTGACTTTAAAACCAACTTTGAAACTTTGCCAATAAAGAAGTGATAGAAGATTGTGCTCTTTCTCATAGCTTTACATGTCTACTAGTTCTTAGTTGCACATCCATGTGTGTTAGTTGCTTGAAAATTATAGCAGTGTTGTATTTCTCGTCTTGGTAGTAAGGCCTGTTCCAAATAAAAAGTAAAGAAATTTGAGCCTTTTCCTGGAGGACCTGTTGCTAGCAGTGGCTGATTTAACTTAGTGGCTAGATGATTTAACTTAGTGGCTAGATTTTCTCTTGGCATTTATCAGGGTTATCTTCTAGATTTAATTGCAGCCCTTTTTAAACAACCTAATACAAATAGTGGTCCCAAATAAAGTTCCAAGGAATTGCCTGAAGGCAGTACTATTTTCATTTGAAAAAAAAAAAGCCATAATTGAGCGAAAACACTACAGTAATTAAGAGATTGAATTTGTGGAAGCTGTTGTCATGCACAGATTCAACCTTCTTTCTAAACCCCAGCACAGGCTTTTGGGGAGTATATTGTACTGAACAAGGTGCATTACTGCTTCAAATATTCTAGTTAAAATTGTTTGCACACTTGCCCCATAGATGATGCTGAATAATCCCCTATTTGCTGGAAATCCTCAGCTTCAAGAACAAATGAGACAACAGCTCCCAACTTTCCTCCAACAAGTGAGTAAGCTTAGCTGTCTGCAAATAACTCTCAAAAATGATTTTCTGAAAAAAGTTCATTACAGCTATGATCATTGTTCTTGTCTGGCAGATAGCAAAATATTCAGTATAAGATTTGGTCATTGCTGTCAGTCCACATATATTTAGCTTAGTATACATCATTGCTGCAAACAGGTCTCAGCTTAATTTTCTTAATATTTAAGCTCTGAAGAGATGGTGGTAGTTTGTTTTTGAGTACCTGGCATACTGGAGGCTTCACTAATATAATAAAATCATTTCACTTTATTATTTTCCTAACCCTTCAGCATACTATTCTAACTTTAAAGTTACTATGAATTGAAGTAATTAACAAATCTATCTGGTGTAATAAAAAATTCTTTTTAGTGATTTGTCATTTTTCCTAATATGTAATGCCCATGTGACAAAGAAGTATATTTTCTTATAAACTTGGAATTAATCAGATGAAAGTTATTTTTGTAGTTCATATGTCCTCACCAGAAGATTGAATCTCTTTTTTGGCTCCGATAACTTGCAAAGACTACCAGTTAAGGCAGAGAGCTATTGTAGTTTGTATTTATGGAGGGAACAATACCACACGGATTCCTCCTTGGAATTCATAGAGTTGGTGATCAATATTTTAAAGTACTGTATTTTTCTGAACTTAGACTGCTGTTTTCCAAGTTTGACACATAAACCCATAATGTGGATCAATGTTATTTTCCAGTATATGGTTGTATACTTTTTTTCTCTTTTCAGAGAGATTTCTTTTTAGAGGTGGAGTCTATTAAGGGACAGATAGTATTTGGACCAACATGGCAAATTTTTCAACCGATTTTCAAAATGTTTTTAATGACAAGTAGAGCAATTATAATAGCTTGTTGGCTATTGTGTTTTAATTTGCTTTGAAAATTAGTATTTGGGGGGACATTTTTGATTTAATATTTCCATAGAATGTAGGTGTTAGGAAGTAATGCATTTTTGGGGCTGTAAGAATGGAACCTAATGCTTAATGCAAAACTACAAAAGTATAATCTGGGGAAATGTAACGGCTATATTTTTTTATAGCATAACACACACAGTTTGACCAAGAATGATGTGCTTATGTGGCATATTCAGAAGGTCTAAATATAGGATAGGTGAAAGAACTACTGGTTTTTGAGACTTGGAGGTTTGGGTAGGAATCCCTGCTCAGCAACTTGTTGCATGATTTCAGACAAGTTACTTAACTTCTCTGAGTCCCAGTTTCCTCATCTATAATTCTCACTGGTGGATAAAAGGGTTTCGACTGGATGGCCCGAGTAAGTTTCTTTTGTGTTTCTTATGATCCTAACACTTCTGTCCTGAAATTTGCCTCAAATTCAGAAATATTATTATGTCGTAAATTTGACAAAATATATTGTTGACAAAATGTTGAAGTCATTTTATATTGTCATTTAATTCATTGTATAACATATCTTTTGCTTCTAGAATAGTCTGTTTATCTTCTCTAATGTTATGTTGGGAACTGAATTAGTAATGATGTGACCAGCAGGGTTGAAGTTTTACTGCCTAATGGATTGTATGGTTAAAAAAAAAGATGAGTTTAGGAATAGATTTTCCACATGAATCAAGCAAAAAGACTCAGAAATTCATATTTACTTGTTTTGATTCACATTGCTTCTTTCTCTTATTTACTTAGATGCAGAATCCTGACACACTCTCAGCGATGTCCAACCCTAGAGCGATGCAGGCCTTATTACAGATTCAGCAGGGTCTACAGACGTTAGCAACAGAAGCACCAGGGCTCATACCAGGGTAAGATTGTTAGGGAAGAATAATTTTTAAAATATTCAGTGTCTTTCTTCCTGAATCCTTGATATTATCGAAGTGCTATTTTTCAGACTAAGAGGAAGCCTTTTAAAGAAGTTCTGTTATCCTTTGATGCTAGGTGGTTGAATAGACCCTAAAGTATAGTAAAAGAAACCTGAAAGCTCAATTTCAGTCAACAGGGGGACATTTTTAGATGGATGCATGTCTTGCGGGGATGACAGCTAAAAACCATTCCATGTAAGGATCATATTGAAAGACTTGGGGAGACCTAACTGAGAGAAGACTTAAGGGAGGACATGGTAGCTGTTTCTAAGAATTTGAAGGGTTGTCCATTGTGCAAGTGGAATTATACTTACTCTTGGTGCTCCAATGGACACAGTGGAGATGAGTAGTAGAAAGTACAGAAAGGCAGGTTTTTAGGTTTAGTATAAGGAAAAACTGGCTAACAGAGCTAATCAGAAGTAAAGTGGGCTATTTGTTACAGGCTGTGTTGTAAAGGCAGTTCCTCTTTAAGGAAACGTTATACTAAACGCTATAGTATCCCTTAAGGCCCTTCCAACTCTGAAATTCTGTGTCTTTGGTGAAACTGAATTTTACTTTTAATCATGCTTTAAAAAAAAACAACCCATGCATTTCCAGTATTCTCCTGTAAAGAAAGATCTTTATTAGACCACATGATTTTAACTCTTTTATATAATTTGTTCAGGTTTACTCCTGGCTTGGGGGGATTGGGAAACACTGGAAGCTCTGCAGGAACCAATGTGTCTAGTTCAGCACCTAGCGAAAACATAAGCCCGTCATCAGGAACTGCAGAGCCTGGACACCAGCAGTTCATTCAGCAAATGTTGCAGGCTCTTGCAGGGGCAAACTCTCAGGTAATGATACTCTCCTGTTTTTCAAAACCTCATTTATATTGTTTCAAATTTCAAACACCTTGAAATGGAATTCAGATAATACTTGCATGAATTTCTGTAAGGAAAGGCAGCATTTCAAGAATAATTGGCAGTAATAGTTGTCAGTTGTATCTTCCAGATCCTGGTCATTACCATCCTTAACGCTGATTAGTCTTCAACGGACTTTTTTTTTAACTATAATTCACCAGGTTTTGACATACATTTTAAAGCACAAATCAACTGTAAACCTCAATTTAAGAAAAATTTCTGGGAATTTATGCCTACTAATCTTATTTTTAAACATAGTCATATAGAGATTATTTGTAAAAAAAAATTTTTTTTGTAATAAAAACATTTTGAATGCTCACTTAAGGTGTATATATAACCTTTTGCATTTATTGTATTCATTTCCACATACATAGTTTTCTTGCTCATTAAAATTTCAGTAGACATTGTTTCATTCTTTTGTCCTCATTTCCTAACACAGTGCCTGTTGAATGTGTGATTTCTAAATATTTCATATGCTCAAGCTTCAGTGTAACATTAGAGTTAATGATGATGTGGAATTAAGTGCGACAGTGTTTTATTTGTGATGGTGATAGTTTTGATATTTCTAGCCTCCTTCTCCATCCCTGATGTGCAAGGTAACTACTAGTTACTAGTATTAGGTGTTCTTTCTGTTCTGTGATCATTAAATGGATATTTTTTTGTAAGACATCAGCAGTTTGGGGTTTGAACTTTATTAATATCATACTTCAAGGAAATCAGCTAACCAGTCATTTAATAACTTACTGAATGTCTTATTATATACCTACAAGTATACTTAATAGCATTCATTAAGCTGTTTTTTTCCTTCAGATAGAAGTATAGGTATTCCTTATTTCCCCTACACCTCCAAATTCTTGGGAATGTGTCCTTCCCCCAAAATCAGTATCAAACAATATTTGGAGCCCATTAAGACCCTTTCTTTTATGCATAACTATTTGTGTGATTCATTCTTTTTGAATTATCATCTAATTTACTTTAATTCAGGATTATTTTTTATTAAAAAGTTAACATATATTAGAACGTTATTTCTAATAATCTCTCAAATAAAAGTCTTTATTTTAAAAGGCGTCTTTTATTTGGGGAACTTTGTGGAATATTATAAATATAAAGTAAAATGCTAACAATTTTAAGTAGCATAGTTTAAAAAAATTATTTCTTGGTAAATTGGTAATTTTTTTCCCCCAGCAGTTACAAAATCCGGAAGTCAGATTTCAGCAGCAGCTGGAGCAGCTCAGCGCAATGGGCTTCTTGAACCGTGAAGCAAACTTACAGGCTCTGATAGCAACAGGAGGAGACATTAATGCAGCCATCGAAAGGCTACTGGGCTCCCAGCCGTCATAGCAACATTTCTGTATCTTGAAAAAATGTAATTTATTTTTGATAACGGCTCTTAAATCTTTAAAATACCTGCTTTATTTCATTTTGACTCTTGGAATTCTGTCCCGTTAAAAACTAAACCAATGCAATGCATTATAAGGTGGAGTGCAGTAGGTTTTTTTTTTCTTTTCTTCCAACAGTGGGAATCAATGCTTTTTCACTCAAAGGTGTTGCATGCATCAAACACTTCTCTTTGTTCTGCATTTATTGTGATTTTTGGAAACAGATATCAGCCTTTACAGTTGGGTGAACAGGTTTTGTCCTGCAACTGTTCAATTTATTTGCTTTTTAAACATTAGCCTATGGTAGTAATTTATGTAGAATAAAAAGTATTGAAAAGAAACAAATTATTTGATGCTATAATTTGTGGTACAATATTGCGTATTGTGACTTAGGCATGTATTTTTGCTAGCAGAGTGCTGTAAGATTTATACCACTTACTGAACATTTTTGCTTCATTTGTATAAAATATAGTATGCACATCTGAAACTGTGCATTTTGAGAAACATCCATTGCAATAGAATCAACTAAAGCAGGACCCTTGTAACCAAAAAGAGAGAGAGAACAATTAAATATGAAAACAGATACTTCCCTAGTTGTATAGAATCTTACAGCAACTTTGATAAACATCTCTCAGCAAAAGTGCTGTTTAGGCAACTTCATTTAAAATATAGTAAAAATGCTGATCCTGATTAGCTCTTTAAGTATACATTTAATTGTACAGAAAACTACATTGTAACATTGTCTCGACATTGACAGATCAACTGTAAATTACCTTTTAGTCTTTGTGCAGACTGAAGAAGCACTATATTATTCGCAGAAAGTGCTTTTGCCTAAGGCTTTTCGGCTTTACCATAGCGATTCTAACATGCATTATGATTTGTAATTAGAAATGTTACTTTCACTGAAAGTGTCGTGATATTTCAATTACTTTTAACCACCATGTACAAATAAAACTTTCTTTTGGGTTTATCAGCTATTTCTCTTGTGCACAGGTAATAAATGAATTAAAAATGATTTGTGAGCCACTTGTTTCTGAAGTGTTTTGGTAGTCCTATAAGAATAGTTGAACATTATGCTTTTCAGAGGCTCAGAGAGGAGACATTTTGGAGGAAATCTGCCTCCAAATTGGACCAGGATTATACCTGGTAACCAAGAATCTATTTGAATTGAAATGGTTATTGGGTAGTGTAGAAATGTAATTTACAGATAAAAGATAAAGAACTGTTCTAACTATTTAGTAAGAACATTGGGCTTTTCTTTATACAACCTTTCTTCCAGAGAAATCCTATTTGCCTAATTCTCAAACTGTTGGGTGGTACATTCCTCTAGGACCAATTCAAAGATGACCTAGAAGTTAGTCATATATTTGACTGACTGGTTCAGTATTCACTTAGGTCAGTTATTTTCCCTTGTGTATAGTTTTAAAAAACTGAAATATGTTCAAGTAACATGGGTGCAGACCAATAAAATCAAGGGAAATATTGAAGTTCAATTCTATTACTTCTGTAACTGCTTGCTACAAAAATGGTTGTGGAGGCCATATTGCCCCACCAATCTGTTCAGACACTTTTCCTTGGCAAGAATAATATGCAGTACACAGGCACGAAGAGTGTAAGTTGAGTTACCAATGATATTCACGTCTGCTCTTTCTGCCTTGTTCCTCGATCTGGTTAAGTACCAACTTCTGTACTGGTGAATGGTGGTATTTAGTTGTGGGAAAGTGTCATAGCCAATTTGACAATTTATTAATCACAAAATAACAATAAATCTCTAGCTTTTACACTTCACTTGTCTTGCTTCTTTATTTTGTGAGAAAAGATTAAGTCTCCCCTCCCCCTTAAAAAGGAATAATTAAGCTTAAACTCTATTTTCACTGTACTTTTTCTAATTTTGAAAGTCTCCCTAGCCATAAATTAAATCATATGCAGAAGTACACACATTGTTTCGAATTATATTGTAACAGAAAGAACACTGCATAGGGTCAGGAGACCTAGGTTTTGTTTTAGACAAACTGCCGTTAACCAGCTTTGTGACCTTGGGTGAGTCACAACCTCCTTGGGGCTGCAATTTAGTCTTCTCTTAAAGGGTCTGGAAGAGATGATTTTTTTTCATTTCCTTTCTTCTCCATTTGTTTCTATTAGGTTTAAGTTAGCTTTAGCATGGAAAAATGAACTCCCTTTAGGTTGCTGTTAAATTGTGATAGGTTGTTAATTACAATTGTTCAAAAATGTGTAACTCCTCATATTCCTGAACTGAGAATGTTCAATTTAAAATGATTTAGGTCTTTAGCTTTACCAAGTGGTAAGAACCTACCTTCCTCAGTTTATAGGATTTTCTTCCCACATTAAATTTGTATGTCATTCTCAATCTGTATATATCAGAACTTCGATGAAAAACATTGGTTTAGTGCCTGTGACATCATATGAAATAGGGTTTCAGCTGTGGTTTGTTATTCAGTCATCCAACTCTTTATGGGTTTTCTTTGCAAACATACTAGAGTGTTTTGTCATTTCTTTGTCTGGTGCATTAAGTAAACAATCTTGCCTCAAATCATACAGCTAGTGAGTGTTTGAGTCCAGATTTAAATTCGGGTCCATCTTCCCAGCTATGGTACATACCTTTAACCGTCTTAGAACATGATAAAAATCAGAGTTTGAAACAGGTTCCCCCCTTTCTCCCAATAACTTAGCTCAGCACATTTATTAGACGTCCACAAACACATAGGGGAGACTAGGAAGGGTTGGAGAAGGAAAAGCTGCAAGCCCTCTTCCAAAGCCATTGCCATGAATTGAGGTTTAAGTAGGATGTTGATGGGGTCAGAAGTCTCAAAACTGTCAAAATAACAGCCATAGTCTGTAGTGTTGGAATTTCTCCACAATTCAGCTCTAAGTCAGCAAGTATTAAACACATAATATGGGCTGGATACTATGTGCTAAGCACTTGGGATACAAAGAATGCAGAACCAATTCCTTCCATCAAGAACTCTCAGTCAAATGGGGGATAGAAAACGTTGAAGCCACTATGTAAAAAGATAAAGACAAGATAAATTGGTGATACCCTCTGGGAGAAGACACATTAAGGAGGAATAAGAAAGTCTTTTTGTAGAATGTGTGATTTTAGCTGGAACTTAAAAGGTAGCTAGAGAGCCCAGAAGGCAAAGGTAAGGAGGGAGAATATTGCAGACATAGCAGACAGCCAATCAAAATGCACGGAATTGGTGATGGAGTATCTTGTGAAAAGAAAAACAAGGAGGCCAGAGCCATTGAGTGGTCAGGTATAAGTTTGGTGGGGTGGGGGTGGGGGTAAGGAGAGGTTAAGGTAAAAGAAAACTGAAAAGGTAGGAAAGGGATCAGGTTATGAAGAGTTATTAAAAACTTTTTTTTTACTATTAAATTTTTAAATTTAATTTAAAATTTAATTTGATTTTTTTATTGGCTCCTAGGGATAATAGTCACTGAAATTTATCGAAAACTTAAACTTTAGGAAGATCCCTTTGATGGTTGGATAAATGGAGTGAAGAGAGACTTGAAAAAGAAAGATCAGCCAAGTCGATTAAAATAATCCAGACATGAGATGAGGGCCTGCACTGGGGTGCTGGCACTGTCAAAGAAATTGTCAAAGGTTAAGAATGAAGAACCGATGGAAATGAATGGGGGTGCCCTCTAGGGTAACAGGGAAGTTAGGGGGAGGAGGGGGCTTTTGGAGGAAAAAAAATGTTGAGTTTTGAACATAACTGAATTTAAATTGTCTCTATGCAGATTAAGATGTCCCATAGACTACTGGAGATGCAGATTAAGAGTTGGGAGAGGTAAATAGATCTGTGAAGCATCAGCGCAAGAGATAATGAGTCATTGGGAGTGATGAAATCAAATGTAATAGTATAGAGGGATGAAAGAAGGGTGACCAGAGCAGCTTTGGGGGACACTCACCTTTTGCTGGTGTGACTTTAACACATCTTCCACCTAATTTCAATTTACTCACTTTAATGTTCCAGTCAAGTTGTTCCCCAAATTTGGTTTGCTGATTTTCTGCATTTAAATAGCCCGTCATCCATAGCTGGAGTGTCCTTAGGTTGAGCCTTTGAAGTTCTTGATTTGCTTCATGCTTTCCCCAGCAAAAAATATTTTTTCCCTTCTCATATTTTCACATGGTATTTTGGATCTCTCCATTGTTTCTGAAACCACCTACGTTACTTATGTCCATTATAAATGTCATAAAGAAAATGAAAGAACTTAAAAGACAGGGTCTAGCATTCTTTTCCCCCCTGCTTTTGTATCTCTGGTACTTAGTACAATGTCTTTTGTCAAATAAGACTAAATTAAAATGCATTAGAGTTATGAAACAATGTTAGGAGGTTAAGGCAGGAAAGTAGTTAATCTACAGGGTATAGATAGCTTCATGGATGAGCTGTCATTTTGAGCTGGGTTTCCAAAGGTCAGTTTGGAACTCAGTAGATGAAAGAATATTCTGGTATAGGGAGCAGTGAGCCAAGCCACAGAGGCAGTAGTGCTTAGGGCATATTTGGAGGTTGCGGTAGAAAATATTTGGTGTAAAGTACATTCTTTGCACCCCTTCAGTTTTTCCTTATCACCTACAGATCAAAGTCCAAACAGCCTACCTTCAAGGCTCTACAATCCACCTGTCTTCAGCCTCTATTTATGAACTCGCAGCCAGATTGTTCTAGCTATTTACTTTTGCTTTCGAGCCTTTTCTGCTCTCCTAAAGTTCTGTCTGCTTAAAGGACTGAGGACACTAAAGGAGTCTAGTGACTTGCCAAAGTCAATTGGAATGGCAAACTATGAACAACCACAGAATGTTCCAAATCACCAATAATGTACAGTGTGAATTAACAATGTCAGATTTCATTAATGACACCTCACACTGGCAAAAATTATTTAAGTCGGAAATAACGGAGGGGATGTAAATGGATCCATTGTTTTGGAAAAATGTCAAATACCACTCACCTACTATGTGTCAGGCACTGTGCTAAGGAAGCAAAAGATAATCCCTAACTTCAAAGGAGCCCACAATCTAGTAGGGGAGAGATGTTAAATATATCTATATATAGATATATCCATGTATAATATATGTATATTCATGGGATAAATAGGAGATAACAAAAGGAAGGTATAAGAAATAAATGGAGGTTAGGAAAGACATCCCATAAAAGATGGAATGTTAGTTGAGACTGAGAGAAAGTTTGGGAAGTTGGTTGAAGGGGGGGAAGTCAGAAAAGATGCCCAGGGCATAGAAATGAGCCCGGGGGTCAGTGTTGCCAATTTGGTAGTTTGTTGAAAGGGCAATCCTTGGAATGATTTTGAAAGGTCATTTCGGAATCTGTACAAGAGATCTTGAACAGAGATATCGGTCCGGCCTAACTAGGGGAAGCAGGTTGAAAGACATTAAATGTCTGCAGGCTGTAATGGGCTGGTGGGCTGCTTTTATGTTCTCAAAAAGCTTGAGCCCTGTAAGCAGTATCTTACTTCTCTTTCCTAGGTCTTTAGTGATTTCTTTATTGTGCAATTTAATGGCCTTTTCTCAGTTCCCAGTCTTGATTTCCTTTCAAAGAAAACAATTTGGAGGCATCTGCAACTTTGCAGATAAGGGACCTAAAATAAGGAGGCTGTGGTGTGAGCAGAAAGGGATGTGAGAGATTAGAACGTGGGGCTTTGAGAAGGTGATGCCTAGGGTACAAATTTGGGGGCCTGAAAGAATTGTCCTTCTCTTGAAGAAATAGGAAATTTTGGAGGGGGTGTGGTTTGGGGGTCAAGATAAATTGCCTAATAATTGCCAATAGGCTTCTCACCTCTCCTCCATTCTTTTGTAAACCTGCTTAAATTAATATACCTGAAGAGCAAGTCTGATCATGTTGTGTCTGTAATCAATCTTTCCATTGTCTGTACTATAAAGCACAGATTCCTTTTAGCCAGACAGTTGCAATAACCTGTTTCATGTCTCTCAAGTCTCATTGCTCCAGTATACAAATACCAGTTTGACCAGGAAACTTCTTCATTCCATATAACTTCAATGGCACTGTTGTCTCCTGGGATGAGTGGTCATTCGTGGCACTTAAAACTTTACAACCTGACCCTATTTACCTTCCTTTCCCCCTATCCTAACCTGCCTGCTGTTGTTTATACTGAATGTTCTTCCATTTCTATACTTTTTACACTGGCTATCCCCCAGAATGCCCAAAGTGCCCTATCTCCCTTTTACCTCTTGGGAATCCCTGATTTTTATCAAAACTGCTCAAATGTCACCTTTTGTTGGAGGCCTTTAGAGAATGATCCATCTCACTATTAGCGCCTTTCCACCCAAGATTACTTTGTTTTGTTGTATGTCTTTCTCCCTTCCTTCTTTCCTCTTTCTCTGTGTATATATTGTCTCTCCCAGAATGTAAGTTCTCTGAGAACAGGGACTGTTTCACTTTTATCTTTGTCCTCAGCACATAGCACAGGGCCTGGCACATAATAAGAATATTAATACTTACTGGTGATTGATTTGGCATTTAAAGCTCTTCACAATTTGGCCTCAGTCTATCTTTCTAATTATTTAATCATTTGTGATTAAATATTGGTCAGCTAGTTGATTCAGTATAGGAAGACTCATTTTCCTGAATTCAAATCTGGCCTTAGACACTTACTAGTAAGCTGTGTGAACCTGGTCCAGTCACTTAACCCTGTTTACCTTCCTTTCTTCCTCTCTAAAATCTACTGCAGAAGGAAATGGTAAACCACTTCATTATCATTGCTAAGAAAATCCCAAATGGGGTCACAAAGAGTCAAGGTGTGACTGAAAAACAGAATGTTTCCTAACTTGTTTCGATTGATTTTTGTCTGTGTTCTTTTGGTACAATGGAGAGGTTTAAGACATTGAGAAATGTTGAGTCCGTCCAGTTGTGACTAAGTCTCCGTGACTGCTTTTGGAGTAGTTTGTCATTTCCTTCTCCAGCTCATTTTACAGAGGAACAACTGAGGCAAACAAGGTTAAGTGACTTGCCCCAAAGTCACACCTCTAGTAAAGGTCCAAGACCAGATTTGAAACTGAGGGCCTTCTGACTTCAGTCACTCTATCCACGTTGCCACTTAAAACAAGAGGCTTCAGAATTTAGTGTGCAACAAAAATGGTCGGATCCATGAACAAATTTGTCAGGAATAGTACTAATTAATACCCAGGTCTCCTAACTCATTGCACCATACCAAGTGGAGTATCTGAGGAACAAGATGTCAGCTAGTATTAATGGAAATGTACACCTATAAATAAATTCTCCCTCTATCATGACGGCAGAATCGTGGGACTGATCTTTTTTAACTTGTATGTGCCCCAGTGCCCACCTTTATAAACTTGTTCTGCCTGAGTTGATGGGGAATGATGATTCTTGGAAGTTTCTTTTCTCCCCCGTTTTTGAGTACTCTTATCACATCTTTTCTTCTTTACATTTCTCTCATTTCTCCCATCTGTCTGCCCTCAACCTAAGTTCCTCTCATATTCTCCCCTGTTTTCTGTTTTCCACCTGCCCCCAAATTAGGTCGAAAACATGAGCTAAGTGGGTTGGGTACCTACCACAAGCTGTATATGAATATTTAAAAAACTAACACACATTTTAGTGACTTTGAGGAATGGTTTAAAGGAACCCTAGAGGGAAACATGAATTCAATCATGAAGCATTTCAAGGGAGATTAGATTTATTTTGCTTGGGCAGAACTAGGTACCTAAGGGCAAGTTTTGGCTAGAAGTTAGGGAAAACCTTTATAACAATGAGAGCTGTGTCAAAAAGAGGGCTGGGATGCCTTGGTTCCCTTGCACTAGGCATCTTCTGGGAACGACTAGATGAACTCTTCTGGGAAAGACAGTCTGTCAGTGTTCAGATGCTGGAGTATGAGGTGGCCTCTGAAGTCTTGATAACATTTATTTTGGAGATCTTTAAATGTAAATCACCTACAATCTTAGGCCACCAGAGGGCAGAGTTTGCTTAGATTTCATCCTGTTGCCTGAGATTTCGGTTATTTGTTATGGTGATAATGACCTTGCTTTGTGACTTTGGGAGATAGATATATTCTGACTTTGTATCAGAAAACCCTCAATCCTCATGGACACTGAATTATCGCAGCCTTTCCTTATCCTCCTTAATGCTAGTGTTCCTTGTATTTTTATTTCTCTCTTTCTCTTCTTTTTTCTTTCTTTTTCTGCTTTTCTTTTCTTTCCTTCTTTCTACCTATCTTTCATACATATTTATTTGCATATTGTCTCCCCTTTAGACTGTAAACTCCTTGAGAACAGGGACTTTTTTTTGCCTTCCCTGTGTTTAGCATTATGGTGCGTACTCGGTACCTAATAAGTCATTGTTGACTGAATCCATTGTATTTTTGTGCCTGAGCCTACTGCTGATGGGTTTGCGGTTGAGGGACGGGAGGAGGTACCTGATAAAGAAGTCAATAACCCTTTATAGGGTGACTGCCAGACTCTAGCCAGATGCAGGTGTAGGTTAAGGGGTCGCTGCTCATATCCATTCTCTTGCCAAAGGACCAGGAATAGCTAACAGGTATTAGCAATTAGTGGAAATTAGTAATTATTAAAATGAGTGATAAGCAGTAATCACTAGTATTAATAATTTCAATTATATAATTAATATTTAACATTATTCTGGCAACGTTATATATTATTAATATGTAATATTAATAATTAGATATCTAATATAGTAATTACTAGTGATTAGCAATTAGTCATACCTGTTAGCAAAGCTTGTCTTCTTACTTTGTTAACCCAAACAGAAAAGACCCCAGGTTTTAAGCAGTAACTCAGGACCCTGTTTTAACAACACCGCATTTTCAAATTTGAGGGAGCAGTAGGAGACAGTATGCCCTAAATCTTGAAATTGCAAAGGAAAAAAAGCTTATCGATCTCAAAGCATAGAATGCTAGAAGTGAAAGGGACTTAGAGAGAATTTAATCCAGACTCTTCATTTTACACATGAAAAATATTAGGTGAAGTGACTTGTCGAAAGATACATAACCAAAGCTGGTTGGAGACCAAGCCGGGGGGTCAGTTAGGTGGTACAGTGGAGAGAGCACCAGTCCTGGAGTCAGGAGGACCTGAGTTCAAATCAAGCCTTGGACACTTACTAGCTGTGTGATTCTGGGCAAGTCATTGCCTCTCCACGTCCCTCCTCCCCCCCAAAAAACCAAAACAAAATAAAAACCAGAGACAAAACTGAACTGGAACTTGATGTTTCTTGATGTCTAGCCTTGTGCTCTTTTCCTTGGCCTCACAGCTGCCTTTATTTTTGGGGAGGAGACAAGCAATAAATATTCTCTTAAGTGCTTTTACAAATATCTCATTTGACCCTCCCAACAACCCTGCAAAGTAGATGCTGTTATTATTTGTCATTTTACAGTTGAGGAAACTGAGGTGAAGTAACTTGCTTAGGGTCAC
>CM053769.1:52504378-52522987 GCA_028658325.1 Potorous gilbertii
GCGTGTGCGTGTGTGTGCGTGTGCGTGCGTGTGCGTGTGTCCAGGTACAGGGGTAATTGTGGCTCAACACTTTGGACAAGTCCAGAGCGTGCCGACGCGGTGCAGTGGGCGAGTCCTGTTCCTGAATGGGGCGGCCCCGCATGACGTGACACTGCGTGGGCCTTGGCCTGGCGGGGCGAGAAGCTGGTTCCGGCCCGCGGCTTCCCCGGCCTGCGGGCCGAGCCCTCCCTCGGTGCCCCTGGCATCCTCCCCTCCTTGGCTCCCAGCACCAGCCGCAGGCTCATCCCGGCGTGGGGCCGCCCGCCACCCAGACTAGAATACCTACTTTCCTGAGCCGCTCACTCCCATCAGCAGCACTACCCCGGGAGTCTCCATGGTGCTGACTGCCGTCCTCGGGTGACTCCGCCCCGGCTGTCCCTCCCCGCCCCGGGCCAGCCCGCTCAGCCCTGCCCGCTTTTGCTGGCCTCCCGAGCCCTAGCGCCTCCTCCAGGACGCTTGGGAGGGACAGCGGCTCTTGGACCCTGGGAGGGTGGCGGCTCCACCTTCGCTCAGTCCGCAGGGTTCTAGCCCCCAGTCCGAATAGCTGGGAACGTGTAGGTTCTCCGGCCAGCCCTTGGGATCTAAATATTGAGTAGAGAGCTGGCTCCGGGACTTTACGTTCTTATTTTAATAGTGACTCAGGAGCGTTTACTTAGGAATCTCTTCTTTGAACTTCTAATGAGATTTGACCTCACGCAGTTCAGCACACTTTTATTTAAACGCCTACTGTGTGAAAGGCAGAAACAGACCGGTGGTAGAGTGGAATGGAGAGCCAGCTTTGGAGGCTAGTTTGGCCTCTCATGCATGGCTACCTGGGTAACCAGGGACCACTCTCAGGGCCCTAGGCAACTGAGGCTTTGTCCTTCATTCTCTAAGAGGATCATGACATCAGCAGTGACACACAAGTGAACTGGATTTAAGTGAGGAAGGGCTGTGCAAAGTGACCAGCCTCACAAAACTACAGACTACAGAGCAATAGCAGATTGACAGGGAAGGAAATAAGCATTTATTAAACTAGGTTCAATGCTGGGTGCAGGGGGATTTAAATTGTGTTTATCCTTTCTTCTCAAAGAGGACCATGACGTCAAGATGATGCCATGACTTGCAGTTGACTTTGAGTGAGGGAGGGTTGTGCAAGGTCACCAGTCTCACTTTCTTCTCCTGAACCATCTGGGTCCAGTGACCTGGGGAGATATAAATATGAAAGTGTGTGTGTTCGTCCTTTGTTGCCAAAGAAGACCATGCCATCAGAGAAATGATGACATGACTTGCACTTGACTTTGTTTTGAGTGAAGGAGGGCTGTGCATGTTCACCAGCCTCACTTCTCCTCCAGATCAGGATGACTGGAGATGACCCAGGATGAGACAATTGCGGTTAAGTGACTTGCCCAAGGTCATACAGTGAGTATCAAGTGTCTGAGGTGACATTTGAACTCAGGTCCTCATGACTCCTGCACTGGTGCTCTATCCACTGTATCACCTAGCTGCCCCCGGGGGATATAAATACTAGAAAAAGGAAAGAGGATAGTGCCTGCCCTCAAGGACTTACATTACAACAGGGGAAGAGAAAATACAAACAAGGGAGCTGAAAAATGAGTGAGAATGGAGGCAGTAGGCCTGGGCCCCTTCACAAAATGGAAGCTCCTGGAAGAATTTACCAAGGATAGAACCCATGGTGGGCTGGCTAGTGGGTATGGATATAGGTAGGATAGATAGATAGTAGGTAGGAAGGATGATCCAGAGTAAGGTCCCAGGTGCTGAAGAAAGGTCCTGTAGCATTTCCAACATGTTTCACTAAGTAGGAGAGATGACTGAGAAAGATAAAGGTAGTTATCAAAACTGATGAGGGGCTGTGAATGCCCCACCCATTCCCATCCCTTGACTACACTGTCCAGGAACAAAAGAAAGACCCTATCCTCAAGGAATTTACATTCAAATTCTCTCTGTGATAACTGTCTTCTAGTATTTGGAAAGTTGTTCTGTGAAAGAGGAATTAAATTAATTCAGTTCAAATGGTAGGGCAGAATTGGGACCAATGGGAGGAAACCATGGAGGAAATAGTGACTTTAAAAAAAATGTGCATGCAACGTTGTTAAAAAATAAATAAAAGTAGGTGAGCTACTGTTAGCCAAGGATAACAAATGACAAGAGAACTATATGAAGGTCCAGGACCAAACATGAATTCCTCTTTTCCCTAAGACTTTTGGCAGTATTTGGACATGAGTCTCAGGGAAAGAGAAGGCATGATGGGTTACAATATGCTATAGTGGAATGAGTGCCCACAAGAATTACAATACAGATCTTTTGAACTATACAGGTGTTCAATACGATTATGTGCAAGTACATCCTTAGAATATACAACAGATGAAGGGTTATTTACAAAAAAATCCCATAAAACTCCCTAAATGACAAAATAAGAAATTGATAACCTAGAGCAGTGGTTCTTGAAGTGGAGGTGGGGAGGGGTCTAAGGATCCCTGGGGTCCTTGAGATCCTTTAAGGGAATCCATGAAGTTAAAACTATTTTCATAACAATATTTGCCTACTATAATGATGACCCCTCTTCCAACTACATATCTGTTTGAGACCATATTTTCTTCATATACTTCAATCAAAAAAAAATCACATGCATTTTGGGTGAATACACAAGCAGATATGAGAATGAATTTGTTGTCTATTAAACCAGAAGTAAAAGAGATTTGCAAAAATATGTGAAGCAATGTCAATTTTCTCACTAAAATGTTTTGTTTTAGAAAATACAGTTATGTTTTTTCTCTAAACTGTTATCTGTGTTAACATGTTTATTGATTTTTAATGAATTAATAGATATTTTAAAAATTTTATCACTATTAATTTCCAATATGATAGTAAATATTGTTAGACATAACTCACATAAACAAAAGCTGGCGGGGGGGGGCTGTCTTCAATAATTTTGGTCCTGAGACAAAAATGTTTGAGAACCGCTGACCTAGAGTAATCTCAAGAGATGTCATAGGGACCATTAAGAGATATAATGCTGAAAAGATATGTAAGATGGTAATTTAAGTTTCTCTTGATTAATTTTTTTGATTATTATGAAATTAACATCTGTTCATGTTATTAATAACTTGTATTTACTTTTTCAAAAATTTTTTGTTCACATCTTTTGGTTTCTACTGGGGAATGTCAACAATTTACAAGATATAGGTCAATTCTTACATACACAATATCATACCATTATCTGATAAATTTTTTTTTTTTAGAAATTTTTTTAGTTTAGAAATGATTTTTTTTTTTGCAAATTTTTATCTTTGCATACTCAAACCATGGATTTTTGTTTCCAATAATTTCTAACATTTGTTGGGTAAAAAGTTTTCTTCTCCACAACCAAAACAAAAATATTTTCTTCTAGTTTTCCTATTTAGATGACTTATCTAAAGTTTATCATATGGTGTGCTGTACAGGTCCAAACCCACTTTTTACTATGCATTTTACTTTTTCCAACCATATTGATTATGTAAGACAAACTATTACTAAAACTTGGAAATTATCAGATACTGTGCAGTGGACAAGAGCACTGGACTTGGAATCAGAAAGACCTGAATTCAAATTCTCCCTCAGATACTAGCTGTATAATCTTGGGTAATGTCTTTGCCCAAGACTTAATGTCTTTGTGCCTCAGTTTTCCCATCTGAAAAGAGGGATATTTATAGCACCTACCTCATAGGGTTGTTGACATATGAATACCACTTTGAAAACCATAAAGTGCTATATAAATGCTTTAGGTTTTATTTCTTAATTCTCTATATTGCTGTATTGATTAATTTCACTATTTTCTACTGTTTTTTTTTTCAGCACCAGAACATTTTTTAAATTAGTGCTTTGAAAGGCATCTTCAATATGGTAGCATAAATCCCTCATTTTCTAATGACTTTTTGGTAGTTTTTCTTACTATCCTTACACTGTTTTTTTCCATACACACTTTGTTATGACTTTAATTCTACTTAGTAGCCTATTGGTATTTTGATTTGTATTACATGTATAAATTAATTTTTGGAAATATGATACTTTTACTGTATTGCTAGCCTAACCATGTACACATTTGATTGCAGGTGATGTATCCATTTGTTTCTCTCTTCCATAATTTCTGTTGACATCATTGTGAAGTTATCTGTTACAGTCTAATTTTACATTCTATTTTGGGGGAATTCTTTGAACTTACTTATGGCAGGCTGCATTTGCTAAACACTTGACTCATCCTTTAGGCTAGCCCATTACAATCTTTCCTTTACCCTTTTTTGAGAGAACTTGCAGCTTGACTTAACTAGTACAACTTAACTAATAATTTTTCCCATCCAGTACCTAACATCATCCTGCTTTTGACAACTGGGACAGAAAATCAATCAGATCCACCTGAGCAAGAATCGACCCATTCTGATTAGAAACCTTCACCCATGTGGTTGAGCTGCCTTGTCATGGAGGACATCCTGCCTATCTCACATAAACTAGGAAAAATGAGGTAAACCTAGAGAAAGCTGGGTATGCCAAGTCTAAGGGCAGCCCCTTCTAAGTCCTCAAACTCTTGCAAGCTCTTGGGGCTACTGGTTTTGTATAGATTTCTTGTATGTCTTGATACATTAATGCCCAAATATTTGATACATTTTATCATTACATTATTTTCAAGTAAGCTTGCTATACAGTCCTATTGTGTGCTCTGTTTCCTTAGGCTGGGGTTTAGCATCTCCCGAACTTTAAAAATCTGTAATGAAATATACAGCAAATAGCAGTTTTCTCAGTTTCTGCTGATTTTCTTCAGTTATTTGATAAGAAATTCCAGCTGAGTGGAATAGGATAGAGTCGGGAGAGATCAGTTAATGAGAAATAGTAAGAAGGCTAGTTTTGTACTGCAGTATGTCTTGAGAGGTAATAATGTATAATAAGGCTGGAAAAGTACAACAGGGTCAAATTGTAAAGGCTGTCTAATGCTAAAAGACTTCTAATACTAAATACCAGCACTGGTCATGATTCAATCACTTCTTTTTAGTGTGTATCAATGAGATAACCAGTACCCAGGAGTCATCATCAGAGGTCCCAATATGGTATTAATGGGATTATCCACACTGGGAAATAGTTTCAAAGTCAGAACAAAGCCTTTAACTTTATTAACTGGCTCTTCCGGATAACATAACAGGAAGCCTTATTTTTAGTTTTTTTTCTTAGATTTTTGTTTAAGTCTGTCTTCTTAAGCACCCCTCACCTACAGAGTTCACACTCTGTCTCTGGGAATTGTTTTCTCCACTCCATCCATTCTGGCCCATCTACCTGAAATAGAGCCATCCCTAACTTAGCATTCCTCTGTACTTGATGGGCCTCAAGTCAAAAAGCCTGGGCTCTCCTTGGACCTTGAATTATCATGCAACTGATAGCCTGTCCTCATACCCCAGACAAATTTGCTTTCTCCTGATGGCTAGTCTCAAATCTCTCACTGCCTATTGGACATCTTGAACTGGATATTCCATAGACAGCTTCAATTATCTTTGCCTTCCCATGCCTCCCCACTTCCAAACTTCTCTATTACTACACAGGGTGCCACCATCTTCCCTGACTTGAAATCTGTCATTCTTTACTTCTCACTCTCTCACTGTCCATATCCAATTGTCAATTTTACCTTCATAACACTTCTGTCACATCCCCCCTTCTCTTTTCCAATGCTGCCACCACTCTTGTGTAGGAGGCCATTGCCAACATGGACTGTTGAAATACTCTGCCGGTCCTGTCTCTCTTCCAATTCCTCTTCAGGTGACAAAGTAATTTTCCTAAAGCACAAGTCTGACCACGTCACCCCTACCTCCCTTCAATCAACTTCATTTGCTCCCAATCACATCAAAAAACCAAATGTAAAATCCTTTGTTTGGCATTCAAAGTCTTTCATAACTTCTACTGTCTTACACTTTACTTCCTTATATGTGTTCCATGATCACGTGACACCAGCTTCCTCATTATTTTTTGAATATGACACTCCATCTCCAGTTCCAGTTATCTCAGCTATCCCATCCTTATGTCTGGAATTCTCTCTTTCCTTCTACTTCCTGGCTTCTTTCAAGTTGCGCCTAATTTCCTGTTCTAAGAATTCTTGCATTTTCCTTCTGACACCACCCCCAACTTTTTCTGTCTTGTTTGTATGTAGTTGTTTTTGTGGTCTCTCTTCTGCCAGACAGCAAGCTTTTTCAGGGAAGTGACTGTCTTTTTGCGTTTCTTTGTACTGCGAATGCCTAGCATGGTGCCTGGCATGTTCATAGTAGGCACTTGAAAAAAATTGTTAAAAAAAAAAGTCTTTATTAACAGCATACATTATTCTGTTTCCAGTCACTTCACATAAGCCTTCCCAGGTTTCTCTGAAAAGGCAGTATTAAAAATGAATCATGGGAAGAGGCTTGCAGGCTTTTCTTTAGGTTTGTAAATACTGGGTAACAATTTACTTGTCTCTTGTTCAGACACTGTCCTATCTCCTTGTGGGCAGTCCTATTTTTTTCTGCAGTTGCCTCATCACGGTACTTTAAATCTCCCATTTACTTTTTTTTTTAACTGTTAATGGAAATGAAGCCCAAAATTAGAATTCTTTATTATATGTATTGAGGTTGGATGAATAAATTTCAGCCTTTGCTGTATGTATATCCCTAATTTTAAAAAGATTATTTCATAAGATGCAATTCTATTTGTATGCCAGGATTTGCTCAGCTGTCCCTCCTAAAAACAAAGGAACCCTTGGCTTCCAGGGTTTGGGGTTTATTTTTTTGTTTTTTGCTATATACTTTTTTCCCCTCCCTCTTTGATCTTCTGGTGTCTAGACCTATTAGTGGGATCAGTTTAGTAATGTTTCAGGTATATAGTGCCAAAATGCTTTCCAGAAAGACTGTACAATGCATTGGTATCCCTGTTTTTCTGCAGCTTCAACATTTTCCTTTTCCTTCATCTTTGCCAGGGAAATGGAGGGAAGAGATGAACTTTGGAATTTTATTTTTTTAACATGACTGGTTGATAGTTGGTATTTCTTTGAGAACTGTTTATTCATGTACCTTGACTATTTATTGTGGGAAGGGCTCCTATAAATTTGGACTAGTACCTTATGGAAGCTGGAAACAAAAACTTTGAGAAACTTGGTGCAAAAATTTTCCCCCCAAAGCTTTCCCTTCCAATTTTAACCTTCATTGGTTTTACTTATGAAAACAATTTCATATGATCAAAATTGTCTATCTTCCATGATGTTCTCTATTCCTTTTTTCTCCATGATCTCTTCCCCTATCCATAGTTGAAAAACTTTCCCTAGTTCCTTGCCCACAAAGGCTGTTTTATGCCTTCTCACATTTATCCTTTTGGTTGATTTTGCCTCCTACCGCTCATCAAAAGTTCCTTCTTCCCGTAGTTTTCTCTAAAACTCTGGCCACTGTCCCCTACTCTCATCTTCAGTCTTAGTGAATAACCTTGCTAATCGCCAACTCTTCATGTCCTTGCTTCGAACCAAACTTTCTCCAGCACATTTCCCCATCTCTCCCTACCCACATTCTAGTCTTCCCCTTCCTTAATATAAACCCAAAACAATCCCCAACCCCTTCAAACTATGTTCCTAAATCTCTCCTTCCATGCCCAATTAAAACTAAGTTAAAGTGGTTTGCACTTTCCTCCTTCCTCTTCCCGTCCCCCACCTTTCAACTCAGCTGAAACCACTGTCTTCGAAGTCAGCTATCTCGTTTGACAAATTTAATTGTTTTTTCTTAACCCTTATTCTTGACTTCATGGTAGCATTTGTTACTATTTGACTACTTTTTCTTGGGTTTTCATGTACCCTTTTCTAGTTTTGTCATGGCTTCTTTGCCTTTACATGTATAACCCTCTCACTGTATTGGTTCTGAATTTAATTGGGGACCACTTCTCCCTGTGTAATCTTACTTGATGGTCTCTTTAGCTCCCACAAGTTGATGACTCTATGGAGCTGACTCCCAGATTGGTGATATATCTAGTTCCAGTCACATCATAGTGGGCATTTTGGACCAGCTTTCCACGAGATGTTTCAAACACACGTCTAAAATAGAACTTCTCCCAAAGTAACCTTCTTCTGAACATCCTCATTTCTTTCAAAGGTGATACTCTATTTCTAGATGCCTCATGCTCACCCTACGTATCTAATCATTTCCCAACTCTTTTCAATTCTACTTTGACAAGGTTTCATCATTTCCCCCTTCAGGATTCAGCTACTACCATAAAAGAATAAGCTGTCACCTCCCAAGTTTCTTTTCTAGAATCTATCCTTCAGAAAGTTGCCAATTACCTACTCATTATGCAAAGGATCCTTATTTATCCCAATCTAAAACAAATGATGTGTTTGACTTTTAAAGCCTTTCACAAACATTTTACCAGACTTCCTGGGTGTTCAGCACTCACGTGTCCATTCCCATTGTGGGGCCTTTGCCCAGAGCATCCACATATGCCTAGAACGATTTTGATTCTTCTTTGTGTCAGAATTCTTTACTTCATTGCAGACTCCTCTCAAGCACCTCATTCTACACAAGCCTTTTCCTAGCTCCTAATCTGAATCCCTGGTAACCCCTTTCCACTGCCTTGTACCATTTTTAAAATATATATATTTATATGGGTATGTTTCCCTTAAGTAGGATGCAAGTTTCTTGAGGAGAGGACCTTGCCTCTTTTATCTGTATTCATAGCATCTTGTATTCTTCCAGGCACATAGTGGGTGTTTAATAAATGCTTGCATCCAAGCATTTATAGCTTAGACAAGACATACCAAGATATTATGGTACTACTTATGAAAGACTAGCAACCAAGTGTTACTATACATAGAAATATGCATGAAAGTGTTTGTTATAGCATAAGAACAGTTTTAGAATCATCCTGGCCTCCAAGGAAGGAGTGTTTCCATGACCTTTCATTATAAAAGGGCTGAGTATCAACCCTTGCTGTTTCAGATGCACCACACTGCTCCACCAGATTTTCATTGCTGAATACAAAAGTGTACTCTATTAATGGACTATTCATATAAACTGTCAGAGGATGTACCAAAGGTGCCTCAGCACAGGAGCAGTGCTCATGTAATCAGAATCTCCAAGATGGTGCCACTGTCAGTTTTGCTCTTCTACCTCTTCTTTTCTATACTGTGATCACCAGCCTCAGTGTGATCACTATATTACTAAAGAATTGTCCTTTATCACTTTCAAAATGTGATCTAGGACTTAATCCGCATACAAGTCATTGCTCTTTTCCCTTGCCAGGAACAAAGATCAAATGAATTTGCATCACTCAGCCCCCTTGATATGAAAAGAGCAGTGTTGAGACTCCTCTGGGACCTCACTCCAATGATTAAAAAGCGGCTTTCTGGCTTGGCTGAGGCAGCTTATTCGCCCAGACCGACAAATCAAAATTCATCGTATTTAGTAGCTCCAAAGTGACCCATGTGACCATCTTTAAAGCCTTCCTGGAAAAACTTTACAGTTTGGCTCCTTGTTCTAGGATGTAGGTACTTGTAACTCACAACAGTACAAATACACTTGTAACTCTTAGGGTCACTTATGGAGAGACCTCACTCTTGGATACTTCCTTACATCATTTGAAGGAAGAGCTCCAGATGACTAACAAGCCTGAATATCATTAACAAACAACAATAGGGTGAACCAATTGTCATCACTCTGGTGTTAGGATGATCCTTGACTCAGCATGTTGAGTAACAACTCATTCTAGGGAGGTGCTTGCAGTACACTTTGGAGAGGAGGGTTGGAATAATTTGGGCCAATCTTGGAATCCTTATCCTTTGATTCATTTTCACAGAAAAAAGACCAGGTAGGCTCTGACTGGATTATCACCAGTTATCCAGATTTGTTAACTGCAGCAGATTTTCATTTCTGAGAAAAGAACTTTCTATTTTCTCTTTATATACTCATCATTGGTAAGGCAAAGTTGGAATATGCATGCATGGACACCAATGCCAATGATCAACAACTAGATCCCTCCATAACTGTCAGGAGCCTGGCATAAGCAACTCCAGCCTAGATAATCTTTGGTTGGGTCATGACTAATAATTCACAGGTGATATGGGCATATGTGGCAGGGTCTAGAAACTCTAGATAATCTTTTTTCGTCGTTAGAAAACAAAAATTGCTACCACAGGCTGTTATGTCTTCCTGTCACAATATAGATGTAATCAGAGAACTTTGGATTCTCTACCAGAGGCGTGGCAGCCTTATCCTCATGGTCAGAGGTCAATTGTGTTACAAGCATCCATCCATCCTTTGGTTCTATTTGGAGGATCAGACAGAGTATTGATGGGTCATGATTAAGACACAGTCCGAGATCTGTCCAAAGGCTCTGGAAAATTTTTTGTTTGATGTATTGTTTATCATACAGCCTG
Source organism: Potorous gilbertii (assembly GCA_028658325.1). Taxonomy (NCBI): domain Eukaryota; kingdom Metazoa; phylum Chordata; class Mammalia; order Diprotodontia; family Potoroidae; genus Potorous; species Potorous gilbertii. The sequence continues at coordinate 52,514,814 of CM053769.1, forward strand.
AAATTGTAAAGAATTTAAAAAGTCTTTATTGTACTTACAAGGAAAGACCTGATGCCAGAAAAGACTTCCCCCTCTGGGGGAAAAGAAAGAGAACAAGCATTTATTAATCACCTACATGCTAGAAAATTGTCAACAAGTTCATATCATCTCATACCTTGTAACATGAGATAAGTATACCTATTTACATGATGTCTGAAGAACGATCATCTTACCACTTTCCAAAGGACATAGTTAAACTGAAGCAAGAGGACATTTTGACCTCAGCTAATGATAACCTCAGGCTTCTTTGGGCAAAGGTGGTGTCAGAGGGCCATTGTTACTGGATGCCATCCTCATGATTTCTGTGGGGGCAGGGAGGAGGGATACAAAGACTAGTTACTTTGAAAAGGGGATGGAGGTAGGTGTGTCTCTTCCCACTATACAGGACTCCTTTTTCACTAATCTCAGTCTATGCTCCAAGAGACTTCTGAGGGCATTCAAAGTAAGCCTCAAGTGGATGCTAGCCCCTTTTATTTCAGTTTTGGTTCAATCCATACCTGCTAATGTCCTGTCCAGGTTCTCACAGCTCCTTAGTTCTTGAGCTGAGCATTACTGACCCAGACAGGGTATGTTTCTGCTTTCTTTCACTTTCTCTACTTCCACTAGGAAGTAGACAAAGAAAGATCTGCTACTTGTTGCTACAAAGTGGTAGGGGTGAGGGCAGGGTATGCTGGTAGAAACTACTGCAGCAAAACCAAAACACCACAGCATGAGCTATTGGGTTGTGTTGTGTCACCTAAGTTAGTCTTGGGGTTGGTAAAGGAAAGGTATGCCAGATGAGCAGGTTCGGGATAGTTTTCTGTTATTAATTCATCAGGTGTTACCACCCTTTTAGATTTCTTGATGCCCTGGCCTTTGGAGATACTTTCAGTTACTTCTTGTGGAGAATTTCAAGAATTTGTAAGAACTAGAAAAAATGTTTAGTCCTTCATCTTGTCATGATGCCTAGGTTTTCTTAAAAAAAAAATTATAGGCCATAAAAATTTGATCTCACACAATCCTGTCTAAAATTTGTTGTTGATTGCAAAATTAACAAGTAAATTTAATTTAAAAAAGTTTCTTGGGGGCACATTTTATTGATACATATTGGAGTTTTGACCTAGTCTTAGAGAATTGTCCTAAGCAATGATACATAGTACATTACTTGCACAGGGTGATATAGTATCAGAGGTAGGATCTATACTCATGTCTACCTGCCTATAAGACTCACCTTCTATCCATTATACCACACTGCCATTCACAGGCAATTAATGATGTGTCTTTTGGTTCTGTACAGTCTCCTACTTCTCTAGTTATAGTAGGAATTGTTAGGCAAGGTGGTAGACAAGTAGATACAAAGAAGCAAACATTTTTAGATCATTAACATTAACAGTTTGATAAGTCTCACATTGAGTACTGTTGGCAAATGTGTTGACATACACAGCTGGAAGAAATGAAACATCCATATTGGCATTCACTGTAATTGAAACCCAAAGCCAGTACCGAAATTGTGGCTGTATAGAATAACTTATAAGATTTCCTTGGAGAGAAAAAGAAAGGATTTGAGTTTATCATCATTGCATGTGTAATTTAACTTTTCATGTTATACACCATGTTATTCTCGCAATGAAGATATTCATAGCTTTGTCATGGAGAATCAAGTGGAGAAAGTATTATAACTTGATAAGATCTTTCCATCTCAAAGATTTATGCTTACTTCACTGTGGGTACCCAGGAAGATGGCGAGATGTATTGGAAAACATGCAAATAGTTTCAAGTGTATTCCTATCATGAAAATTTGCAAAAGAGTTGGAAATTTTAGGAAGAGAAACACAGGCTATGATGAGAATGGAATAGTATCACATCAAAAAAAAATCAAATTGACCATATTTTGAGTTTTGTACTGACACTTTTTGAAATGACTCCCACATTTATCCCACCATGATATCATTTGGTTATAGAAGAAAATCAGTGTTAGAAAATGCAATCTAACAAATCAAACATTAACACTTAAACCAGTTATTTACCTTAAAAATGTGAAATAGATAAGACATGTTAATCCGGAGAAGTTAAATGAAAAATATGATCTTTGTATTGGCAATCAACTAGCACTTTTTTTTTTAAATAAGGGTAATACAGCTGGAACAAAGTTCAGAGCTGGGGAGGAGAAAGAAAGCAGGTTGTATTGCATTTCAGTGATCTCAACTTTTGGCCAGAGATGCCCAAGTTGTACTGGTTTCCCCAAAATACAAAATACTAAAAAGGTAGTCAGGATCCCTGTGCATCTGCTCTAGTCTTTGTGGAAGATTTTGGCCTTGGGAAAGTTACTTAACCAGTTTAACTTTCTTCATCTCTAAATGATCAATAGCTGCTAAGGTCCTGCCTGGCTCTAAGTCTATGATGTTATGGTATTCTATATGGGTAGAGGCAATACCTATATTGATGAAATCATGGCTTCAAAGTATTTCATTGCAACTCCTTTAATTTCACATTTTATTTCCTTCCCATGTTCACTAATTCAGTATATCACATGCTCTATTAAAAAACAAAACAAAACAACAAAACTTAGGTAATACAAGTTCCTGCTGAGAATTGTTGGTCAACATTCAAAAGCTTCTAGTTATTCTCCATTTCTAAAAGCCATTAATTTGAAGTCTCATTCAGTCATTTGCTGCCATATGAGGCAGGTAGTGGCAGGAAAACACCCCTTATTTAGAAGGGTTATAATTAAGGATTACATTTGTTCTTGATACTAAGGTACCAAGAATAGATGTGCCAGTGTTTTTCTCCAATAATATGAAATTAGTTTTGTTAATGTGAAATTAAGCTTTTCTGTTTACCCAAAGACTATAAATTGTGAGGAAAGGAGACACAGGATGACCAATATTTCCCCATACAGGTATCAGGTTAATAAAGCTTAATGGGGACACTGCTTTTATGGGGAAGGGGGAAGGTCTCCTCTGTCAGCTATGGGGCATAGTACATAAAGAGCTGACCCTAGAGTTAGTTAAAAGCCCGCCCTACACACACTTAGTTATGTGATCCAGGTCAAGTCAATTTAACTGTAGTATCATTTTCCTCATCTGTACAATGGGGATAGTAGCATCTAACCCCCTCACATTCCTGGGATGTAAACTATTTATAAAACATGTAGCAAAACTTAAAGTGTTATGTAAATGCTAGCTGCTATATTTTTATTTTCAGTAAAAAGAACAAGAATTTAAGGATATCCCATCTGATTTCAATGACAATGCTCCCATCAATGAAATTTCTTCAACAACTGGTAATTTATAAGGTAACGAGCAGCTTGATTCTGAATAGACCCAGTTACAAGAAATGAAGAACCACAGTATCTGAAAGGTAAATAGCTCTTCTTGGCAATGATCTGCTGTGTCTTATATAATGCAAGGATATTTGCAGTAAATATTACATAGATTATGCTTTGAGCTATCCCTAGTGTGTCTTCTACAGTTATGTTATTGAGAAGGCAAGTAGAGATATGAGGCAGATAGAGAATCTTCCTCAGCCTATTCCAAATGCAGTATTTACATGATCAAATTAGATATCTGAAAGTTCGACACAGTCAGAGCATCAGTGGTGTTGAATTCAGCTTGTATCACAGAGCCAATTGTTACATTTTCAGTGGGAAGGTTCACACTTCAGAAATTGGCAAATGCTACAAATCAGGGCTTGATTTACTGCCTAGACTTAAAATTATGGAGAAAATGTTAATAATGCATATGAAATTTAAGTGTGTCACATATAACTTTTCTCCCATCGGGAGTTCATTATAAAAAAACATTTACTAGCACACTCTGGCCTTAGAATCCATGTATTTGGATCTTCTCAAATTTTGCAGATGAGGAAACTGAGGCCATAGAAAGTTAGAAATAGGAGAGTAGGGCTCCAATCCTGCCTCAGAACTACTTTATGTTGGATATATCAGCTAACTTCTTTTAAGATCTCAGTTCCTTCATATGTAAAATGGAAATAATATCTATGGCAGTTCTCATAGGGCTACAGTACAGGATGAATGAGATGTCAGATGTTTTTACAAAGTTTGGTTGTCTGTTTCTAAAAACTTACATAAGGTCATAAATCTATCATCTCCCTATGTTATCTCCCCCACCCTCAAGGAAAAGGACAAGGGTCTCATTGGGCAAAGAAAAAGGGATAAAGAGCTGCACACTGTTGAGTGAGTTACAATAGAATCTAGTACAGGTTCTAGGGACACCTTTTAACTGTTTAGTTTCTGTAACTGATCTGACATTTGGGAAGTGAGAAAGGAAGACAACACACTCATCTGGGGGGAAAAAACCCAAAATAGTCACCTAATTTGGTATATTGGTTGCTTTCACTAAGAGGGGCAGCATATGTTCTAGACTGGCTGTATGACCCTGGGAAAATCCCTTCGCCAATGCAGATCTCACTTCACCTACAATTTATAATTTAGTTGTAACGAGTTACCGACACTGTACATTGACCTTGACATTGTAGAGTTACCCACACACTGTACATTGACCTTGACATTGTAGAGACACCCACACTGTACATTGACCTTGACATTGTAGAGCGACAACCCCCCACTGTACATTGACCTTGACATTGTAGAGACACCCACACTGTGCATTGACCTTGACATTGTAGTGTTATTATCCTCTGTGTATCAAGGACAAACAATGAGAAATTAAGACAGGTTCTGTATACTAGGAAAACTACAGATCCAGTCTTAAAGGGGAAGAAAAAACCTATCACTCACTTGTGCAATAGATGTGCTTATGATCGTGTGTATAAGTTAATGATTTTATCTCTTCTCATTTTCTTAAAACTTTAGCATATCCTCTTCAGTAGTATAATACAGGGCCCATGTGGACTTTAGCTAAGATGAAAGCTGGAAGGAGGAGAAAAAGGCACTGAAATGTAAAGTCAATTCCTTTCCAATACGAAGGACTCTATATTCTCAGGGAATCCTAGGCTTAAATAACTCCATTGCCTATGAAAACACCCAAAGACTCTGTTCCAGAGCAGACTGTCTCTTGACCTTCCTCCTCCCCAACTACTTAAGACTTTAAAAAGTTATCTTGAAAGTAAACTGCTTGAACACCATAAAGGTGGGGCCCTTCACTGTAGGAATCTGATCAGGAATAAATGTTTTCAACCCCATTCTAGAAAGTAAAAACCCTTAGAACCAAGGCTCAAAAGAGACTGCAGATTCTGGGTCATTGTCCTTACTTGGAGGTGGGAGTGGGGTGGAGGATTGAGAACCACTGTAACATTCCAGCCAACTTAGAAACCGAAGTGGTGAAGGCTGTAGCTGCCCAAAGAATACGACCAGTGAATTGACCTGTCTAGGGACATACACTCTATAAAAACAAAAAACAACTTAATGACTGAATGACCTGTCTGGCTTAATATAACATCAACTAGACTTAGAGTAGAGCTGCCTTTGCCTATCAGCTGACTGTACTTTGAGGATTCTCCAGAGAAGAAAAAAAAAATTCCCCAATTTTTTCCTCTTGCAGAGTTGAGTTGCCTTGCTCTCACTACCACAGTACTTACTGTAAGTTGCTGCCTACTCTTCTCTCCATGGACTCCATTTTTGTATTTCCATTTGAAAAAATGCTCTTTCTAAAACTGGCATCTACTGCCTGATTAAAGAGAAGTAAGCTGGTGGGAGCTTCTCAGAAACCATCCAGGATTACCACTAGAACCTGTGGTGGCAGTTGCCCCTCTGGGAACTTAACCTTCCAAAGTATAACAAAGAAGTGAACCCAGAAGGGTTGCTATAAGTATAAAAAGAGCCATGGGTTATACAAACACACAGCCATATAACCAAGTTACTATATCCTTCAGGGCTTCTGCCTTTGTCTAAGCCATCAGTAAATTTCCATATACATCATTCTTTCATATTGATAAGATCTGATGCCAGATAAGACTTCTAGATGATTGTTTTCTAACCTTCATACTTATTTCAGTTATTCAGCATCCATACCTTCATTTGGACCTTGCTTATAGGCTGCATGTCATCACAAAACTGGTACATAACACTGCTGAACTTCTCTGGGCAACCATATTTCACTATGATCTTCCACACGCCCTCACAAGTGACAAGGCAGCATTTTAAGTTGGTTTTCTCTCATGCTTTTTAGCATGTTTTCAACCATGTTGTTAGATGCCTTCAATGACAAGAAAATGGCATTAAGGTCAGCTATTGCTTTGATGGCAAACTATTTAACTTGAAAAGGTTGTAAGTCCAAGTAGAAGGGAAGTTGGTGCATGACTATTTGCAAATGGTTATGCACTTAATATACATCCTCTGAGGCTGAGCTATACAAAACTAGAGGATGCACTGATTTTCTGCTGTTTGTGCCAGTTTTGGCCTCGCAGTCACCACCGAGAGAACAAAAGTTCTCTACCAGCCAGCACTGCACCATCTGTACATGAAATCATTGGTAAATAGAGGAACTTTGAATGCTGCAGACAGGTTCACTTCCCTTAGAAATATACCTTCCAAGGCTGTCCACATAAATGGTGAAATTGACACATGCATTACTGGAGCAAGTCAGCATTTGTGAGGCTCTGAAAGAAAATGTGGGAGAAAAGAGGTAATATTGGACTGCCTACCAAACTGAAGTTCCACAGAGACAGTGTGCTGATTTCACTGTTGCATGCCTGTGAAACACGGACAGTCTGTCAATACCATGCCAGAAAACTTAATCACTTATAATTGAATTATCTGAGAAAGATTCTGAAGATTACTTATCAAGATAAAGTACCAGACCCCGAAGTTTTCTGTGGAGGTGAACTGCCAAGCATTCAAACTGAAGCAGAAAGCACAGCTCTCTTAAGGCTGGTTAAAACCTGATTACCCACAGGATCATTTTATGGAGAACTCACACAAGGCAGGCACTCACACAGTGGTCAGAGGAAGTAGTACAAGGTCACTCCCAAAGTCTCTAAAAAACTTTGGTATTGAGAGACATGGGAGACGCTGGCATACAACTACCCAACATAGCGTTCCCACTAAGATGGTACCATCCTCCATGAGCAAAGCAGATTCACAGAAGCAGAAAGCAAACATGAACTATGCAAACTCATCTTCATTCCAAATGTTCTAACGGACTACGTGTGCCTGATCTGTGGCAGAGCCCTTCCAAATTCATATTAGGTGGATCATCCATAGCCAAACACACTAACCTAACACCACCATCATAAGGTCCTGAGGATGAACTCCAGATGGTGAAAGTGAGGCTTGTGACCCTGCACAGCTTCTCTCACTTAAATCTAATTTACTTGTAAATCATGGTATCACCTTCTGATGTCATGGTCCTCTTTGAGAGCCAAGGACAAGCAGCAACGGAAGTCAGAAAGAACCTTAACTTGACTATAAACCAAATATTGAGAATTAAATAGTCACCAGAACAATTATTTGGATAACCTTGTATTTGTTTGTAAGCCAGGTGTGCAAGGAGCATTACCAACACTGAGGAAAAAAATATAGACTACTTAAATTTAGTTTGGATCAGAAACGAACACATGAAGATAATCCTTTTTTTCTTGAGGAGATCCTTATTGAACAATTTGATCAGATTAAGTACCTTTCCATAAAGGGATGAGAGTCAGATTCATAGAGAGAAGACTGAGAAATCCACAGGTGTAACCAATGAGAGCCATATATCTATGTTGTTTACTCATGACTGGTATATAGTCAGAGGTACCCAAGTTGTACTTGTAGCAGATAGCTAGATTTATGCAAAGTTGAAAGTCAAATTGATCCTTGAATATGACAGCACAAGTTCCAACAGGAGCCCAATTTTGGCAAAGCCAATTAGCTCCTCAGCTGACATCACCTATGCTATGTCATGTCATGATCAAGACCAAAGGCTTGTCATAGATCAGCACATGACTTTGCTTCATTATGAAGGTGCTTCATTATAAAGGTCTCACAGAATAGTTAGCATTAAGTGCTACAGAGATAAAGAAGATGAACATGAAGAGAACCTTGGATTTAGCAAAAAAGGAAGTCATCGATTAAGGACAGGTTCACTATAAAACTACGAAGAAGGTAACTACTGAAGTTACCTTCAGCACCAGATCCTCTACTTTCTAGATCTTTCCAAACTCCAGGACCATTTACTTCCACCATCCTCAGAGCT
>CM053769.1:52523487-52552486 GCA_028658325.1 Potorous gilbertii
GTTGCCAAATCTTTTATTTTACCATGACAGGCATCTCTTTTGTATACGCCATCTCAACTCATACAGCCATCACTAGTGCAGGCCTTCACCTTTTTTCTAGCTTACTGCAACAGCCCCTCCTCAATGTTTCCCCATCTCTAGTCTTTGCTCTCTGTCATCAAACCTCTCCACATCTGTCAAATGATACCCCTTAGAAGAGAAACATTGCTGCATATCACTGCCTGCTCAAGAAGTTCCAGTGGCTCCCAGTTGTCCCTCAAATAAGATTTTTCCTTGGCATTTAAAGTCCTTAATAGTTTGGCTCTGGCCTGCCTCCCCAGGCTTATTGTACCCAGTTCTCCCTGTATTCTATCTACAAGAAAATATTGGACTATTTGTTCTCTGTATATGACTATGTATCTCCTGTCTGCAACAGGCTATCTATCCCCCTCACTCGAGGCAGGCTGGCTCCTTCCTTATTGTTACCTTACATGATCTCTGGTTTCCTTCAGGGAAGGGGAAGCTTATTATTATTCACATTTTATAGCTGAGAAAGATTAGGTAACTTGCCCAGGGTTACACAGCTACTGAGTATGTGAGAAGATTTCCCCTCAGGCTGTCTGGACTCCAAATCTGTAGCATTCTATCCACTAAATGGCAAGGCACAGGGCTCCAGATACAGGCTCAATGGATAGAGAGCCCTTATGGCCATGAAGAGACCCTGGCTTCTCACTAGAACTTCACAGTCTGGTTACTGAGGTTAAAGGTCGGTAATGGCAGAGGCCTTGGTATTAGACCAATTCATGAAAACAGCTAGAGTTTCAGTGGGGATGGGTGGGGAGGGACGAAGGAAGAGAAGTTGGAACTCAAAGTTTCAGAAACAAATGTTGAAAATTGTTTTTGTGTGCAACTGGGAAATAAGAAATACAGGTAATGGGGTAGAGAAATCTATCTTGCCCTACAAGAAAAGAGAAGATGGGGATAGGAAAGGGAGGGGTGAGGTAGAAGGGAAGACAGATTGGGGAACAGGCACTCAGAATTCACAGTGGTGGGAGGGGAGAGATGAGAAAATGTGGACCTCAAAATCTTGTGGAAATGAATGTTGAAAACTTAAAAAAAAAAAAAAGGAATAGAGTTCAAAAGGATATTTTCCACCTAAACCAAACCTGTATTACTGGGGTCTCTGCTACTGTGGCTCATTCGTCTTTGTATTTTTAGCACCTACCCATTTACTATGTTTTTGTTCAGTTGAAATGGAATCTCACAGAATTCTTAAAAAGTTAATATCACAGAGGAATTTCTGGGCAGACAGTCAAAAAGCTCTTTAGGGGAAAGAGCATGGTATAAACCTCTAAACAAATGGAGTTGTTTTTGAGCCAACTGATCATCTTATCATGTCCTGCCTTGCCCCTGGTATTCATCATCCTCATTAGTAACAAATAGATCTTTGAGATTCTTAAAGCCCTCTCCATGGGTTTTTTATTTCATCCTTATAAACAACCCTGTGAGGGAGGTGGCTCTTGTTATCGCCTCCATTTTATAGATGAGGAACCTGATGCTAAGAGACATTAAATGACTTTCCCAGGTCATAGAACCAAAGAAGGGTCCGACTCGGGATTTGAACCCTGGGTCATTTTAAGTTCAGCATTTTATCACTGTGCTACAGCACTGGAAGTGCAAACTATTTTAGTTTTGGACAAATTTTGGTTTACTGAGGACAAGTGCCTGATTCCAAGCTGTTGAGTGTTTGGTTAGATTTCTTTGGATATTCCCATTTCACAGCTAGAGAGGCAATTAACTTTAGCTAAATTAACTTGATTAAGTCTGGGTAGCAAGAAGAGAGTAGATCAGAAAAGCCTTCAAGGAAGAAAGAGGTAGCCACTGGAATAGTAGAGAAGACAAAACTTTCAGCAGACTCATATGAAGAAGCAATGTGCTCCAGACCTGCAGGCAGGGAAGGAAAACAGGACATGACTTGTTTAGTAGTCTAGGATGCCTGAACTACATGAAGATAAATAATAGAATAAGTTACATGAATGGAGATATTGGAACTCAGGTATGTGTATGGTGGGCACAATGCCAATTTGTATTTTTATCTTATAGGCAGCTACTGAAGGTTTTCAATTAGGCATGGTCAGACCTGTAGATTAGAAGACATAATTTGATACTGGTGTGAAGGAAAGGGAGATTTATTAGCAGCTGTTATAGTGGAGGTATCAAATGTTGAAGACCTTCATGAGAGTGAAGATTTTTGTAGAGGTACCATTGATTCAGCTAACATTTATCAGAACTGGCAGTATCCTACTTGGATACTGGTGGTGGTGATGAAGATGGAGGGGAAAGAAAGGACAGCTTAGGTTTCAAGTCTGAGTGACTAGAAAGAAGGCTTTTGGACCTGTTGAAATTGAGATCTTGTGGGAAACACAGGTAGAGATGGCTCAGCAGTTACTCAGAGATATGTAAGAAGGGATTTGGGAATTACCTGCATAGGGCAATAACTGAAGCTATGGAAACTGATGGATACAGAAAAGGAAAGAGAAGGCACATCTTGAATCGAGGTTGGGGAGCAAGGGGTAAGGTGATCCGGAAGAGGAATGATCAGATAGGTGAGAGAATCAGGAACTACTGGGGTTGTAGAAGTTAAGAGAAGAAAGACTATCAATGAAAATAAGATCAGTCAACATTTAAATGCTATAGGAAGAACTGTTGGATTTGATAATCAAGAAACTATTAGTGGCTTTTGAAATAGATTCAGAAAAATAGTGGGGGAGGGGAGTCAAACTTTAAGGACCTGAAGAGTAAGTGGGTCTCCAGAACCTTGGGCTTCAATTACTTTATCTATAAAAGCTATGGAGTCATATTGCATTTCTAGCATTTGTTTCATCCTGAAAGCCAAGATCCTGTGAAGATGGGAATGCTGGTTTAGAGAGAAGTTGAAGGCAGGAGAAAGAGGAAAAATAGAATGTGTGGGTGGCAGGCTTTTTTTTTTTTAAATAAGAACTAGGAAGGGCTGAAAACATTTATAGGCAAAGAAAGAACCATGAATAAATTCAAGGGACATGGTCCAGATGCAGGGGACCTCTCCTGCAAAGTCTCAGATGAAATGGCAAGAAATAGGCAGGATAAACAGGGAACCTCTTTATTTCTTATGTAGCAACATGAGACACACTTAAAAAGCAGCCACCATTTTACAGATTACATTGAAAAAGTCTTTACCTGTGAGAATTTGGCAGCTAAAAGGAAGATAGTAATAGAGTGAAGAACATCCTGCCTCTGATACGTTAGTTGGGGGACTTGTTTGCAAGTCACTTAACCTGTCTGCTTCGGTTTCCTCATCTGTAAAACGAAGATTAAAAATAGTCTACCTCTTAGGGCTGTCAAATAAGAGGATAGTCCCAAAATCACCATTACAAAGGCTAGATAGCATTGTTACTTTATAGCAGTAAGACGTTCACAACGTAATTAGAAAAATATTAGACATGTAGTGTAAAGTTGAAGTCGTACCTGGAGTTCTTAGATGAGTACGTCACCTTTCGGTACCATCCGACATGCAAAAGTGGATCTTAAGCCTGAAGAAGGAACTTTTTTTATTTTTTTTGTTAATTTTTGGGGATGCTGTTCCCCTCCTGGGGGCCAGAGCACGTTTTCCAAAAAGCCACTAGAGGGAGATTGAGGACCAGGAGAACGGGAATACATAAAGCAGCAGGTCGGTGGGTCTGCGGGTTAGTCTCCTCCTAGCGTAGCTACCACATCCTTTCCCATGGCTTTGCCTCTAACTGTTGAATGAAGACCTTTCATCAAATACTCTAACATACGCCAAGCGCAGCGCTAAGTGCTGGGGAGACCAGAACAAAGTGTTCCCAGAGCTTCCTGGGACCCAAGAACACAGAGAACCCGTAAAAAGAAAGTCGAAGCAGGAATGAGGGGGCCCCTGTTCAGCCTTTATACTCGATTGCTAATTGGTTTGCCCTAGAGAGGCAGAAACTTTCTAGACTAACTGCTGATAGGTGCTCTAAGGCACGAGTAACCCTTGAGTCTGGAAGGGCAACTGGATTTTCCCATGGACCCTGATTGCTTTTTGGGGTTGTCAAAGGCTTTTCTATGGGAGCCTCCCACCAGACAAGCCATTCCCAGAACACATGCAGCAAAGTGAACCACATGGCCAGAGAAGAGCGAGCGATTTCTGACTTGTTAAGAATCTCAGTTGATCTCGACTTTCATGTCTTCCTCCTCCACGTGGACTCTTGTATCTTGGCAGCTCTTAAGCTTCTGGATAATGAACTGTCCCAGACCTAAAGGAAGCAGCCAGCTATGGTGTCCATTTTTATTCTTGTAACCACTTAGGACTTTTTTTGGGGGGGCGGGGAAGGCTAAAAACATCCTTAACTATGGTTAATGTCTTTATCACCTCTATGAATGAAGCAACTGTTTTCCACCCAACAGATAGTTAGTTGCCCCTTATGTTCTCATTGGGTACTACCATGATACAAGAATGATACTGATGATTATTTTGAGGGCTCAAACGCTTCAGTTATTTTTTGGAGGCTTTTAATATCCTTCTTTGGTAGGAAAGAAATAGCTACTACCTTGGTCAGAATATGATATACCCTAAAATGAGAGTTCTTTGTTTAAAGAAAAGCCGAACACACTATAGGCTACATATTTGCCTAAGATTTCTGTATTAAATGTTTACTGTGATTTTGTTCTATTTTTCAGTCCAGATATCTTTTAAAAATCACTATTGTTTGCTTCATCGCTAACACTCCTGTTTTCATTTTCTGCTCCTGATTACATCCAATTTTTGTAGAAGACTGATTTTGTTGGGGGGAATATATTGCTTATATTTGGCTTGGTGTCATGGAATAATGTTTAAAGGGTGCTACTTGGATTCAGGAGAACCTGGGTTTAGTTACTGCTTCTGACACATGCTAGCCTGTCAGTGCTCCATTCAACGCTCCAGGTTGCAGATGAATTGTTAACATTGTTGGTAGAGGGAATTTCCCCAGTGTGAGTTCCCCACACCAGAAATCGTAGGTTTGTAATTTTTTAATAATATTTTTGTACCACATTTCTCTCACAAAATGTTTTTCTTCTTTTTTCCTCTTGGAAAAAAGCAGATAAATATTTCTTTGGGAGCAGACAAGCTTTTCAAAGGTTCTACTTCTCTTTAGGAACCTAATCTCTTAAATCAGTGGAAATGACTGAATTATTCATTGTTTAGTATTTCCTTCCCTCCCCCAACTTTTCAATTTTGCTGCTTTAGCAGAACTCCGTCCATCCAAAATTGTTGAGGAAGATAATGTTCTGATTAATCAACTATATGTATAAAGGGATTATTAACCTCTGCGTCATCCATGTATTACTACTTTTCAAATGAACAAATAATAAAAACAAACAATAACAAATCAATGTCCTGTATGCTATCCACTGTGCCACACTGCCTGATTACACTACTTGAAGAGTCTCAAGCTAATCTTTATGGAGATGAATTATCTTTGTGCTATAGTTAGCAAGAAATGTTTGTCAGTTCAATGGAGATTTCTGGTTGAGAAAATTCTGATTCAACTGGTTTTTAAAAAATGTATATTTATATTCTGCTCCTGGTACAATCACTATGCCTTCCCCTTTGTCTTCCTTGGTTCAAGGCACCTCAATACAGAATCATTTATTTAATTTAGTTGTTTCATGACTAGTTTACACCTGACTTAAACTGAGCTTGGCCAGGTTAGGTTGAAGCCTATGCTAACACCGGATACCAATTCCCATGTTTCAGGATGAAACAAGGGAATCAAGTCATGTCCAATAACACAGGTCAGGAAAGGACCTTTTTGCCTTTTTGCTCCATGCAAAATTTCTGAAAAATAGCTAATCTCTCATAGCATTCAGAATACCTCATGTGGAATAAATAGTATACTGTGGAAGAACATTGGCTCACTCCGTGAGTCAACATATTTTCTTCGGAGAATTCTGTGAATGGTAGTGTTTGCTTTTAAATTAACTGTAGGCCTATGTCATAAGGAACATCTGAATGTTTCTACAGTGGTATTTTAACTATAATGATATTCGTATATCACAGAACTTAGCACAATGCTAGGCACATAATAGACATTCAGTAAATGCTCATATAAGCCTACCACAGAATCTTGTTACATACTAAATACTGAACAAGTATTACTGTTTATTTCTTTCTGTATATTGAGCATCATTGATTTCCTTTATGTACTGAGATGCTTTGTCATTTGGTGCATACATATTAAGTACTGATATGAATTCATTGTTTATGTGACCTTTAAGCAGAATGTAGTTTACCCATTTCTCTTTTGTGATCACATCTATTTTTAGTATTGGCTTGTCTGAGGTCATGATTGCTGTCCATAATTTTTGATTGTACTTATCTGAAGCATAATAGATTTTTGTTTAACTATTTGAATTTTTCTCTTTCAAGTAGGTTTCTTATTTTAAAAAAAAAACATTGAATTTTTCTTTGTAATTCATTTTGCTACCTTCCTCAAATCTTATGGGTGAATTTATACCATTCACTTTTTGATTATCAATTAGGTATTTCCTTCCTTCTTACCTTTTTATACTCTTCTCCTCCCCCCTCCCCATTTCCTCCTATCTTCCTCTTTACAATGAAGAATACAGTATTATTGAGAAAGAGATGGAGTATGTCCAACACAAATGATCTACATTTTTTGTAATCTGCTTTAATTTTACTACTCCTCTTTACTTCCCCTTGCCTATTCTCTAGTCACAGGTTCTAAATATTTCTTTCATTCCTTTTATTGCCCACTATGACCCACGTTATCACCCATTTTGGAATAATCACTCCCTCCCTCAATCTATTCTCCTTCTTAACCCCCCTCTTTTTTCTCCTTGCCCCATTTGATTCCCTATTGAACTTAATGTATTTGTACACCAAACTCTTTTGTGTGTATATGAATATGTAAGTATTCAACGTTCTTTGGTCTGATTCATGAAAGTGAGGTTCATGTGTACCTTACTTTCCCAGCCCTTCCTCCATTTTTGAATGGCTTTCTACATCCTGATTATGTGAAAAAGTAAGTTCTACCACTTTCCTCCAGCTTTATTTCCTTGTATAATTCCTTTTTCCTTCCCTTTTCATTTTTCTTTCAAGGTCATCAAAATATGATCAAACTTTTCCAACTTACTGTGTCTTATTCCCTTTATGACTCTTGAAGCCATTAGGATGCTAGGGATATGTTTCTTTTCCCTCTTTAGAATATAAGCACTTCATCATCATAGAGTCTCTTTTGCTTATCTAAATATATTTGCCTTTCTATATTTCTCTGGACTCCTCTATTTGCATTGTATAGTATGCGCTCAACTTTGGTCTTTATTAGTAATTTCGGAAGTCCTCTCATTAAAAGTATATTTTCTCCCTGTAACATCATACTCAATTTTTCTGATCAAGTGTGATTCTTGGTTTTAAGTCTTTATCTTTTGCCTTCTCAAATATCATATTCTAAACTTTCCTTTCCTTTATTTTCGTAGGTTCCAGATTGTATCTCTGGCATTTGAATTCTTTATTTGGCTACTTCCAATATTTCTTTGACCTGTAATCACTAACTTTCAGTTATGATGTTCCTAGGAATTTTTATTTTGGAGTTTCTTTTAAGAGGTGACTCATAGGTTCTTTTTATTTTTACTTTGACTTCTGGTTCTAAGAAGTCTGGATAGTTGTCATTCGTAGTTTCTTGTGAGAACTCCTTGATAATATGGTGGACTTAGAGACTAGGATGAGCCCTCTTGATTGGTGACTTGAGTAGAGTGCCACCTGGCAAACAAGTCAAATATTAGACTTCGCCACTGGATAATTAATAAAATCTCAAACTACCTTTCTGTGAGTTTAAGGAAGGCAGTATATGATCTGATTTGGGCTGCTTATATATACTGCAGTGTTCCAAGTATCACATGGTATATACACATACAAATTCATAGATATCACATTTATATTCCTCATATTTTTCATTCTTCCTGTGCTTCATTATACTGGCATACCATAGCCTTTTCATAATTTTCCAGCTGTTGTGTCTTTATTTTGTTTCCAGATTTCTTCTATTATTTACAAAACAGGTATAAATATCTTCCACCACATAGATTCCCTCCCTGCCCCCCGCCTCTCTCCCCTAATTACTTCATGGGAATATATTCCCAATAGTGATTTTTGGATGAAAATACGTGGTCAGTTTTAGTGTTCTTATTGTCTATTGCTGCATTACTCTCCAGAAATATTTCACCAATTTACAAAATGACCAATAACATGAGCACAGGTGTATCTAGAGCACAGTGCAACCCATGTGCCATACATGCCTATAATTCTGTGAGTATACCTAGTTTCCTCACAGATTGAGCAACATTGAATCTTATTTTTTTATCTGTTTATTTTTTGCCATTTAATGGGTGTTAGTTGGTATCTTATAGGTTCATAGAAGCATAGATTTAGAGCTAGAAGGGACCTTATAGAACATTGAAGCCCCTAATTTTACAGATGAATAAACTGAGGCTGAAAGAGGTCCATAGTAAATATCTGAGGGAGAACTTGAATTAAGGTCTTCTAGATCAGAGGTGTCACCATTCACTCTGGGAAAATTTCCAAGTACTTGAACCGAATAAAATGTAATTGGAAAATCTTTAACAAAATAAAAATATATAGCACTACATGGATACTGTTCCTTTGTGGTATCCTAAGTCAGTGGGCTGCCTATAGGGGGTCAATTTCTATTTATTTGACATAATTGATCCAAATCAATGGTGTCAGCCTCAAATAAAACCAGATCATAAATCATACATAAGGATTCTTGCAGCCACATACGAACTTAGAAAATAATGTGTTTTATTGTATTTTTATTGATTTTATTAAATATCCCCCAATTACATTTTAACTTGGTTTGTGTTACATTTGGGAATGTTCCCCAGTAGGCCAAGTGTTTGACATGTCTCTTCCAGGCTCCAGCATGCTATTTGCTATACCACCTAGCTGCTGTTTTCTTCTCTATTTTTTTAAATTACAGGTTCCATTTTTTAAGTGTTTTCTTTTTTGTGTTCTTTTTTTGTGAATTGTTTGTTCATATTATTTTGACTGTTTGTTCACAGGGCCTGGGTACTGCCCTTATACATTTGTTTAGTCTCCTGGAAATTCTGAATAACGGGCCCTGGCCTGATGTTTCAAAATGAAAATATTTTGATATCAATGTTGAATATATTTGGATATCAATAAATTGATAGAGACTCTCAGGGACTAGGAAAGAGCCTTCTTATATACTCTTTTTTTTTTCTTTTTTTGAGTCAAGCAGGATTAAGTGACTTGCTCAGGGTCACACATCTAGTAAATGTCTGAGGCTGGATTTGAACTCAGGCTTCTTATATACTCTTCAGGCTGTTTGCTCTATCCAGGGCTAAAGCTTCTCATTTCTTTCCCACTCCCTGCTGCCCAAATTAACAGTCCAGTAGGAGACTCTTTTCCTTTTTCCTAAGGAGTCTTCTCCTGTCTTCATTCTACCCCATAAGGTGGGTCTAGGGCTAATACTATGGTGTTCCAGCAGGTTGTGGGATAGGAAAGGAAGGGGACTCCTTTCTCAAACAATCTGGGAGACTGATTAACTGTCTCCAAGTTAAAAACCAGGCCCATTCTAGGCTGACTTTGGTTTATAGTTCTACATTGTGAATATGATGCCTGGAAAAAGGAGGGAGCCTATTTATTTAATCAGGAGGAAACTTGGATGATAAGTTCTCCCCAAAATGTATAGTTGTTTCTTCAGTGGCTGAGTCTTCCCACTCAAGTCTGGAGAGATGTTCCCTTTCTTACCTTGGGGGCTTGAACAAATTAGAAATCTGACTGGTCTCTTTGGGAGGATATTACTTCAAGACAATTGGTTCTAATAAGTAGAGGGGACATAAAAGCCACAATTAGGCAGCAGGATAAGTAGTATTTTGGAGTAATTACCACTTAAAGTTATTTTCTGGCATATGCCTGTTACAATTTTAAATAAAGAAATGGTCCAGTAGCTGGTTTCAGGCAGGGCCTCATGGAGTTTTCTCCCTTGATTAGGTCATCACGGTCTGATCCTCAACTTTGTAGTTTCAAAATAGTTATTTTTATTAGTTCACCCTGAAGTGATCGGTGCTGGGGAGCTGATTTATGTTACCTAAATCTCACTTGCACTGAAGACCTACTATAGTGTCTTCATGTGGTGGGAGTGACCCTGGAGTCATAAAGGTTGATCTGATGCATAAGCTCTGACAGGTCTTACCAAGGTGGAAGGACTATGGACTCACAGATGGGTCTGTCTGTCTTTCAAAAGCTACTCTAATTAGATTTGGAGAGGCTTATCACCGAAAGGTTATTGATAATTTGGTTTTGGCTGCCGAAACTCATGAAACTGAGATCAAGAAATGCTGAGTTCAAAATCTGACCACAGACACTTACTAGCTGTGTGATCACGGACAAGTCACTTAACCTCTGCTTACCTCAGTTTTCACAAACTATAAAATGGGAACACTAACAGCGCCTACCTTGAAGAGCTCTTGTGAGGATCAAATGATCTGATATTCGGAAAGTGCTTAGCGCCTGGCACATATTAGGCACTCTATAAATGTTTATTCCTTTCCCCTTCCCCTCCACTAAAGGTGTGAAGAGATTGAGGTGTGCCATGTGTGGGAATGCCCACACTGATAAGATCACAGATTTTCTAAAATTTTAACAAAATAGTCAAATTCATAAAAAATTACTTTAGAAAACAGAAAGAGCTACTGATTTCCTATTCTTGATGGGGAATCTGTGATGGAGAGTCAGATTATGGCTCAATAGAAGGCATAGTTTTCCAACAATTCCTGAGGCAATAGGTTCTTTATCACTGAAGGTCTTCAAGTGGAACCTAGTCCCTAGTACTGAACGCAGCACGCCAGACAAAGTCTAGACATTTTAGAGTAACTTCCACGGACATACCTCAGTTTATCGTTACTTTTAAAATCTATCAGAGGCTTCTGGTTAAAACTGTTGACCACAATAAGCCTGAGACTACTTGGTTACTATTCTTGAGTGAGTGTATGGTAGGGTTGAGAGAATGTTTGGTCAGAATTCAATTTAAATCAAAAACTTTTATTAAGTGCCTACTGTATACAAGGCAATACACAAGTGTAATAGTCATTCAGTCAAGGATTGGATTGACTGCCTTTCAAGGGGAGAGGAGTAAGCCACTAAAGGTTTTGGGCATTTTTGTTATTCCTCGTTCAGGAGTGAAAGTATCCCAGGATGGGAACTGCAAAATGGAGATTTTTACACTGCAGGATGTCTCTGGAAAGAGAGAGATGCTTGGAGAGAGTGAACGGGAGGAGACAGAACAGTGACAGCGGCAGATGGAGGATGTTTTGCAGGAGAATGATTCTAAGACTTGTAGCAGTTAGTGGTTTTTCTTTCCTTGGCTTGCTTCTCTGCTTATCCAGAGGATTCACCAGGGAGTGACTGAACTGTATCTCCTGAGAGAAACTTCTGGAAAATGGTGAATTTCACTCTACTCTTTCTCCCTTTTATTTTATTGCTGCATGCAGTGACTGGCGTGGTCTGTTACAAATACTTCTGCTTTTCAGCATTTTACTTATTAGTTATTTGTATAATGATATTTTTCTAGATAAAGATAAGTTTAATTGTGACCTGAATTGATGTTTTTGCTGTTAAGGATGAGATAAGATAAGAAGATGAAATAAACCTGGGGAAAATTGGCTACACTAGAGTTCAGCTGGCTAGAATCCCTCCTTTCCAGCCTGGGGGGGGGGTGTCAAAAGATTACTGGGGGCTCAGAATGAATTATATTAGTAGTCTATATTTTTTATGATTTCTAACTTTGCTGTTGGAAAAAGTGACAGAGAACTGGGAACCTTGCGCTAGACTAAAATCCTCATGAAGCAATGTCTTTATATCTTAGCCAACAGGTTGCTCTAGAAAAAGAGCCTTCATGGTTTCTCCACTCCTACGCACCCCCACTGGAGAGAGGAGAGATGAAATGGAAGAGGTAACTTATCCCAATGGGTGGAGAGAGAGATGGTCTGGGAGAATCAGGAATCAAGAAAGGTGCTCCCTAACGAAATTGACATCCACCATAACATCTGTTGGATTTCACTAGACTTAGGGCTATAAAAACAAAAATAGAAAATGATCACTAGACTCAAGTTCTGGCTCAGCCCTCTACTAGCTATGTGACTATATTTACTTATTAATTAATTATTTATTATTATATTATTAATTTATTATTAA
Organism: Potorous gilbertii; assembly: GCA_028658325.1. NCBI lineage: Eukaryota > Metazoa > Chordata > Mammalia > Diprotodontia > Potoroidae > Potorous > Potorous gilbertii. The sequence continues at coordinate 52,535,741 of CM053769.1, forward strand.
TACTAGCTATTTAACTGTATTGCTATCAGTTTCTTCATCTTTAAGTTCTTTATCACTGGAAGTCTTCAAGTGGATGCTAGTACCTAGTACTGAGTACAACATACCAGAGAAAGTCTAGACATTTTAGAGGAGCTTCCATGGACATTGAAAATAACTCCAACATCTCTGCCAAGAAAATGTCAAATTGGGTCGTGGAGAGTTGGATATGACTGAAAAAAATTGACAGCAACAATATGCCAGGCAATATGCTAAGAGATTTACAAATATTATATCATTTAGTTCTAAAACAACACTGGGAGATAGGTGCTATTATTTTCCCCATTTTAAAGTTGAGGAAACTGAAGGAGTGTAAGACAGATAAACACTAGAACACAGGAGGCAGATAGCATAGGTTCACTCTTGACCTAGTGGGACAGCAAGGCAGCTTTGGAGGGATTAATAATCTTACTTTATTCTAGTCTAGCCTTCTCAAAGAGAGTTTCTGATAACAGGAGCACCAACTCCTATAGCATTCCTTAATCACCCTTCTCACAGGGGCTGGAGAGAAGCAGGGGGCAGCTACCGCTACATTCCATCACAATCATATACCACAACTCATTCAGCCACTTTCCAAGTGATGAGGATTTTTCACTTTCCAGTTCTTAGCTACCACAAAAAGAACTGCTACAAATATTTGGGTACAAATGGGTTCATTCCCCTTCTCCCTTTTATTGATTTTTTGGAATATAGACCTAGCAGTGGTATTGTTGGATCAAAGGGTATGCACAGTTTTATAGGCCTTTGGGTATAGTTCCAAATTGCTCTCCAGAATGGTTGGGCCAGTTCACAACTCCACCAACAATGTATTAGTGTCCCAGTTTTCCCATATTTCCTCCAACATTTATCATTTTCCTCTTTTTGTCATATTAGCCAATCTGATAGGTATGAGATGGTAATCAAAGGTACTTTAATTTGCATTTCTCTAATCAACAGTGATTTAGAGCAATTTTTAAAATAGTATTTTAGATAACTTTGACTTCTTTGTCTGAAAACTACCTATTCATATCCTTTGACCATTTATCAGTTGGGGAATGACTTGTATTATTACAAATTTGACTCAGTTCTCTATATATTTGAGAAATGAGGCCTTTATCAGAGATACTTGCTGTAAATTTTTTCCCAGTTTTTTCCTTTCCTTCTAATTTTGATTGCATTGGTTTTGTTTGTGCAAAATTTTAAATTTTACATAGTCAAAATTATCCTTTTTATATTTTGTAATGTTCTCTATGTCTAGTTTGGTGTTAAATTCTTCTGTTATCCATAGATCTGACAGGTAAACTATTCCATGCTCTCATAATTTGCTTGTGGTATCACCTTTTATGTCTAAAACATGTACCCATTTTGACATTATATTGGTGTATGATATTTGATATGATATTTGTCTATAGCTAGTTTCTGTCATACTGTTTTCCAGTTTTCCCAGCAGCTATTGTTAAATAGTGAATTTTTATCCCCAAAGCTTATATTTTTGGGTTTATCAAACATTAAATTACTATGGTAATTTACTACAATGTATTGTATACCTAAAATATTCCAGTGATCCACCACACTATTTCTAACTTAACCAGTACCAGATTATTTGGATAATGACTGCTTTATAATATAGTTTCAGATTTGGTACAGCTAAGCTACCTTTCTTCATATTGTTTTCATTGATTCCCATGATATTTTTGAACTTTTGTTCTTTTAGTTGATTTTGTAATTATTTTTTTCTAGCTCTATAAAATAGTTTTTGGTAGTTTGATTGGTATGACATTGAATAAATAGATTAATTTAGGCAGGATTGTAATTTTTATTATACTGGCTTAGCCTACCCATGAACAATTAGTATTTTTCTGGATTGTTTAGATCTGACTTTATTTGTGTAAAAAGTGTTTGGTAATTGTGCTTATACAGTTCCTGAATTTGTCTTGGCAGGTAGACTCCCAAGTATTTTCTGCTGTCCACAATTATTTTAAATAGAATTTCTCATTCCATTTCTTTCTGCTGGTCTTTATTTATAAAATATGAAATGTTGATGAGTTGTGTGCGTTTATTTTGTATCCTGTAACTTTACTAAAGTTGTTAATTATTTCAGCTAGTTTTTTAATTGATTCTCTAGGATTCTCTAAGTATACCATCATGTCATCTGCAGAGTGATAGTATTTAGATTTCTCAAGGTGCTGAAGGCCCCCACATTGGAGACCACTCTCTATAGGGAGTTTATATGTAGTGTCCCTGCTGATCCCTCTAGTGGCAATTATTTTGTTGCAAAATTCCTTCAAGTTTGCATTTGTCGGGTTGCCTCTCCTTTAAGAAAATTGCCCAAAGCCTTAGTCAGGAATTCTTTACCTGGAGTTCATAGACCCCCAAGGGATCCATGGACAAATATCAGGAGGTCTGTGAATTAATTTTTTAATACTTTGATAACTACATTTGAATATATCTCGTTTCCTTTGTATTCAGGTGCATTTTATGCATTTAGAAATATTCTGAGAAGGGGTCCATAGATTTCACCAGACTACCCAACATTTCCATGACCTCCCAAAAAGGTTAAGAACCCCATTTATAGAGGCAGAGAAGGGAGGCATGACAGTCTGCTTCTTCACCTCTCTAGAAAATAGCATGGAGTAGTAGAAAGAGTTTTGGCTCTTCTGAAGTCAACAGTTCAAATCTCACCTTTGATATTACCTGTGTGATCTTGGGCAAATTCCTTACCCTCCCTGGGCCTCAATTTCCTTACCTGTAAAATGAAGTGTTGAAGCGCTAATGTGATATTCACCAACACCTATGGCAGCCGTGAATATGCGGGTGCAGTTCTGAATTGTGAAATACAATAGACTCTTCACATGAAAGAGAGTACCAAAACATTTATTCAGATACCAGAAAGCCAAACCTCAAAACCAGAAAGCCAAATCCATCATGGTAACAAAGAAATTCATCATAGTAACCAAGAAGTGTAGACACATTATCAGGCCTTCCCAAAAAACAAACCAACACTCATAAGCCTAGCGGTCTGCCTTTCTCTCTCTCTCAGTTCTGACTGCTCTCTGACCAATTTCTTCTCAGCTCTGCTCCAGCTTTGCCTCTTCCTTTTCCACCCCATCTTGTTCCACCCATTCAGCAAGCTCCTCCCACCACATGTGGTCGCATGGATCTATTAATGAATAGGAAAAATCTTCCCATTACAGGGGTGTGGATTAGATGGCTGTTAAGGTTAATTCCAGCTCTAAATCTGTAATCCTGTGGTACTTCTATACCTGGAGCAAAGCCCAGGTTTAATAACATTTGCATTTGCATTCCCTTGACTCTTCTGGTTTCTGGATATAGAATTCTTCACTTCCTCATAGGAGGAGTCCAGTTGAAGTAGGACTTAGCAACAGCCTTAAGTTAATCTTAATACAGCCTTTATGTAGGACACAGTTATTAAAAAATCAATCAGCAATAGAACTGAATAACTATAAGGATATTATACAAGCTAAAGTATGAGTTAATTATATACCTAAAAGCCCTCAGAATGGGTATTGCTAAGACTTATTTTTTTAGAGGAACACCATCTAAGAGGTAAAGAGAGATGAGTGACACATTGAAAGGAGCGTCAGAACACCCGGATTCCAATCCTGATTCCACTTTCTAGCTGCCTGTCAAGTTTCTTCCCATTGTGAGACTCAGTTCCCTTATCTAAAAAATAAAGGGGCGGGCTAGATGACCCACTACATCCCTTCCAGATCTAACATTCATTCATTAATAACTTTGGAGAGAATTGTTCTGATAGAATGACAAGGTGGAAGCTAAATTGTAAAGGGTTGAGAAGAGAGAGAGAGGAGAGAAAATGGAGGCACCTGTTGTAGATGACCTTTTCAAGGAGTTTAGCTACAAAGGACAGAAGAGGTATAAGATGATAGTAAGGATGAAAGGGTCAAGTGAGGGCATTTTTTCAGGATATGGACATGGGCATGTTTGGAGGCAGTAGGAAATTAACTAGTAGATGGAGAGGCTGAAAATAAGTGAAAGCGAGGATGACAGAGTGGGCAGTCTGTTGGAGGAGACCAAATGGAATGGATTCACTTGAACAAGTGGAGGGGTTAACTTTGGTAAGGGGTAAGGTCACTTCATCATATGAGACAGGAGTGAAGGGGGAGAGAGTGACAGAAGGCACCTAAGTAATGGGAGATGAGGAAAAGGAGAGAAGAGGGAGTTCACGGTAAATGGACTCATTTTTTTTTTCTGTACAATATGAGGCAAGATTCTGGGAGAGTTGAGGGGAAGTTAAACTCATTGAAGGCCAGAAAATAAGAGGATGTAACCAAATTCTTCTGCAGTTGTTAAAGATACTCGTTTAAGCTAGGATAGCTAGATTGAATCCACCATTTGAACAAAGCTGCAAGTGTCTCTTATCCAAGGACAACAGTTTCCACTATTATTTTACTCAGTCCCTACAGAGTTTATTATATCCTAGTTCTCCTTCAGTGGTAAATCCAGGTCCAATCTTCTTTTCACTATCTTTATTCTCTTGTGCAAAGACTGGGGGGAATGAAAGTGATAGTTCCAGTTAGAGTAGGGATCCTTAACCTGGAATTCATTACAGGTTTGGAGGGGGAGTGATCTGTGAATTTGGATGGGAAAAATGACATCTTCATTTCAATAAAACTGGTTTCCTTTGTAATCTTACGTATTTTCTTTTTATTCATTTAGAAACATTGTTCTGAGAAGGGGTCCATAGGTTTCACCAGGATCCCTAAGAATCCCTGCTCTAAGACAGTGCCCTTTGACTATAACATAAAACCTTCATCTCAGTATGGCATATAGCTTTAGAGTGAAAGAAGTTATGCAGTAAGTTAAGTTAGATGCGAGCTAAAAATGGATCATCTGAAAGAATTGCAAAGTTCTGAATGAACTAGAAAAGTGTTGACTCACTAACCTATATACCTACCAAGCTTCAGTTATTTATTGCTCTGTTCTCATTAATGAAGTATGTTAAATAATCTATAACCTAAATATAAAACATTTCATTTACAAAATTTCATTATATGATTATAGGTGGGAAGTATATTGTAACAAACCAATAAGAAAGAGTAGGCGAATATTGAGAGAGAAATAGGAAGGAGAATTTTAAAATATATTCTGTTTGGTGAAAACTATTCTGCTTTAGAGTATAAGGAAGGTTTTTACATTTTTGGTGGTGCAATATATTTATTAAGCATATACCACATATATAACAATTAAAGCATTGTTCTTGGTGCTGAGAAGTATAAAGATTAAAAAACCACATCAATCCCCATCCTCAAGAAGCTTTTATCCTGAGGGAAGGGGGCTGGAGAGTGAGGAGGAGGGATTTGACAAAAAAGAATAACAATAGTGAATATTTATATGGGACTTATTATGTGCTTTACAAGTATAATCTCATTTCATTCTCACAGCAATTTTGCTATTAATATCCATATTTTACAGATGAGGAAACTGAGGCACACAGAGGTTGAGTGACTTGCCCAGGGTCACACACCTAGTAAGTGTCTGAGGCCAGATTTGAACTCAGGAAGATTCAGTCTTCTTGACTGAAGTCCCAGCACTCTATCCACTGTGCCACCTAGCTGGCTTCCTTTATTCTAAATATATTAATTTGTGCAGAAAGTTTCCAATTTGATATAATCAGAATTATCTAGTTTATCTTTTTTTAATTTAATATTTTATTTTCTCCTCAATTACATGTAAATTTTGAGTTCCATATTCTAACCCTCCTTCCCTTTCCTCCACCCTTGAGAAGGTAAGTAATTTTCTATAAATTACATATGAGCAGTCATTCAAAACACATTTCCATATCAGTTATGTTGTGAAGGAAAAAACAGACCAAAAAAAAAATTTTGTCTTTTGTAATTGACTCTATCCTCTGTTTGGTTGGACATAACTTTCTTCTCTCCCACTATGAATGAGATCCTGGTGCTGTTAGTCATTTTTTGGAGAAGCATGCTATTAAAGAAACCTCCCTCTGGTCATCTAATGACCCAAATCTGAATCCTGAAGTCAGGAACTCTTTTTTCATAGAGTAACTACCAAGACTAGCATCCCAATCACTGACTAGGTAAGAGCTCTTAATGGAAGAATGATATGGCTATGGAGACTCTGTTCAAGTGAAAAACTTTGTCTTACATGTCTTTGTTCACCAATGTTATATGTGTGCATTGCAAAGTCAGTGTATTGAGCTGAGTTGAAAGTTACCTGAGGTTTTGGGCACAAAGTTCACAAAAGGGTTGAGTGATGATGACTTTGTACCATAAAGCCAGACACAATTGCATTTGACAGCTGCATCTAAGACATTTGAGCTCCTCTTAGTCTAATGAGCATGTCTGAATCAGAGAACATGGAAGCCTTGTAGTAAGAGGTCACAGGACCCTGATGACCTGTATCGCACAAGATTTGTGTTTGGAGAAGGGAAAATGTGATTTCCAATAAAAGAGAGGAATTAGAATGCATTAGGCAAACTCTAGGTCAGTGTGACTTCAATTCACAGCAACAATAAGAACAATATTTACCCTTCTCTAATCCTATGGTTATTATAGCTAAGTGTTATAGTGGAAAGAGTGCTGGACCTGGAGTCAGGAAGACTCATCTCCCTGAGTTCAAATCTAGCCTCAGACACTTACTAGCTAGGTGACCCTGGGCAAGTCACTTAACCTTGATTGCCTGGTTGATACAACAGTATCTTGATAAACTATTTATATGTGATTATACACACCTTTGTATTACCGTAACTTGTTCAACCATTCCTTAATTGATGAGTATTGCTGGGTCAAAGGATATGCACAGCTTAATAGGTTTTTGGGCACAGTTCCAGACTGATTTCTAGAATGGTTAGACCAGTTCACAGTTCTACCAACAATGCATTAAAGTATCTGTTTTCCTCCAGCTTTTGTTGTTTTCCTTTTCTTTTGTCAATTTAGCCAGTCTGATAGATGTGAGGCGGCACTTCAGAATTATTTCATTTGTATTTTTTAAATTATTAGTGGGGCAGCTAATTGGTGTAGTAGATAGAATGCTGGGCCTAGAATCAGGAAGACTCATCTTCCTGAGTTAAAATCCAACCCTGGTCACTTGCTAGCTGTGTGACCTTGGGCAAGTCACTTACCTTGTTTTCCTCAGTTTCCTCATCTGTAAAGTGAGCTGAAGAAAGATGCCACTCTAGTATCTTTGCTAAGACAACCCCTAAATGCAGTCAGGAAGAATTGGGCACAACTGAAATGACTGAACAATAACAATTATTAGTTATTTAGAGAACTTTTTATACGACTGTTGATAGTTTGTGTTTATTCTTCTGAAAATTGTCTTCATTTGACCATTTATCAGTTGGACAATGGTAATAGTTTTTTTTTTTTTACAATGGATGACTTCCTTATTAATTTTAAAATATTTTCTTGATAATTTTGTTCTTCTTGCATCAGGATAGCTTCCCACATACCCCTCCTTTTCCCCTTCCCAAATAGCCATCCTCTATAGCAAATTGAATTTTTTGGACAAGAAAAAAATCTGGACAGCTGATAAATACTTTTGAAAAAGTCTGAAAATACTCAATGTGTAACATCTGTGGATCTTACACCTGCATGAAGGAATGTTTTCTCTTTTTTTTATTTGAATCCAAACTGATCACCATTTTCTAAAAACTATATCTGTAGAATCTTTCTTGACAGCAAGTTTTGTTGGGTCATAGGGAAGGACTATATCCCTAAAGAAGGAGGAAAGAATGATAGGAGGGGATCTAGAGGGCTCAAAAAGGGGGAAGATTTGGAGCCCTGATGACAAAGTTAGTCTATTTCACGGTTTTACCTGGTCCATTCATTCACCTAATAAATGTCTCTTAAACATATACTACATTTCCGACTCTGCGTTAGGCATTGAGAAAATGGAAATGAAAAACAACGCATTCCCTGATCTCAATAATAAGAGTCAGTATTGAAATAACTTGAAAGCTTTTAGCTTGAAAGTTTGCAAACTGCTTTCAAAATATTATCTTATTTTATCCTCACAGCAAACCTGGAAGTTAGGTATTATTAACATCGCCTTTTACAGAGGCAGAAACTGAGGCAGACAGAAATTAAGTGACTTGTTTAGGGTCACACAGCTAAGTAAGAATTTGAGGTCAGATTTTTCTTATCTACTTGACTCCAGGTATAGCCGTTTATCCACTGTGCTGCCAAGGTGGATATGACAGGTACATAAATTATTAAAATGCCAAAGTACAATGTGACAGAGGGAAAAGAAAGATTCCAAGCACTCAAGGAGGGAGAGAGTATTTTTGGCTGGAGGAGATTAGGGAAGGTTTTAGAAAGGAAGTGATATCGAAGAAAGAGAAAAATTCTCAAAAGCAGAAATGAGGAGGGAAAAGGTCACAGGGATGGGGAACAGCCTGTGCTAATGTACTGGGAGGGGAGGTTACGGGGGAATCCTAGGCATCAAGTCCTAGTAAAATTTGGCTATTATATAAAATACATGAAGAAGAATATTATGAAATCAGATGAGAAAACTAGATTAGATAAACTATAGACAAGTGGTGCCAAACTCAGAAATGGCGGTCACTAAACCATCTATAAGGATCACTACGGGCCACATATTGACTTAGTTTTAAATTTTAATGTTGTCTGTGTTTTAATATATTTTTATTTATTTTGTTAACTGTTTTCCAGTTACATTTTAGTCTGGTTTGGGCGGTGTTGGGGTGTTCTGTGGTCATAAGGTTGTGTGTTTGACACTTTTTGTGTAGAAAGCCTTAAATTAAAAGCTAAATAATTTATATTTTGTTCTATAGGCAGCACTGAGCCACTGAGGCTTGTGAGCATGGAACTGACATCAAGAGGTTCATTTTGGCAGCTGTGTGAAGGATAGATTGAAAAGTGAGAAAGAACAGATTCGGAGAAATCTAGAGAATATTACAGCAGTCTGTACAAGAAGTGACAAGAGCCTGAATGAAAATGTGGCAGTGTTTTTTTTAGAAAAGAGGGAAAAGATGTGAGAAACAAAAATTAAAGCACTTAACTAATTGGATGTTCCAGGGTGAGAGAAAGGGAACAGTTAAAAAATGACTTCAATGTTTCAGTTCTGAGTAACTGGGAAGAGGGTGATGTCACCAACAGAAAATAGGAACATTGGGAGAAAGGATGGTTTTTGGGGAAATATGATGAGGTCACTCTTAGATAAATGTTTAAACAGGTAGGAGGAGAACAAGGAGAGGGAAGTGTCATGGAAGCCAAGAATGGGAGAGAGTAACAATAAGGACGGTCTGGTCCACAGTTTCTATCAGTGCAGGAAGTTCAAATTGCCCGAGTCCTGAGAAGAGGATATCAGATTTACAAAGTAGATTAGCAATTAAGAAATCATTGGATTTAGCCTTTTGATTTTGCAATTGAGAAGTCACTGGTAACCTCTAGTCTCAGTAGAGTCAGAAGCCACATGATAAAGGGTTAAAAGTTGGGTGGGTGGTGATGTAGCAGCCGCAGCAAGTAAGAATACAGACTCATTTATTAGAGAAATTGACAGGGTGTCAAGACTGACAGTGGTGATGCCTATGATACTGACAAATTTTGACTCAGAAATAACTAATGTTTATTGTGCTAAACGCATTCGTTTGACATGTGCCAATGATCAGAGAGAAAAGCTTTTCCCTTTTTAAAGCTATTTAGGTTATACTCATGATAAAAATGTAGATTGTAGTTTTTTTTGACTTACAGCCCTAATATTTCCTTCCACATTTTGTATCGTCCTATTTCTAAAGTACCACAGTGTTCATTTAATAAGTCATTCAGCTATTTCCAACCTGAAAAATAAATAATTTATAAAAACCATCTCGATATTTGAAATTTTTCTAGCAGCCTTAAGTTTAAAATGAGATGCTAGATTCAAAAGCACTTAGAAGTTTGCAAAAATAGTGTGTCAATTTAAGTTATTACCCAACATGTCTAAAATCGAAACAATCTTCTTATTCCTCTAAACTGACTCCACACCTTCTCTTACTTCTCTTTTTCTATCAGATCATCATTCTCTTGTCTCCAAACCTTGGTGTCATCTTTGACTCTCCTCTCTTCCAGTTAACTTCCCACCCCATCTGTATTTCCTTCTTAAGGCATGTCTCTTCTTTTTCACTCCTGTTGCCATCCATTACTCTAGGAACTTGTCACCTCTTGCCCAGATCATTGCAACAGACTCTTAATCTCATTCTCTCCCTTTTCTAATCCATCTTGCACATTATTGTCAGAATAATCTTCGGAAGACACTGACTCATCATGTCACTCCCCTGCTCAAAACCTTTCCATGATCCCATGTTGTCTATAGGATTAAGCACAAACTACTTAGGTGGGCTTCCAATGTTTTGCACAATTTGACCCCATTTTTCCTCCCTGACCTTAACTCCCACTATTTCCTAACCTCTGTTACAAACAGACTGATCTTTTCCCTGTCCTTCTAACATTTCATGCGCATTTTCAACTAAGAATCTTTGTTATAACATTCCCTCAGATGGGATGGCTTCCGTTTCTATTCTGTGCCTGTTCAAATCCAATCACTATTTCAAGACCCAAGTCATCTCATTTCCTCCATGATATCTTTATTGACCACCCTAATTTTTTGCAATATTTTCTTTCTTCATTCTTAAAATTTAATGTCTAGTTTGACAGTGAGTTTCCATCAAAGCTCTGGCCTTGGCCCACTTCTCTTTTCTCTTTTTGTTGTCTCCACTGGTTCCCTGGTGATCTCATTCACTTCCATAGCTTCAGTTGTCACCTTTTGGTAGATGGCTTGGAAAATGATATTTCCAGCCCCAAGCTTTTTCTTGAGTTCTAGGAAAACACTTCTAACTTTCTGAGAGACATTACTACTCGACTGTCCTACCATCATCTCAAACTCAAATTGTCTGAAACAGAACTTTTCCTATTTCCCCTTAACTCCTTATTTTCCATTTCAGTTGGTGGCATCATTCTCTCCTATTCCAACTCTTTGTATCTCTGACAAATGGCAATCTAGTTTATGCTGTAAGACTTCTAGTAATGAGGAACTCATTACTTTCAAAGTAGCTGGTTCTGCCTTTGACTGGCTCTTTCTCCTTATACTGAGCTTTCCCTACTGCTTCTGCTCCTTCCCTGTGGGGACAAATAGGATCCACATGCAAGTTTACTCTTATATGTAGGGACTAAGGTTCCCCTCTTCATTATAAGTCTTCTTAGATTCAAGGAATGTTGTAAGCTTGGCCCATCCAGCAACTATTCAAAAACAGCTCTTGAAACCCCACCAGTGTGTTTATTTATTAAGTCAACCACAAAAGACATGTTAGGTGGAAGGAAACGACATTTAATTAAATAACAAAGCAAGGAAAGTGACAAGAAAATTTTCTTACACACAGGATGATATTCTCCTACATGTTTTCATGCCATCAGTGGAGTAGGGCACTTATACAGGGAATACAGACAAACAAAATGCATGTGGAAAATACCATGTGGAAATAGGAAGTACTAATGTAGGGGCAAATATGTTATATACGTGGGCATCTGGGGCAATTTGGGTGTCTGACATAGAAGACCAACTGAGGAAATCTGGTGGTGTCATCATGTTGCTTTCTGTTGGGTATCTCTTTTATGATCTCTATTATATCATGGGTATGATGTCTGTACTTCTCAGCTGGCTTTATGTTCACTTAGCTGATTTCTGCTACCATCTGCTGCTTCTCAGCCTCTTTGAGGGTCATCTGTTACTCTCTGCTTCCATCTGCTGGGATGTAGCAACCAGTAAGCCTCTCTCTGGCAAAGACAGACTAAAGCTATTTTAATGCAAAACCTAGGTCTCTGAGCAACCACAGTCAGCCAGGCAGCTAGAAAAAACCAATACAAGACTTAGGATAATTGTGTTTTCTTTGACTTCTTTTTACTAAGAGTAAGTTTAAAATTCCTGTTCCTGGTTCACTATTTGACTTAGAGTTAGAAAAATCATTTTAATTCCTGTTAAACCTCTAATGGTCAGCCTGTATCCTCTCAAACCATTTTAGGAATTCCACCCAACAAAATTTCTGTACAGATGTGTGGTTCTAGAATCTGAGGTTCCTCTCAGGAATCATAATATTTTCTTGAAAATAAACCGAAGTTCAAGAATAGAAAGTCTAGGTGAAGCCATCAGGTTCATTGGTCTCTGCTCCTGTTCCCTACTTCTACCTTTTTTATATATGCTTGCCCGTAATAAAATTGCTGACCTTGGTTTAGCAAAAAATGCTGGTCTTGATATATCCTTCAGTGTCATACATATGGTAGAGGGTTCATTTAGAACTAGAAGGGACTTAAGAGGTTCCAATCTCTTCATTTTGTAGATGAGGCAACACTGGTAGTTAAGTGATTTGTCCAAGGTGTTTGTCACATGCATCAATATTTAAAATCACATGAAATACAGTTCTAATATGGCTTATGCTTTTAATTTTTAATACATTTGTTACTTGCCCAATTTCTTTCAATATGTAAGACTTTGGTTCTGTGCTAATTGAAATAGCTACATTGCAGGATCACAACAGGGAAAGGAACACAGTAGGGCTAAAGGAACAGAAAGGAAGCACCCTATTTTTACATGTATAGCTATCTTCTGCCAGGAAATATAAGTAGGGAAAATCAGGGCTTCCTTCTCCCTGCTCATATTTAGAAAGCAAGGAGGCAGCTAGGTGGTACAGTGGATAGAGCACCAGTGCAGGAGTCAGGAGGACCTGAGTTCAAATCTCACCTTAGACACTTAGCACTCACTAACTGTGTGACCTTGGGCAAGTCACTTAACTCCAATTGTTTCATCCTGGGTCATCTCTAGTCATCGTGATGAATATCTGATCACTGGATTCAGATGGAAAAGTGAGGCTGGTGATCTGCACAGCTCTCCCTTACTCAAAACAAAGTCAAGTACAAGTCATGTCATTATTTCTCTGATGGCATAGTCTTCTTTGGTAATGAAGGATGAGCACATTTAGAAAGCAATTCTTACCACACTAAAGGACTTAGGGTTAGGTAACCTGTGACCTCAAGGTCACATGTGGCCCTCTAGGTTCTAAAGTGTAGCCCTTTGATTGAATCCAAAGGGCCACACTTGAGTTCCTAGAGGACCCGGGTGACTTCAAGGTTGCAGTTGTTCTGTGAAGTCTGGATTCAGTCAAAGGGCTGCACTTGAGGACTTGGGGAGCCACATGTGGCTTTGAGGTCATAGGTTCTCCACCTCTGGTTTAGGGGAACAGGTAGAGAAGAATAGGGCCTTGTTGTATGCAGTAGGGTGATGCAGCCATGGGCATCATTGGCTTTCTCTTTGGGTCTATTGGAGTATTTTCCTAGTTGTTTTAGTATTTATCTGAGGGATCTGGCTTATCAGACTGGTGTGAGTTTCCTGGGGCTTTTGTAGGGGAAATCATCCAAAACATTCAACTTTGATGAACATATATCACAGGATCAGTGGAAGCTTTGTTCTTGATAATACCTTCTGAGCAATCCCCTCTTGTATAAGATGTATCTGTAATCAGAGGTTGGGGGACCCTGACAGTCAGAGGTCTTGTGACCCTGACCATAGGGACCATCTCCTTTCTTGTGATTGTGGAGATCTCCATTTTGTATTCTGACAGACAGAACGATCAATGGTGATTTGACCTAGAAGAGCCAAGTTTCCTATTCTGATCCCAGTTCTCCATCTGGTAGATGAGACTGCCTCCTTTAGTAGAAGCAGCATGGCACCTGGTTCCCCACTGAATGACATTAAACCAAAACAGAGGAGGTGCCAATCTTCTTTAGGCAGCTACAATTGAGAAAAAATGCCATTACCAGGGTTTTAAGTTTTGCTCAACCCTTTTAAGAGCCCTCTCCTAAGAAATCATAAAAAAAATTAACAACAAAAATTGTAAGTATGAAACACATAGTTCTTCCATATATATGGGTACTCATAACATTTATGACATGCCTTTATTTAAAATAAAGTTTGTTACATTTTGTTTTCACATCACTCATATTTTTCTATGTATGCCTTCTTTTTTCTCCCCACAGAACACAAATTCTTATAACAGAGAGGACAAAAAAAATTCAGCAAAACTAACCAAGAAAAAGTATGATAATATATATTCAATGTTATTCACCCATTAACTCCCACATATTGTACAGCACATTTAAAAAAAACAGTTAAAATTTATTTCATGATTTTTAATACATAACAAAGCTCTGGTTTCAAGGAGAACTTTAAAAACCAACGTTTTTTGCTTTTTCTTTTGGAAACTTTGTGGCTGCTACTGACCAGGGCCATTTCTCTGATCTTGTGTGGTAGGCAGAATTGTCTTGGTTCCTTACCTCCTTTCAACCTCTTATTGAGTCCTTTCCCTTGCCTCAGAGTCAGTATCCCATTTTCACATGATTTTATACTCAATTACTACTGCGTCAACCAGGAATATTTACATTTTAATAAGCAACTCAAAGAATGAAAATCTTTCCTGGTAGACCACTGAGAGAAAAAATTTTGGGATTTGGAGTTACTTTACAAGATATGTTCCTTCTGAGAGTCAGGGTGGTTTAGTGAATGAAGAGCTAGCCTCAGAGTCAAGAAGACTTGAGTTCAAGTTCTAGCACTGACATAAGCTATTTGGGGCAAATTAACTTCCCAGGACGCCTCACGACCCTCCTGGATTACAGAGAGATCTCTGTTGGTATAGGAAGTTTTTTCATCAGATGTTTCTTACATCAGTGGAATCACAGGCAGGTTCATCACTGGTTGTCTTGATTTACATCTTACTACTGGACTCTGATGACTCTGGAGGAAAGAACGAGGCACATGGCTCTGCTTCACTTAAACCCAATTTACTCACAAGTCAAGACATCACCTCTGTGATGGCACTGGTCCTCTTCAAGAATGAAAGCTGAGCAACCACAATCACAGGAGTAGCCCCCTACTCCAATCTTTTCCCCTCCCTCAACTCCCCAGTTAAATAAACAGTGCAGGGTAGCCTACTGTACACAGTCCCACACAACCACACAGCAATGTGTGTGGGAAAACTGGGAAAGACTTTTTCTACTGTAATGGACAAAGGCAGAATTTGGCCACAAAATGTTCTATCAGTATTCTTTTACCTATTTATTTTAATTTGTTATTAAAGAAATAATCTTACTTATGACTTCTTTTACACTTCTATCCCTTCCAGATGACTCTACTTATTGCTTCTCTGCACCATTATTTCCATTGTATCCTCCTTTGTAATAAAAAAGTACAGTTAGGCAAAACAAATTAGCATATTTGCAATGTGTGTGTCATTCTGCATCTATCATTGACTGCCTCTCTGCTAATAGAAGGAAAACATTCTTCCCTGCTGATAGCTATTTGTAGAAAGCCTTCTGCAAAGTCTGGTCATGGAGGTGAGCATGTTTTGGAAGGAATAGTGGCAGCAGTGATCTGGAAAGCACCAGGCGAGAGTTATGGAGGTTCATCGATTGTAGAAATTGGATTGGAGGGGTGTCATTTCATTCATTCATTGTGTCTCAGCCAACCCCTGTGGTTTATGGTCTTTGTCTATTGCAGCTCATACATAGCTGGGGTCACAGAGACACTACAGGAACTCCAGTAGAGAGGACTTGAACTTGTCAATAATGGACTCTCATTTCTCTTCATCTGAAAGCCTCCCATCTGTACTTTGAAAAAAACTGCTAAAAGATGAAAGAAAGAAATGGTTTCCTGGCTAAGGACTCTTCGGCAGCTGTTAGAACAGGTCTTAATTGCTTGGCCTGCATTACTGCTGTTGGATGCTTACCTAGCTGGCACAGAGGATTCCTGTTTTTATACAGAGTAAGTGCGTAAGTGTAGTCCTAAACTGGGGCCAAGTCATAACATACTGACTCTTATATGCCAGTCAATCAGTCAAGAGCATTTAGTAATCACTTACTGTGTGTCAAGAACTATGCTAAGCGCTGAGGATACGAAGGAAGTCACAAGTATTGATTAAGCACTTATTGTATGCTAGGCACTGTGCTAAGTGCTGACAATACAAAAAAAGAAAAAAACAGTACTTGTACTCAGAGTTCACATTCTGATCAGTAAAACAACTTGCAAACATTTGTGTACATATATATATATATATATATATATGCACATATTTATTTAAAGTTATTTACCCATAGTCATACAGCTAGTATGTGTGTTTGAACTTGAACTCAGACCACCTAACTTCTAAGACCAGCCTTCTAGATCCTATGTCAAGTTTCCTCTCAGCCATATATGGGTGCTCTATAATTGCTTGTTAAATGAATGGATGAATAAATAAATGAATGAATGAATAAACTGTGATAGATGCAATAACAGACCTCTGTCTTCTTCTTGGATGGGATTTAAAAAAATGTCAGTAAGGCAGAAAATTGGTTATAAACCATGTATTTTAATATTATGCCAGGGACCCATGCATCAAAGATTAGGTAAAGTTGTAAAGAGATTCTATTATGTGGAAGAAATCCTCTAAATAGAAATGGCAAGAAGAAACCATTGACCCCAGGGCCATAAATCTAGTGTGAGGGTCTCTGGGGCTCCATATCAGTAGTAGAGTGGCAGGCATTAAGTGTTTTAACAACTGGCTATCCAGGAAAAAAATGTATGTAGGATACAGTCTTAGACTATCAACAGGGCAGCTAGGTGGTATAGTGGATAGAGCACCAGTGCAGGAGTCAGGAGGGCCTGAGTTAAAATCTCACCTCAGACACTTGACATTCACTAGCT
>CM053769.1:52552586-52568233 GCA_028658325.1 Potorous gilbertii
GAATGCACATGGATTGTAAACAAGACAAATCAAGCACTGATTTGTAACATATTTGATTTCCAAGGTGTAAATACTCACATGGAAAACTTAACTCTCGCTAACTTTTTACTCTTTTGTATGTTGAAAATAATATTTTAATACAAAATTCATCTTATAAAGAAAACATAAATAAATAATAAAATATACAAAACAATAAAAGATGCCACATTCTGAAGAAACTTGGTGACAGGAGAGTAGCTTGAGGCAAATTCAGATGGATTACATATTTTCACCTTGAACTGCAAGAGACAAAAGTTCCACCTGCAAGTTAACATGAGCATATTCATTGGATTAAAAAGAAAAAGTAATCAACTATGCAGAGTAAGAAAAAGCAGAGAGAAAAGACTGGACTGAAAAAAATAATGGGAAATCAAATTAAAGAAGAAAGAAAGGTCTTTTATAAGAAAGCCCTAGAGGGATCATCAGGGAATTATCAAGCAGACAACCTAAGGATTATAGTGTGCTAAAAACTTTGGTTTAAATGAAGCAAACTTTCTGACGTTCAATTTAGCTGATCAGTATTTTGTTCATCTGGTTTTTAGGTATGATTGTAGTAAATGTCTTAGCAAACATCGAATAATTAGAAAATCTTCTATTTTATTTTCCTGTAAGATACAGAAGATCTCTAGTGTGCGGCTCCAGCACACCCCTCCATTACAGCATCATTTTACTGATATGGACAAGGGGGAAGGCTGAGAAAAATTTAATTGTAAAAAATAGTAAAAAAAAATCTAGTGTAAAATATTAGAGGGTTGAGCAGCCTTATTTAGTTGTCAGGCAAAGCTTTTGTTAGATGTGTCCTCATGCTATTCTGTTATTCAAAAGAACATAACAACTTGGGTTGTTTCCTTAAGAGTAGTGCTGACTATTCAGTGTATCATACGCTTTGACCATCCATGGTATGCAGTAGTGATTAATGTGGGTTATCAGCTGTTAATGTAGTGGGACCTGAAATAATACCATCTCAAAGCACTGAAGCCTAGAAGCTGCTAAAAGGCAACGGAGAGGCTATGGTAGGTATGAGCTGACTGTAGCACATTACAAATAAGGAGGTATATGGAGAAAGTGGTGCAAAGGATGTTTCATGAGCAAAGGAAAGGGGACTGGAAAGAAAGATGGGTCTATCTCCCATAGGGTGATAGTTACTGTCTTCTCCAAGGTTGAGAGAAGGAGAGTAAAGCCCTAGCATGCTATGACCTGTGTCACATTTACAGGAATGACATGTGCACGAGTGACCCAGGACAGGCAGGAATGGATGGATTTCTGTATCCTCACAGGGAAAATATCCACACCGATGAGATCACAGAACCTCTGCAGTACTGGCTTGTCAGCTCTAGTAACTTAATGTGAATTTTCTACCGAGTCGTGGACATTAATTTCCATAATAGATGAATGTAAATTGTTCCTTTGAGAAAAATGGTAGGAAATGTATTTTTAAAATCTGAATTTACAAGGAAATATGTGCTATATTTTGGAGAAAGCTCAAAAATGGGCTAGAAGGAGAACTCTTTTCAACTCTTAAACCAGATGCTTCTAATGCTGCTTTCCTGGGCCATAAATTACAGAGCAGATTCTAGGGTGCATTCCTGGAGGAAATTCCTCTTGGGGAACCTCCTTAAATACCAGGTCTCATCTCATCATTTCTACTGCTCTAGTAGGAAGGGCTTCTCTATAATGCCCTCTACTGGAAAGAATGGAACACAACTGACTTAATTTTCCAAGAAGAAAAGATAAGGGGGTGAAGGGATACCAGAGTTAACCTTGAAACTTTCCAGTATGAAACTAAAAAATGCTAATATGTTTTTTTCTGACATGAATAATCTAGGTTAGCAGTAGGAAAGTGAAAGGATGACTTGAATAAGAAACAATTCTCTAATAATAATAAAGAAAATAGATTTGAAAGTTATTAAAAATCAGTATGTGTGTGTGAATGCTAATTAGCCTTAAGGTTGGAAGGGGGTTCACAAAATCAAATATCCTTCTGGGAGGGATGACCAAAAGCTAGTAACACTTGCTAAATTCCTTATGATTTAAGTGAAAAATGCACACATAAGTTTGTTGTTCAGTTGTTTCAGGCATGTCTGAATCTTTGTACCCCATTTTGGGATTTTTCTTGGCAGAGATACTAGAGTATTTTGCCATTTCCTTCTCTAGCTCATTTTACAGATAAGGAAGCAGAGGTAAACATGGGTCAAATGACTTGCCCAAGGTCACACAGCTAGTAAGTGTCTGAGGCTAGATTTAAACCCAGGAAGATGATTTTTCTGAATTTCAGGCATGGCAATGGCACACTATTCACTGTGCCACCTAGCTACCTTTCTCTTTATAAGTAGCTCCTCATTATGGGAGAACTGATGAATTCTAAAGGTAGTCTTACCAAGAAGACTGTGACTCAAGATGCTTGGGTCTCATCTACTGGTTAATATTCAGAAGTAGCCCCTTTAATTTTGACTGGAAATCAATTTCTGAAACTGGGGAAGAAAACTTCTTCTCTGGTTGTACCAGTTCTTAGCAGTAGGCTAATTAAGAGGAGCTTTGAATGAATCATTGAATGAATGAATAAAAAAAAGTTGTTAAATGCTTTGTCTGTGCCAAGCACTGTGCTGAGCACAGGGATATAAATACAAAAGCAAAGAAAGTCCTCTCAGTATAGGTGATCACTGTAGCTGGATTGTAGCCTGTGGAGGGGAGTAAAGTGTGGAAGAACTTGGGAACATAGGAGGAAGAAGATTATCAAGCCAGATAGAGGCATTTGCATTTGATCCTGGAGATAACAAGGAACCATAGGAGTTTATTGAGTAGGGAGATGACATGATGAGTCCTGAGTTTTAGGAAGTCACTTTGATAGCTGAGTGGAAGATGAATTCCAGTGATAAGAAATTTCAAGCAGGGATACCAATTACAAAGTCATTGGGGCTTATATTAGGGTGGTGGTTGTACAAATGGAGAGAAAGGGGGTATATAGGAGAGCTGATATGAAAGTAGAAAGGACAGGATTTAACAGTTGGATTGAATCTATATGAAGAGTCAAGGATGACTCCAGGTTCTGCATCTTGGTGATTGGGAGGATGGTGGTACTCCTAACAGTGACAGAGAGGCAGGGTTTGGGTGAAACATGCTAAGTTCTGTTTTGGACATGTTAAGTTTGAGGTGTGTATACAATGGCTAATTCAAGATGTCCAAAAAGTAGATGGTGATGTATGACTGTGTCTGAGAAAAGAGAATGGGGCTGGAAAGAAACCATAATAGAACCTAGGGAAGATGATGAGATCACCAAGTGACCTCCTACAGAAGCACAAGAGAAGATGCCCAAGGAAGGAGCCATAATGAAGGGGTGAGACCTGTATGGAGATCCTGCAAAGCAAACTAAGAAATGATCAGATCAAGAAAATCAGGCCAACCAGGGAAGAGTACTATGAAAACCTAGAAAGAAGAGGGTACCAAGGAAAAAAGAGGGATCTATAATGTCAGTGATTGCAGAGAGGTGAACAAGGAAGGGGACTGAGAAAGGACCATTAGATTTGGCAATTAGATCACTGGTAACTTTAGAGATGGCAGTTTCACTTGAAGCAGGAAGACAGATTACAGATGATAACAAAAGGAGCAAAGGAAGTGGAGATATAAAGTGGAGATGTCTTTCTCAAGAAGTTTATCTGAGAAGGGGAGAAAAGGAGGAGGAGGATGGCTAGTGGGGATGGTCGGGTCAAATGAGGTTGGTTTTTTTTTTTTTAAGGATAAGGAAAATGGGGTTATGTTTGTAGGCAGAGAGAAAGCACCCAGTATATAGGGAGACTTTGAAGATTACAGAAAAAGCCAAAATGATAGCAAGGGCAATTTTCTAGATAAAATGGGAGGGGATAGGATTAAGAATGCATGTTAGTGGGGAAAGTTGCCTTGGCAAGGAGAAGGGTCACTTGTTAACCAGAGATACAAGTGAAGGAGGATACAATAGGGAAAGATGTTGGAGGGATGTGAGAACAGGGGGAGGACAAGTGTCCTATTGATAAATGGATTTTAAAGGGCAAAAACAATTTAGAATAAAATAAATAAGCCTAATATATTCTTAACCAAATGGAAGACCAACTTCCACTTGAAGGTGGACTTTGAAGGACAAATGTAGAAAAGGGAGGTCTCAGTGAATGGCTTCAATTTTTCCAATGAAGTATGAGGTGGGATGCTCAACTTGAGAGGGTGGGATAGTGAGATAGGAGTGTCACTGGGGGTCATAGGGAGGGATAAAAAGGTTTGAATAGACTGTGATGAGTGGGATAGTAAATAGAATTAGGGAAGCATTTGAACTCCATATAACTTGTCAAATTATTCAGCTTCTGGGAGGCATATTTACCAATAACTTAGTAGAGTATCTCCTATCATCTCATTATACTTACCTACTCAAAATCATCATTGCACAGGGAATTCTTTTATGGTTAAGTTGGTCTTCCATTTGGTTAAGAATATGTTAGTCTTATTTATTTTGTTCTAAAAACTTTTGTCATTTAGAAGACATTTAAAAAATAATTTAAAAAGTAATAGTCATTTCTCAATTACCAACCTCCTCCCACATTCCAATGCACATGTAATATAGATCTCTACCTTGTTCAAATCATGCCTCAGACACTTGCTAATTGTGGGATCTTGCACAATTTGCCTAAAATTTCTGAGTCTCAGCTTCCTAAGCTAAATTCCTAAAATAAAGGCAATAATATCATCCACCTTAGTGGGTGTGACCTGAATGAAGATACAGCAAAGAAGAAAAATGGAGGCGACCAAAGAAAGAGGAGTGTTACGATAACCTAGAGACGAGAGAGGCTTATTATGAGGACCCAATGAAATGATGTTTGTTAGGTAGTGGGAAGCTAAAATTGGTGTATATCAGCTATTGTTCTTATTAAGTAAAATTAACTGACCATTGACCCTCTCTGACCGAATATGTATCATTTCACACCTGTAGTATGATCTTTCTATGAAGGGGAGTTCTTGGGATATCAAAACTGGACCGTGAATTGATCTCAGTACTGATGTCTTTTCCTGCTTTTCATTGTACATATTATTTTCTTGGTTATGCTATTTCCTCTGCATAAGTTCATCCAAATCCCCCAAGCTTTAACTAAATTCAACATATGTGTCCTTTCCTATGGCACAATAACATTATACTGAAATGCCACAGTCTTTTCAGTCTTTCCCAAACTGACAGGCACCCACTTTGTTTATAGGGTCTTACTACCACAAAAAGTACATACAGCCTAAATGTTTTGGTATAAATGGGACGTTTTCCTCTGTCTTTTATCTCTTCTGAGTAAATGACTAATACTGGTTTTGCTGGGTCAAAGGGTATGAACAATTTAATCACTTTTCTAATATAACTCCATATTGTTTCCAGAAGAGTTAGACCAGTTTGTGTCTCTACGAAAAATCCATATGCCTTGTCTTCCCCTGGTCCCTTCAACAATAAAATGTGTTTTAATTATCTTTGCTGATTCGATGGGTCAGAGTTGTCTAAATTTGCATTTCTCTTATTATTAGGGATTTGGAGCATTTTAACATGCCGTTGCATTTTTTCCTACTGAAAATTCTTTGTTCACATTCTCTGACCACCTATCTTTTGGAAACTCATTAACTTTCACAACAAAATGTCAACTCTTTTTGCTAGGTCCAGCATCTAAGGCCTTGGTCCTGCTTGAATCAACAATATAAAATATCATCATTTCTAAGTACTTCTCAGATAGTTCAGCTGTAAATTGACTCCAATCTAGCATTTATTTGTCAGGACTCATTTGAGAGATCTGAAATGATGTGAGTTACACAAAAGATAACAAATACAGAATCAGTATTTAAACCGATATCCTTGGTGTATTTCTTGTATCTCAAATTCCAGTGTATTGGGTCATATGTACCTCTAGAAATTTCATCCATTCCATAGGCTGTTCCATTAGGCTTTATGTGCTGATTTGTAAATTTTAAAAGATTATGAATTGCTTGAGAAGTAAGTTGTAATTAGGAAATGTAGTCACCAGGCAGATGGAGGTGTTTTGATTGCATGACTGGCAATGCCAGGTGTAACAGACATACATTAACTTGTTTTTCTACTCATTATCTTTGAAACAATCCCAAACAAAACAAAAGAAAATCTTTTTATTAAAATGTCTGAACTTAATATTATCAAGAATTAAGTGTAATGTTGAGTGAATAATTCTAGGAAATAATTTGGTGCTTTTCTCACTGACCTTTCACTTCTAACAGTCACATAATGGTTTGTGCTCCCAGAAGCAGGGTCCCCAGACTCTTCCACTTGGGAAATTGTATCAGCTGTGTATTTTCTTAAGCTCTATTTTCAGTGGCCAGTCCTCTGTCGTATATACACAAAATAATCTCAGATGGGATGGTACTAGCAGCTGGAGGTGGGGGTAGAGGGGAAAGAAAAATGCACAATGGATAGAGTGCTGAGCCTGGAGTCAGAAAGACCTAGATTCAGATCTAGCCTCAAACTCTTACTGGCTGTGTGACCTTGGGCAAGTCACTTAGCTTCAGTTTGGCTCAGTTTTCTCAAGTGTAAAATGGGGATATTAATAGCACTTATCTCCCAGGTTTGTTGTAAAGATCAGATGAGATGTTTGTAAAATTGTTTTTATCACAGTGCCTGGCACATAGGCATTTAATCAATGTTTGTTTCCCTTCCTTCCTTTATCCTTCATTCCTTCTTTCCCTCCTTCCTTCCTCCTTTCTTCCTTCCCTTCCTTCTCTCCTTTCCTCCCTTCCTTCTTCCCTTTCATCCTTCTTTACCTTCCTTCCTCTTTTCCTTCCCTTTCTTCCTCTCATCTTTCCATTTCTTCTTTCCTCCTTTCCCTCCTTTTTTCTTTCCTTTCTCCTTCCCTTCCTTCCTTTTTTCCTCCCTTCCTTCTTTTCTTTGCTTCCTCCCTTCTTTTCTTCCATTCTCCTTCCTTTCCTCACTTTTTTCTTTCTTTCTCCCTTATTTCTTTCCTCCCTCCATCCCAGAGAGATGGGAGATGGAGCATTCTGTGTGAGGAACAGTGATTAGGGTCAATATGACCGGATTGTAGAGTGAGTCAAGCAGAGAAATGTGTAAGAAGAGATGTTGGAAATAATATTATTGGAAGGGACTACCTAGAAACTTCTCTTGTTCTTCCTGATTGGTGCATGAAATCAAAGAATTCAGAGCAGGAAGGGACCTCAGAGATCCCTTAGTCCAATGCCTTCATTTTACAGATAAGACAACCAAGGACTGGAGTGGTGAGGTTGTTTATCTGAGGTTAGAGTGGTAGAACTAAAGAGCGGTTGAACTCTGACCTCACACCCAGCACCCCACACTTTATCTTGCACAGTAGTGACTTCCTGTGGTCATTTCTAAAAGTCCGTAATTTTTAGATAAGGGCTGTGTCAAAGGGATATTGTTCCTTTCCATAGACAATAACTTTTTAAAGTGACATTTAAGTAGACTATTTGGCAAGGTTTAAACATAGAAATCAAGGGTGATTTTACTATGTGGCCAGATATGTGACCAGCAGGACAGAGGAAGAGGTGACCTGGAGAGGATGGGGTGGGCAGCATTAGTGACAGACTGAAAATCTGGATGACCTGTGGCACATCCTAGGGTTCCCAAGTCACACTCAAGCACCACCCTTCTAGAGAGATTTTTTTTATGATGTTAGTTGGAAAGTTCTCATGATTAAACAACTAAACCCTGAAGCTCTATGGAAAATTCTGAGCTGATATTCTTGAATGACTTGGACAGAAAGAATCCTGGCAACCAAACTGCAAAAAGGAGGAAATTAAACCAGAAGAAAATAAATGGCTATTTCCTCTCACTTCCTCAATTAGATATCGAAGACTGAACAAAAGAAGGAAGTATTGTAGGCTCCTAAAAATGCCTCCCTATTTGGAAAGCATGTCTGCTTCTACATGGGCACTGACAGCACTCCTTTCATCCAAGTCTCCCATTCGATGACTGCTGCCATGAGTCTTAGAGTAGGACAGTTGGGTTTGTCCAGAACAATCCAGGGGGAAAATCCTGGAGGGGAAGGTATAATTGGGACTAGATTACCATCATAGAGTTAGAGAAATCTTCACCTATCTGAGACACTTGGGAACTGTGAGAAAGCTTGCTTTTTTATGTAGATAAATAGATACTTCTGTTACAGCACAGATGTTATCTCTTTCTCTCTGTATTGCATATCTGGAACTCCATGGAATTTGGATCAGACAGGGGAAATCTAGGTTTCTTCAGTCCCCCATCCATAGTGCTTCCAAAGAGTTCTAGATCTGATGTCACAGGAACTGGGTTCAAGTTGTGGTTCTGTAATTCACTTCCAGTGATTACTTTGGGCAAGCACTTCTCTTTGGATCTGTCTCTGCATCTAGTTTGCAAATCAGATAATTTCTCTGTCCTTTGTCATCCTTGCTACACAATGCTATCGCTGACCTTATAGAGGACTCTTTTTTTTTTTTTTAACATAGGGAGACTCTGCATATCTTCTTTTCACCAAGCTGTTATTATCCATTAATACATCATTAGGAATTAGTTTATTAGGTAATTACCTGGCAGGAACTAGTGATGTTGGATAGGCCATTTCACTTTTCTGAGTCTATTTTTCCATCTGTCTGACCTTTGATGTTGACTATCTAGTGTGACCAAGGCAAGGGTGTTCTAATGAATGTTTAACAACAGCCTCTCGGGGGGGGGGGGGAAATCCACTCATGACATAATTTTAAGTTTAATCTGCACAAAAAAACCAAATTCTGATTTATACTTTGTTGGTTTACAAAGTATAAATGTTCACATTGGAAATTGAACAACCAGCTCTCAGGAACGAGCCACTTCCAGCATCTTAGTGGATTTAAGTAAGGTAATCTGACCTCTCTGGCCCTCAGTTTCCTTCTCTGTAAAATGATGTTGGTTTATATGGCCTCTAAAATCCCTTCCATAAATCAATGATCTTATGATCCCCCATGGCAGTCTGTCCCTAACTATCTTGTGTTTATTTTGTATATACTTGTGTCTTTACACAGTCTTCCTCTACAGAATTTAAGCTGCTTGAGGACAGAGATTGTTTCATTCTTTGCCTTTGCATCCCTAGCATCTGTAGGTGCTTAAGAAATCCTTTTTGATTGATTGCTTCATGAGCAGGTAACCTACAAACTCTAGAGATAACATGACAGATAAAAACTGGGCTTCCCAGTCAGGAAAACTCAAGTTCAAATGAGTGAACTTGGGCAAATTACTAGATCTCCCTGTGTACCATGCAGTTCTCTGATCTAAGGCAACATAGTTGCCACAAGTACCTCTTTGCACTGGGAGAGGGAGTTTCCTTATGCCTTTATCTGTAGTTCTTGATATCAATGAAATCAGGGGCCTGCTTCATGATACATAGTAGATGCTTAATAAATGTTTATTGATTAACTGTCACCTCCTTCTAACCCTTCCCCAAAACATAAAAATCCTTCACTTATTAGGGTCTAGCTTCTTGATTTGATGAGAACTCAGTTTCACAGAATACCAGAAATGACAATCTTTTCACTTTTTTCTGTCTAAACCACTGACTAGAGTGCTGGACTTTGGGTCTCTCAAGTGACACTGTGGTTCTGCTCTCCAAGGTAGATAGTTCATCTATTATTTTTCATCCTTCCCATACGACAGTACCACAGACTTTTTTTTTGGGAGGGTCCTTCTTTTCTTATAAGAACATGCAGATGATGACAATTAACATTTATATAGCGTTTTAAGGTTTATAAAGTGCTTTACACATATCATCTCATTTTATCTTCACAGTAGGATAGTGAGATAGGTGCTGTTATTTTCATTTTACAGAGTAGAAAACTGAGGAAGACAGAAGAGTGACTTACCTAGTCACTCAGCTAGTAAGTATCTGAGATCCAATTTTCACTCTGGTAATCCTGATTCCAGATCAGCACCCTATCCACTTTACATCTCTTCTGTTCATTGAGTCATTTCTATCCTTGTGAGGAACTAGTTTATTAGGCAGCTTACCGGGCAGAACTGGGATGTAATGTGATAGGTAACAGGACTTTATGGGGGGCTGAGAGGTGAGTCCTATGGCAGTCCTGAGCAGGTAGGAGCCCAGTGAGGATTGTTTGCCTTTCAGCTTTGAAGCTCACGATGTTGAGGTATGGATGATGTTGTGACGTGTGTGTGAATTGGGTTAAGGTGAGGCAGAGTTGTACAAAGTCATTAGCCTCACTCTCCCTTCCAGAGGCATTGAAGTCCAGTGGCAGGACAAAAGTCCAGAAGACTGGAGGTGGCCAAAGGTGCAGGGGATAACTTTGGAGTCTGCCCAGGCTCTAAGCACCCCACAGTACCTGCTTCAGCTGCCTTCATGGCCTTTGGAACAAATGGTTTTCATCCACCTATTTCAGGAGAAGTCTTCATACACTTGAGGGAGACATCCCCTCTAATTCATCAATGGGTCTGAATTCTATTGATTATCCTCAAGCTGGCTTAACCCATCTTCCAAGGTGGTTTTACTGGGGTGTGACTGCTGTGCATGTAGCTTCTTGGAGCCACAGGTGAGAGTTGGATGACAGGTGTTCACCAAAGGTGGATGAGCAGTTCTTTGGTGTGTGGATTTGCCCACTGGACCCTTTTCAGAGCTGCTCATCCTGAGAGGGTGCTGGCCTTAAGGTAGTACCTAAAAGTTCTGCCAGGCAGATGACTCGTCTATGAAACTACATTTGTCTAACGCACAATTTTGCATCAGAATCACTATGCAGAAGTATAGATTTAGTCATAATATGTACATTTCTTAAAAAAACAAAAAGCACTGTTAGCTCTTGGGATCCTAGAATTCTAGCTCTGGAAGAGACCTTGAGGTTATCATTTCATCCAGCCTTCTCACCCCGTGCAGGAATCCCTTCTATGTCATTGGCAGCAAGGAGTTTTCTTTATTTTTTTCTTATAATTTTATTCTGGAACTTTACTGTGTCTGACTATTATGTTGAATTGCAAATTGAAGTGGCCTGTCAATCTGAGTCAATCTGAGAGGCATTTACTAAAATGCCCATCTGTTCACATTTAGAGGGTGCTTTACAGTTTATGAAGCTTTCACATGTATCATCTTGTTTCAGACAATAGCTCTGTGAGAATGGTAGTATAAGTATAATTCTTATTTTCTAGATAAGGAGACTGAAGCCTAGAAAAGTTAAGTGGCTGCTGAAGGCACTATGCTACAGAACAGGGGTTCTCAATTTGGGGTCCACAGATCTAGAAGGGACCCATGGATAGACTTCAGGGAGTCTGTGAACTCGGATGGGAAAACTCTCATTTATTTCAATGTAATTGTTTTCCTTTGTACTCCTGTGTGTTTTATTTTATGAACACAAAAACATCATTTTTTGAAGGGACCCATAGGTTTCACTGACCTGTCCAAGTCTTCCATGTCACCAAAAAAAGGTGAAGAAAACAGAATCTAGGACTTTTAAATCTTCTCCTTCATGATCATTGAAACATAAAAAGGTTTTTGTGTGATCATTTTTTGCAATTATTTTTCAGTATATATTTCTTCTTCTTTGAGAGGAAAAATACCTATTAAATGCTATATTTATAGTCAACTTGGTGGCATAGTGCATAGATGTTGGACACAGAATTAGGAAGGCCTGTGTTCCAATTGAGCTTCAAAAACCTAGTAGTCATGTGTCCCTTGGCAAGTCACTTAACTTCTGCCTGCCTCAGTTTCCACATCTGTAAAATGGGGATAATAGTATTCCCTACCTCCCAAGGTTGCTATGAGGATAAAATGAGATATTTTTAAAGCACTTGGCAAACTGTGATGTGACATGATGTAGAATACTGGCTATTACTGCTGCTGCTATTATTAAAGAGATCTCTTTTTAATATTACAATTTATGCTCAGGGTGGGTGTCTACAGTATTTGGTAATTTAGGTAAAGTTTCATTACTTTTAGAAATTGGTCTGTTGGATAAGAGAATCTAAGTTGTGTTTATATAGAAAGTGATAAGTTAAATATAATTTGTTTCAACAACTACCTGCCTACCAACTGACTCCACCCTGCCAGTAAAAAAAAGCCTTAAATGATATCTTTCCTACATCTGCTTCCCATGACTTTTCCTATAATTATTTTGAAGCTTTGGCACTGGGTCACACCTAAGCTTGCCTTCTTGGGCCCTTCAGGCTGGCTACTTGTGGTCAAAAAGGGAATACTATGGACACTCCCTTAACAATGCCTTAAATGGGCAGTTGCTTTTTCCTGCAAATTAAAGAAAGCAGGTGTAATGTATATTTTTTTTTTTTTGCCACTGGCCAGTGAACTACATGGTAGTTGAGGTGGTGATGTGGACAATTTAATCAAGGAAGGCCTTCAATATCAAACTGTATATACACTATCACATCGTTGAAGAGAAATATAGAAACCGTTGCCTGAAACGCAGGGACACCAGCACTCAATTCTTTGCCTTGTCTTAGTGAAGAGACACCAGGCCTTGGAAAATATGCCATTTTCACTCTGCATTGCAAACATTTGTGGATATTGATTGATTGATATTGGTATAGATATATAAACAGTAAGATGACACTATGATAACAGATAGACAGTACAGTACATGGCACAGATCATAGCATAGCACAGATATCCATGTGGAGTGAAATGGGGGAAGGGGAGAGGTGAAATGAATATTGAGATAATGTCGGGGGAGGAAATGGTAGTAGAGAGAGGAATGTGGGAGGATGGATGTGGAATTTGGTGAGGGGGGTGTCTATCCTAATTAAAACTGTCAACACATGCAGTAAGTCAGTCAACAAACACTATATTAATAGCACTCATTACTGACATAGCAACTAGACTGGTTGCTGGTGAAGTTACAAAGCTCAGAGAATGATATCTTTCATTGTAGCACAATCTACTCGGCTAACCTAGAAAATACATAGTAATATGTAATCAGCAACCTTTAAATATTGCAACAAGGAATTTTACATTTATCAAGGACAACAGAAAGAGCATCCACAGTCAGTGAGAGGTCAGTGTGTCCACAGTGCAGAAGGACTCATCTGTTTACAAGAGTCATGTCCCCTTCAGGGTAGTCAGCTTGGGAGCTATTGTGCATATTCTAGGCATGGTTCATTGGCTCCAAGCCCTTTTGGAGTTCCCCCTCTTCAAATTGCCTTCCAAGTCTGCAACATATTCTTTTAAACATCCACAATGCTTGCAAGTGTTTGTTCTTTAAGCATGGTTAATGAACTGAATGGATTCAAAGACCCCAAGGCTATTAGAGCATCTGTTCTTTGCTTACTTCTGGTACAATTCTCTTTAGGCTTTGCCATAGGCCATCTTGTTGAAGTGAAAACACCTGTCTTTCACTCAAGAATGTAACATTTTTGGATTTGGACTTTTTTTTTGGTCATTTGGTCCCAAACCCAGAGTTGTAGGCTTACATGTACTGGGCTTAGTCTCAGAGGAAAGGTGGTGTACGAGAGAGAGAGCTGGATTTGAAATCAGAAAGACCTGGTCTCAGATCCTGCCTGTGAAACACCCTGGCAAGGTAACATTGGGCAAATTACTTAACCTTTAAGTGCTAGAGACTATACATTTCAGAGAAGGCGCCTGCCTGCATTGGTCAAGGGAGTTAGCTCACCCAAGAGATTCCTGTACCAGTGAATTCACAGGAGTATTTCCTATTCCTAACTCCAGTGCTTCCTTTGGTAACCTTGGAAAAGAAATGAATATAGTTCATGTCTAGGTTTCCAAATCTAGGGGGAAAACTCTTTCAGTAGATATTTCCAAAATAGCCAAGTGTATTAGCCCAACACAAAGAAAATAGTTCTGTCCCAAAACAACCTGAGCTAACCAAGAACCCCAGTTGATGAAACAAATAATCTGCTCAAGGACATGCTGTTGAGTACACCCAGAAAACACTTTCCAGGAATAGAAAATGCCCTAAAGGTCCTAAAGAAAGATTGACCACCCCTAAGCCTTGCTAAATTGATGAAGAAACTCATTCTATATAAGCATAGTTTAGACTATCTTATCCAACAGACCAATTTCTATATGCTGAAAGTAATGACACTTTACCTAAACTGCCAAATACCGCAGAGACCACTCTGAGCATAAGTTGTGATCCTAAAAAGAGATCTCTTTAATAATAACCGCACCAACAGTAATTAGTATTCTATGTCATGTCTAGGTTTGCCAAGTGCTTTATAAATATCTCATTTTATCCTCATAACAACCTTGGGAGGTAGGGAATATTACTATCCCCATTTACAGATGTGGAAACTGAGGCAGGCAGAAGTTAAGTGATTTGCCAAGGGTACACATGACTACTGGGTTTTTGAATAGCCATATAGTACTAACAACTAACACATATGATGCTTTAAGATTTGCAGAGTACATTACAAAAATTATTTTATTTTATCCTTACTACCCCCTACCCCTTTTAGAAGTAGCTACTAATATCATTCCCATTTTTCAGATGAGGAGATTGAGGCAGAGAGAAATGAAATAATTTGCTGTGGGTGGCACAGTAAGTATCTGAGACTATATTTGAACTCAGCTTTTCCTAGGCACTCTATGTACTCTCCTCTCTCTCCTTCCCTCCCTCCTTCTCTCTCTTTCTCTCTCCAGTCTTCTCTCTCTCTTTTCTTTCCTTCTTTCCCCCTTCCCTCCCTCCTTCTCAGTCTTCCTTTCTGAGATAGAAACTGCTGACCAAAGTCCTTCCAACAGCTAGATGGCTTCCTCTAGGTAGAATATCCCTTGGGGGAAACATGATTCTATCACCAGCTTCTTGTCTCTTCCTTGTTGCTCTCCTCTCACCTATTTCTAGCAAAAAGGGACACTGAACCTAAAAATACAAAACATACTAATGCATTTGAGATGCTGCCTATTATATATCTTGGCAATAGACCCACTCAACTTCACTATAAAGTAATATCTCCATTATCTGATCGAAGAAGGCAGGACAAATGCTTGGTTCTGTTCAAAGAATCGCTGTGTGGCAGATATTCTTGAAGGAGAGGACAGGGATTTTAAAGGTCACACATGAGGTGATGGGTAGGGAACTCTTGGAAGAGAACATAGCTAGATGAGAGGTGCAGCAAGGACTTGGGTTTTCCCACAAGCCCAGGATATAGTTGAGAGGAAGCACGGTATAATTAAAAAAAAAAAAGCTTTGCTTTTAAGTCAGAGGACCCAAGTTCAAATCTTGACATATTGGACTTTACATTTATCAATGATAAGCACTGTCCCCTTCAAAATAGATACCTTGGAAACCTTACATTTACTTCAACCATTTTGCAACTGTGGGGGAAGAAAGCCTCAGATAGTAAGGCTAGGATTAAAAGTAGTCTAATTTAAGAAATCATTGTGTATACCATCAGTCAAGTAATCAAATACCTACTATTTATCAGATCATCAGATCCTTTGCTAGATGCTAGGGATACCAGACATTCCTTACAGAATCATGGATTTGGATCTGGAAAGACCCTTGAAGACCATCTTGTCTAATCCTTTTATTTTACAGATGAGAAAACTTGGTCTGGGAAAAATTAAGTAACTTGTCCAGGGTCACACAGCTAAGAAGTGTCTAAACTCAGGTCTCTGTCTCTCTAAATCGTATTCCCTGCACCC
>CM053769.1:52568733-52650820 GCA_028658325.1 Potorous gilbertii
CCCGTAGCTGCCTCTAAGGACAAACGTCATCTTAATCCATTTAATTCATATCATTGTTTAGTATAAGGCCACCATTTGGGCAACTTGGTCCAACACTTTTGACACTACAGAACTCTTAACTTTGGGGGGAACCTCTTTATTTCCCTTTCTCTCCCTAACCAAGCACGTGTGCCTGTCGTCTGAGGAACCTGTGTGTGTTTCAACTCCCTTTCAGTCCTATCTGCTGTAGCAGGATGGAGTGAAGTGTGTCAGATCTTGTGTAGAAGAGAAAAGGAGTAGAGGAAGTGTGTGTGTGTGTGTGTGTGTGTGTGTGTGTGTGTGAGAGAGAGAGAGAGAGAGAGAGAGAGAGAGAGAGAGAGAGAGAGAGAGAGAGAGAGAGAGAGAGAGGTTATGCTGAGAAAACAGGCAGGGAGACAGGCTGGCTGGGGGAGGGAGAGAAGCTAAAGCTAAGCAGAAGACAGCAGAGCGAAGCTTGACGCAGCAGCCAGCAGCACCACAGACAGGGATATCTCTCTGCTCTTTCTCTCTCGCCCCACTCCTCTCCCTCCCAGGTTCATCCCCACAACCCTCCACCACCCGCACCCCCTCTTTCTCCTTTCCAGTGTGTGCGTGTGTGTGTGTGTGTGTGTGTGTGTGTGTGTCGGTGACGGCGTCACCAGCCCGGGTTCTCTTTGGAGAGAGGAGAGAAGGAAGGGACGGGGAGCCGGGGGGGGTGGAGGCGGGGGAAGCTGGGCGGGCGGGAGGGAATCACCAGCCATCGCTCTCACTACCGGCATGTCTGGCCAGCGGCGGCCGCTCCCGCTGCCGCCGCCGCCGCCGCCGCCGCCTCCCCGGGGCTGATCGCGGCCCCATCCTCTCGCCGGCGCCGCTGCCGCGGCCGCTGCTGCTCCACGGGCAGCCCTCGTGGGTGTCTCCCGGAGGTTTCCCGCTCCCCGGGGCCGCGGTGTATGTTCCCGTCCTGCCACTGCGTGCGGGGAGGCAGGAGGACGATGAAAATGATCCGCTTTAGGAGCTCGAGCATCAGATCGCTCAGCCAGGAGATGAAGTGTACCATCCGGCTGCTGGACGACTCCGAAATCTCCTGCCACATCCAGGTGAGCGAGGGCGCCGGAGAAGCGGGGAGGGGGCGATTCCCTTGCTGGAGTGAACGCTTCCCCATCCTCGAATGTGGGAGCCATATTCGGGCGATCCGGGGCCGGGGCACGGACTGCCGGGCATATGGCACGACCCTCCGTGCCCACCCGGGCCCCTCTGCCCTCTGATCGCGTCCTACGGACATCTGCACGCCCCTCCGTCCAGAAGCACGGACGTCGGGCTTGCCCGCACCTCCTCTCCTCTTCTGCCAGCCGGCCGGGGTCCAGCTCACGGTGGGCTTCCCCGCACGCGGCAGCCTGAGAAATGGGCACTCCCCTCCCCTCCCCCAGGCTCTCCGGGCTTCTGTGCACTTGAACTTAACTTGCAGCTCGCCCTTCCCCAGGCTCGGTCGGACGCCCGTGCCTCGGTCCTCCTGGGCGAGCCCCTCCCGGTCCCGGTCCCAGCCCCACTCCTCTAGTCGCCCTCGCGGTAGCGTTTACTACTGGGGTGCACGCACATCAGAGAAGTTTCCCAGGAGTGGGGAGGGTGGCACGCGTCCGCCCGGGCAGCCCCGGGAGCTCCAGACTCCCTCCAGGCTGGGAAGGGTGCGGGGGAGCACGCTGCTTCTGTTGCTAAAAGAGGAGCTGTCACGTCTGGGTGTTTCTGCGAAAGGAGCCCTGGGTGCCGCCGCCGAGGAGCCCAGGGAAGCTGGGGTGCCGGGAGGTGGGGGTGGGGGTTTTGCACAGTTGTACTGTTCGTTTTTTCTGGCTGAAGTTTGAGAAGAGGCAGTCTCAGGGCCCGGGTGCATTTTGGCTTATGGGAATAAGGCCCCATGATGAGTGTGTGCGTGTGTACACCTGTGCCCAGCCCTATTTCATTGAGGATGCCCCTTCCATAACACAAGAATCCTGCCTCTTCCTGGGCATCACTTGCAGCACCTTTTAAGAGTTCCTGCCTATCAGGCATCTCCCTCTCTCCGTCCTACACAATGCTAGTGCACACGGCAGGGACTTGGAAAATACAAAACATACTATTTCATTCAAACCCATCTCTGATGTGCTGGGCACATACTGAATGAAAGAGCATTCCTCGGTTTTCTTGTGGGAACGGCCTCTTCGAATCAGGAAAGTGCTTTGCTTTAAAAAGTGAAAGCAGAGTGCAGGTTTAATCTCTGAATCCCCTTTGCCACTCCTGATTCCCCTGCAGGAGACTGGCTTTCAGTATAATATTCATAAATAATACAGGCACCAACAGACTATGTAGTTTTTCTGGTACCACCAACTCTGCACAAAGATGGTTGATACATATAGCTAGATTAAATTTCTGCATTCTGCTTTAAGTTGTACAAGGGAAGCACATGATTTAAGGCAAGGCAGCTGTTGAAAACACAGCTAT
Source organism: Potorous gilbertii (assembly GCA_028658325.1). Classification (NCBI taxonomy): domain Eukaryota; kingdom Metazoa; phylum Chordata; class Mammalia; order Diprotodontia; family Potoroidae; genus Potorous; species Potorous gilbertii. Next base: position 52,571,203 of record CM053769.1, read on the forward strand.
TTGGGGACTGTTTCTGAAAGAATTGATATGAATTCTCTGCTCTCTTTTAGCCCTCTTTCCCCCAACTCTAATATGAGCTAAAACATTCTTTAAAGGACATAATAAGTCTTCTTTGGTTCTGCTTTATAGAGCAAGCAGGCCCTATGCTTCTGCTGTCCTGGGAGCCAACGTAGAATAAAGGTTCTCATTGCAGAAGAGTTTTGAAAATGAGGTAATAGAATTTTCGATCAAAGACTATTGTTTGTTTACAGCACTCCTTCTATTTGGGGTGTTATGACCATACCTTCAGGATATTTTAGAATAATCCTTATTTCAACAGAAGCCTTTTAAAAAAAGTCTTTAAAGCACTTATCCTGAATTTTGATTCAGAAAATCCCGCCATTATATATCTCTGGGACGCCTTCCTTTCTCTCAGAAAAGCTTTGTATGGTGTATTTAGAGTCAAAGTGAATCACAATTATGCTTTGAGATCACAAGACCACAAAAATACGCTGAGAATTTCTGATACCCTTGAAGGAGGAGGGGTTGAGTGATACAATCGCAGTTGAAGTTTCCGTTTGTTTTAACTAAACAAAGGAAGTCATTTTGCGTTTTTTTCCCCATTTGGTGTGAAGGACAAGTTTCTTATCATTAGAAGGGCCTGGGAGGGTTTTGAAATCTTTTTTTTTTCTCTTTCATAGATTCACAGATTTGTAAGACAACTTTTATATGTTATATACTCCTTTCTGAAGAAAGGTCTGCCTTGACTCTCATCTATAACAGATGAAGATTTCCCCCTTCCCCCTCTTAAAAAAAATCCCAAACCCCAAACTTTTAGGAAGAAAAAGAACACCGAACTTGTTGCTAGAAGACGTAAGTTCGAGACTGCTAGCTGACTCTGTGACCTTGGATAAAGTGTTTGACTTTTCCTCATTTTACAAATGAGAAGGTTGGGCATTATATTTGCCAAGACCCTTCCAGCCTCCTTTAGGGACCTATTGTAGTGTTTAAAAACCCTCAATATCAAGAAGCTCTCACTGATTTGCACCTGATGCTGGAAGCTGCCCAGGAACAGCGGGGGATTACAGACACATGTTTCACTACTTACTGTAGTTCATGGTTAAGAAAATCAGCATGACAGGACTGTTGCTGAGTTAGCTCTAATGAGTGGAAAATTGAACAGCCTGCACCGTGGCACAGGAATGGTAATATCCTTGGAATACTCACTCTCTTTTCCGTGTGAGTGAGCATCGTGGATTTTTTAAAAAAATGTAGTCTATTTAAATGCACTCCTATGGACCAGGTTCTGGAGGATGAAGGGAAGAGAGGTGATGAACTGGGAGAAAGTGGGGTGGTGGTAGATATATAGATCTCACATAAGCTCCTTGTGAATTATGGAAACCTTAGAGTTCAGGGCATTTTTTTAAAGGAAAAATTAAAGATGTCGAAAACTGATGGATAAGTTGGATAGAGAGACTGGAGAGATGATGGTGATGATTTTTTAAGGCTATCCTAACAACCTCTTTTCAAGAATGGATAATTCTTGAAGAATTAAAGAAGGTATTGTGGCCTGGGACCCCCACTAGACTGCCCTCCGCCCTTCCCCACATTGCTGAAAAGAGCAGTGATCCACACAAAATCATCCATAAGGGCCCTTAGTTGTTTAGTGCATGAAACTTTCAGTTCAGTTCAATAGACATTTAATGCTTCCTCTGTGCAAGGTACTGGACAGGGGCTGAAGAAGGCTGCCCGGATGAATAAGATATAATTCCGGTCTTTGGGAGCTTGGGATTTATAAGTGCCAAGAGGAGGAAATAATAATAGCTGACATTGACTTAGCAATTGAAGGTCTGGAAAACACTGGATGTGTAATTATCTCCTATGGGCTTCATAACAACCACAGGAAAGTAGTTAGGACAGGTATATGACTGTTACTGAGGCTGAGAGAGGTAAAAAGACCTGGGTTCAGGTTTATCTTATCCCCTCCTCTCCTTACCTCCCCCTCTTACTCTGGGATCCAGTGACACTGGTCTCTTCACTGTTTCTTTCACTAGATGCTTTATCTCCCTACCATGCCTTTTCACTGACTATAAGTCATGTCTGGTACTCTCTGACTCTTGGCTTCCTTGGCGTCCTTTACACCTCAACTAGAATGTCACCTTCTACAACAAGCCTCTCCTGCCTTCCTCTGAAGTTTATTCCCTTATATATCTTGTATGGATTTAGTTGTTTGTGTGTTGTCTCCCCCATTAGGCTGTGTGCTCCTTGAGTACAGGCACTTTCTTGACTCCTTTTTCTCTCCAGCACTTAATTCATGCTTAATTAGTGCTTTGCCTGCTTGATTCCCCCCCCCCCCCCCACTTCTTATTCTCCAGAATTGTCTCTTGACATGGGTCAATGTAGAACTGGTGGGCCAAAGGTCAAGGAATAGTTTTTGAACAGCTCTCTAAGTCAGAGTCAGGGAGGATAAAATACCAAGTTTTTTCCCTTGGGTTCTGTCTAATGTTTGTTCTGGCTCTTCTACTTAGTACTGATTGAAACATGCAAATTTAGAGACATTTCCACTCTGAAAGTTCATGTGGATTATTTGTGCCCAACCTGTGGTAGAGCCTTGCAAATTCACATTGGTCTGAAGCCACAGTGGGACATACTTTACCTTGACCCCAACATGGTGATATCACAGCACCTGAGAGATCTTGGGCAAATCACCCTGTACTTCAGTATCTTCATCTGTAAAATCAAGGGGTTGGACGAGATCAGAACCCCTTGGGAATTTGGTTAAACCTATACAGCCCTTTTCAGAATAATTCTTTTAAATGTATGTAATAAAATGCATAGGAGTACAAGGGAAACTGATTACATTGAAATAGTGATCAAAATATTTGTGGGTGTATTTATGTTTGCATATATATATATATATATATATATATATATATATATATATATATGTATGTATGTATGCATAGATATGCATATGCCAGGGGTGGCCTCAAGGTCACATGTGGCCTTCTAGGTCCCTAGGTGTGGTCTTTTGACTGAATCCAAGTTTTAAAGAACAAATCCTTTTATTAAGGGGATTTATTCTGTGAAGTTTGGATTCAGTAAAAGGGCCACACTTGAGGACCTAGAGGGCCACATGTGACGTCAAGACTGCAGATTCCCCAACCCTGGATATGCATATGTGTATATATGTATGTATACATACACACACCTATGTATATACCCCACAGTCTCCAGAACAGCAATTTCACTGACTTCATGTCAAGAATTTTTTATTTAGATCTACAAGGTCGCTTCAGTTGTTGAAGTGATGATTTGGCCATATTTTTGATCTTTTCATCCAAACATATCACAGATGAGTGTAGGGTCAGAAATGAAGTTTGTTTATTTATCCAAAGAGTAGCTTTTAAAAATGCTTATTTTGAAAGGTTTGTTGTTGAAGAGGCACTTTGGCAATGAATAATTTCAAAAGGGAAACACCTTACTGGGCATATTCACAGTTAATTACTAGATGGCATGTGTAATCCCGAATACCGTAGTGTATTTTTCATTGGATCCAAAGTGCTGATTCTGTAAACATTTTCCTTTGATTGTGAATGTTTAGTCTAAGTGTTGGAAAAAGTCAGCAGTTTTCCTAGATCTATGCAGTGATGTAATTTCTGGGGAGCTGGGTGGTACAGTAGATAGAGCCCTGGACCTTGAATCAGAAAGACTCTTCTTTCTGAGGTTAAATCCAGCTTTAGATATTTACTAACTGTGTGACCCTGGCCAAGTCACTTAACCCTGTTTGCCTCTGTTTTCTCACTTGTTAAATGAGCTGGAGAAGGAAATGGCAAACCACTCCAGTATCTTTGCAAAGAAAACCCCAAATGGGGTCGCAATGAGTCAGACATGATGGAAATACAGCAACAAGAAATAGTAACTTCTAGAGGAACCAGCCCTGGAAAGAGTAAAGGTTGAGATGATGCTGAGGAAGGATTTTCAGAGGTGAACCTTTGAAGGGATAACTCCAACACTATCCTGCCACCAACCCTTTCTCTCTACTCACACAGATACTGTACCTCTAGCTCTCATCCCGTCTTGCCTAAATTATGTCGATGACCTCCTACTTGGTCTTCCTGTCTCAATATTTCCTTCATTCAGTCCTCTACATAGTGGCCAAATTGATTTTCCTGAAAGACCTTGATCTGATCATCTCACTCCCCTAACTCAATCAAATTTCCATGGTTCCTTATTGTCTCTCAGAAAAAAATGCAGACTCCTCTGTTTAGCCTTTAAGGCTCTGTACAACCTGCCCTCAACCTTTAGACTCATTGGATATTAATTTCTATCTAGACTGCTTTCTGAGATCCAATCAAATTGGCCTGCTCTCTTCCTATGATACCTCCTCTCCCATCCTTGGGACCCAGAATGAACTCCTTCCTCAAGTCAGCCTCACAGAATCTCTGTCTTCCTTCAAGACTCATCTTGAGCATCGCTTTCTAACTGTCTCTATATTTTATCTTAATTGCTAGTGTCTTCCCTCTGAAATGATTTTATTTTTGTTTGGCAATACTTATAAGATATACTATATATCATAACATATAAAAATAAATATAAATATATAACATATCTGTATTATACATACATATATATGTATACATATACACACATATATACATATGTATTATTTATATACTTGTCACTTCATTAGGATGTAAGCTCCTGGATAGCAGGGATTCTTTCCTTCTTTGTACCATATAGTCATGGCATAGTTCAGGACCTGGCACATAACAGATACTTAATAAATACTTTTGATTGATTGATAGTCTAGGGAAAAAGACTTTATTAGGAGGACTAAGGACTACTGAATGGTAAAATGCCTATTTGTCCTCCCACCTGAGGTCTCTTACTTGGTCCTCCATGTCGGCCATGGGCATTGCCTGGGGATTTGGATTTCTGGTTGAATAGGAAACTTAGCATGGGGACTTAGACATAACTTACTCACTAAATATTTTATTGATTGTTTAAATACTTTCTGCTAGAGGATAAGGGTTTTTAGTTTTTCTCTTTATTTTTGATTAATGAGAGTAGGCTAGGGTAATAAAAAGAAATAGATAAAAAGTCAGGAGACTTGGGTCCTCCGATGGCCCTGATGCCAACTAGCTATGTGGCCTGTGGTAAATCATTTTGAGTCTGGCCCTCTGTCAATTTCCCTATCTTTAGAATGAAAGGGTAGTATGAGATGATCTCTAAGATGCATTCTAGCTCTAACATTCTGTATGTGTGTGTGTATGTGTGTGTATCTAATGACCATTAGATTTCTTTTTTTGGTCTGAATCTGTGATTTATTAATACAGGGAATTGCTTATGAGAAAACTCCTTCCAGTTGTGCAGTTTGACACAGTGCTTCTTAACCTAGTTTTATAAAGTTGCCTGGGGACACTTTGAAGTTAAGTGGCTTGCCCAGGGTCACTGAGCCAATGTGTAACAGAAGTGGTGAGACTTAAACCCAGCTCTTCCTTACCCTGAGGCCAGCTCTCTGTCTCTTATACCATACTCCTTGTGATGTAGGAAGAAAGGAGGCAGCTGGAAGGATAGAGTGCTAGGCCTAGAGTCAGGAAGATCTGAGATACTCTGTGACCTTGGGCAAGTCACTTAACCTGTCCATGAACAACATGGACCATACACAGAACTGAACACCAACTTTATAAATGTGTGTTAAATTGAATTGGTTCTATGATAGCTAACTCTAAGCCTTGAATATTCATCTTCTTTTCAGAAATCTCTTCTGAACTGAATTCCTTCTTATTTACTTCTGGTCATTGAAGGATTAAAAACCCCCCAAAACCACAAATCAAGAACCATCTTGCAGGCTTAGTCATGTTTCAACATCAGCATTATAATAGCAAGTTCTCTGCATAGTAGAGTAAGTGGATAGTCGAGCCATGGCCAAATCTACCTATTTATTAAAAAAAAATTCTAGACAGCTAAATTCTAGGACAAACAAACAAAAAAATTTAGTTTCTTGGCAGTTTGTTGTTTTGGGATTTAACCTATATCAGTTAAGTATTAATTCAGGCCTCTAGTGAGCTTAGAGGCAGCTGGAACACTTTTGATCAAGTTATTTAACAAAAATGTTTGTAGAACCCACATCCTATTCAAAGCACAGTATTAATTCATCACCTTGTCATAGATCATAGGTTTAGACCTGAAAGGGACTGCTGAGGTCATAGCCTCATGTTCCCTTATTTCACAAATGAGGACTCTCAGGCTCTAACAGGTCATTGGGTGCTCACATAACTGATGTGAACTTAGGTCAGTGTCCATTCTGCTAAATGAGGAAGCCAAAGTCCCTTGGTGCCTTCTCTCACTTAATTATTTAATGGAAGGTACTTTAAGCAAATACGTGGAAATGTGGCCACACACTAATTTTACAAATAGCTTGAAAACCCTCCAATCATTAGAACTTATAAAAATCCCACTTGTGGACTTTTATGTAGATCTAATTTATATTCACAAACATCTGTTTCTTCCTTTGACAACTCATCATATTGGCTCCCCTTTTATTACTTCATGTTGTGATTTGTGATTTGAGTTTGTGAGTACTCCTGTTAAGTGGTACATTAAATATCTTAAGCGCCATCACCTTGTTGATGAAGGTTCAATTCTCATTTCTTTGAGGTCTCAGCCAGTGACTGGTGGCTTCATGGAGAGGCCATGTGATGCTAATGGGATGAGAACTGGACCATTAATCAATGGATCTGGGTTCTAGTGCTGGTCTTGCCAACTAATTAGCCATTCCACCTTGAGAAAGTCACATAATTTCCTTAGGTCTCAGTTTTATGGCCTCTGATATCCATTTTAGCTGTAGATGTACAATCTCAAAACAGGAGTTTTTAACCTGGAATCTATGAATTTGTCTTTTAAAAAATATTTTGATAAGGGTATTTCTTTTAAAAAATAATTTATTTAATTTATAAAAGCTATTTTATTTAATTTCTTAAATAAATATTTAATTATTTAATTAAAATATTTTGATAACTGTATTTCTTTTTTTAAATAATTTTTTGTTGATAATTTTTGTTTCTTAGATCATCATAGTATTCCATGTATCTCTCCTCCTTCTCTGGTACCACCCCATATGACAAATAGTTCTTTTTTTAAAGAGAAAGAAAAAATTAATGCAACTGATTGATACATGGAGAAAATCTTAAAACACATGCAATGTGTAAAACCTGTGGACCTGCCTAGACAAAAGGATGGTTTAGGGGTGTTCTCTCATATCTTTTCTTTATTCTTTTGTTACATTTGCTTTTGATTTTTGGGTATGTCATTGTTCTCTCCATTTGTAGTGTTGTAGTTGATGTATATGTTGTTTTCTTGTGCTGCATCATTTCATATAGATCTTTTTATGTTTCTGATAACTGTATTTCAATATAATTGATTACCTTTGTACTCCTATGTACAGCTAGGTGATGCAGTAGAGTGCTGAACCTGGAGTCAGGAAGACCCAACTTTGAATCTGGCCCCAGGCACTTACTGCCTGTGTCACCATGGGCATATTAACTTTTGCCTGCCTCAGCTGTTTTATCTGTAAAATGGGAATTATAATACCACCTACCTCCCAGGATCTTTGTAAGGATAAAATGAATTAATATTTGTAAAGTGCTTTATATACTTTAAGGCACTATATAAATTCTGCACATTGTTATTGTTACATATTAAATATACTTAAAAATTATTTGGAGATGGAAGGAAGGAAACAAGCATTTATCAAGCACCCAAGCATTGTGCTAAGTTTTTTGCAGATATTATTTGATTTGATAGATCCATAGGCTTTACCACTCTATCAAAGGGGGTATGACACAACATAGAATCTATCAGTTAAGTATGCCTTTCTTAGATGATCTCTAAAGTCTCTTGCAATTTCAAAATTCTGTGATTCTGTATCAAACATACACATACCAAAGAAATGAATCATGAGAGATGGTTACTTTCCAGATTGACTGCAGTTAATTTAGAATCTTATCTCTTGACTTCTCCTGGACATAGTAACGATACTTTTGCAGAGAGAGGTTGCACTGAACTATTTCTACTTTTTTATTAGGTCTACCTAGTTTGGATGACTTTGTTTGGGTGACTGCTAATTGCAGTGGCTTTCAGAAGAAATTCATCTTGTGCTACCAAGCTTTCATGTGGCATTAGCTGAAATGCTGCCAAACTCATTTAAAGCATTTTGTCCATGTGGAATACTCTTAGTCTTAGCAACATATACATATCTATGTATATACATATATACATAATGAAACCTTAACATGCAAATGGAATATGCCCATTGTGGATGCTGCAGGAAGCTTTAAATATTTTTCAGTTGAGCTGGAACAAAAGACGCCATTTGTTCAGCTAGAATAAAGTGAGAAGGATATAGAAAGCCGATTGTCAAGTTAAGCTTCATTTTGATTCAACTCAATTCCAGTCAATAAACATTTATCAGATATTTATAATATCTAATATACTGTGCACAAAGATAGCTAAGGTAGGGTCCTAGTCTTTTATTTAACGGTTTGTACAAGTACCAATTAAGTAACTACTGGGGCAGCTAGATGGCATTGTCGATAATGTGCCTGACCAGGAGTCAGGAAGGCTTACCTGCCTGAGTTCAAATCTGGTTTCAAGACATTTACTAACATGTGACCCTGGGCAAATCACTTAATCCTGTTTGCCTCAGTTTCCTCATCTGTCAAATGAGCTAGAGAAAGAAATGGCAGGCCACTACAGTGTCTTTCCCAAGAAACCTCTAAATGGCGTAACGAAGGGTTGGATGTGACTTAAAAAACACAAAAACAGAGCAGCAACAAATATTCAAGTCTTGGAGAATCAGTTAGTCAGTCAGTAAGCATTTCTTAAGTGCTTACCATGTTCCTGGCATTCTACAAAAATGGGGCAAAAAGATGGTCCCTGCTCTTAAGGAGCACACATTCTAAGGGAGAAGACAGTGTGCAGACAACCATATCACACACTCATGCACACACACACACACACACACACATACACGATATATACAGAAAAGATGGAAGACCATCCCAAAGAGAAAGCAATATAGCAATAGGGGAGACCAGAAAGGACTCTTACAGAAAGTGGTATTCGAGCTGAGAATTAAAGAAAGCTAGGAAAGCCAGGAGGCAGAGGCGAGAAGGGAGAGCATTTTCACAGCCAATTGGAAGGCATGAGTCAGTCCATGGAATATCATGAGTGAGGAGCTGTAAGACAGCCAGTCACTGGATCATAGGGTGTGGGAGAAAGAAATAAAGTGCAAGAAAACTTGAAAGGTGTGGATGGGCCATGTTGTTAAAGGTTTTAAATGACAAATAGAGCAAAAAGGCAAGAAGTCTTGAGTTTCTTCTTTAGGCGTTTACATTCTTCTGGGGGTGGGATCTAAATTGGAAAAAGATGACTATATACTCGAGGAGATTGAAAGTGTGGCTTATAATTGAAGCTAACTCACTGTGTGACCTTAGGCAAGAGATTCTAGGGGACTTAAAAAGTGAGGCTGAGTACAACTTTAGAACTGGTCAAGTGGAGCATCTAATGTGATTTTCACAGGAGCGATTGATAGGCTGATGAAGGTTGCTCCACCCTCTGTGATGGAGTACAAAATGAGATTTGTAGTCGAAGGGATCAGAAAAAACATATTATTGTGGGGGAGCCATTAAGGGCAGGTTTTGCAAATGTGGACATGGGACTGTTAAGCCTTCTGCATCAAGAATATGAGGGCATTAGTTTTAAGGTTTTGGTGGTGGAAGGACTGGAGAGCTGCAAATTCTTGTGGAGGCACCTGTTTTCCAAGTACTTTTCTGACATGGATAGAGAGATGATTTGGAGAACTTCTGATAGGTGCTAATTAGGTGCTGCTCATGGGGACAAATACTTCAAGAATCATCAGTATAGGGTTACCCCTTCCAATGACACATGCTGCTTGAGATAGAGGGTCTTTATAAGTTATTGTGACTGAACAAATTGACAGAATCTCTGAGTTGAAACATCAGAGGCCATTTTATCTAATCCATACCCAAATAAGAAGAATCCTTTCTATACTCTCCCGCAGAAAGTGACTTTCCAGAATCTGTTCAAAGCACATTCAGTTGTGGGGAGGAAGACTGTTTGACTTCTGGATGCCTTTAATTGTGTGTTTTTTCTTGCATCAGAGTAAAATCTGCCTTTCTGCAAATTATAGTAATATTTCCTAGCTCTGTCTGGGCTAGGCAAATTAAATTTAGTCCTCCTTCTATAGGATAGCACTTCAAATACTTGAAGTCAGGTACCATGTGCTAGCTCCCTTAAATTTTCTCTTCCTATTAACCTCAGGCCAACCTTTAGTTAAGGGCTTTGTAACAGTTATTGTGTCATGGACCCCTTGGCAGTCTGGTGAAGTCTATGGAACCATTCTCAGAATGATGTTTTTTTAAATGCATATGATAAAATGCATAGGAGTACCAAGAAAACCAATTATGTTGAAATACAGTTATCAAAAAAAATTATGGACCCACGGTTAAGAACTCCTCTTTTAGTGTGGCTAGCCTTCTGGTCATGATCTTGACCATGCTGGTCCAGAGACAGACACAATCCATTGCTGGGTCAGTACTTGAAGCCTTTCCAGTGAGTAAGAGTTTGTACCCAACTGACAGCCTTTGAAATTCTGTTTCCACTTTCAGGTCATGATGAGGCATCAGGGGAGGACTTTAAGAGAGGAATGAGAAGCAAGTGTAGGGTAGTGGTAGAAGAATGGCTTGGAGTCACCCTGAGGAATGAGAATTACCTGAGTTCAAATTTCATTTAATAGCTACATGGCCCCGGGCAACTCATTCTACTTTTGGACCTCAGTTTCCTCATTTATAAAATAACGGGATTGGACTCAGTGACTTCTAAAGTCTCTTCCAACTCAGAGTCTGTGATTCTAAGAATGGGGAAAAATATGGCCCTGCCCCAATGATAGAAAATTTTATGGAATTGTGAATGAACATGAAGAAAAATGAGGAGTTGAGTTGCAATGAATGCTTATGGTGACACATTTTCTAGTCACTGATTGACTTTTTAAACCAGTGAGAGATTGTCCTCCTCTTTCATGACAACTTAGCAGCAGTACAGGGAAATTCTGACCACATTACTGAGAAACAAGGTAATGTGCTAACTGGAGTGGACAGACTTGGCAGTCACCTAGAGACAAAGTGATGGTCAGCTGTTTGTGTTTGCAGAAGTTACTTTGCCTACAGAACATGTCACACAACCCTGAACAAATGTGAGGTTTTGAATTATTTGCTCTAGTTAGCCTTCCCCAGGAGGTAGAAGAAAAATGGAGGGAGATTTCCTGAAGCTTATAACAGTCAGAAAACTTAAAAAATATTTTTAAGTGAATTTTTTAAGGGTTGAAAGCTTTACAGAATCTTGACAAATAATAATTTACTATTGTATTTGTCAGTTTGGAGCACTTTTAATATTCTAGAACAAGAATTCCTAAGCCATGATATATTTGCCAGGCAATGGTGTACCAAACTATTCACCCCATGTATACCAATTTTGGTTTCAGTTTGCATGCCCATAACAATTTATGTTTATAGCTAAGTACCACTTAGTGGGATTAATGAATCCTCTCAAGTGGATGCATTGTTCAAATTTGCACTGCATATTGCCATAAGGCTGGAACCAATGGCCATATTTTACACAATTATAACTTCGAATAGTATGAATTTGAATGCATGTGACCCCATCAGGGAATTTACTTTTAAGACCTGCTTAAAACTTTACATTATCTTTTCATTTGAACCTCACAACAAGTGAGTCAAGTACTACAGATAGTATTAGCTCCATTTTACAGATAAGGAAACTGAGACTTAGAGAGGCTATGTTACTTGTCCAGAGTTAGAAAATATTGGAGTGGGATCTGAATCCAGATATTCCAGACTTTTTGCATTCCCATCTCCTACATAGCGAACAGACAGCTGCCTATTTGGGGCAGTAGTGCTTTGGTCTTAGTCAGGAATCAATCAATCAACCAACCAAGATTTATTAAACACCTACTGTATGCCAGAGACTGTGCTAAGCACTAGAGATACAAAAGTAAAGAATGAAATAATACGTACTCTCAGGGAGCTTAAATTCTAACAGACTTATTTCAGATCTTGCCCCAGACACTTAATAACTATGTGGCCCTATGTAAATTTCTTAACTTCTTTCAGGCTTAGATGCCTGATCTATAGAGCTGGAATATTAATAGCTCCTACTGCATAGTGTGGTTGTGAGATCAAAATAGAAAATGTATGTAAATTGCTTCTCATGCCTTACAGCACCATATAAATGCTAGCTATTATGATTAGAGATAGGTAGATGGTGGAGCTGGAGGGAGAAAGACCTGAATTCCAATATGACCTCAGACCCCTACTAACCCTATGACCTTAAACTCCATTGGTCTCAGTTTTTTCAGTTGTAAGATGGGGATAATGATAGCACCCAACTTGCAGGGTTGTTGTGAACATAAGAGGAGATCATATTTGTAAAGTACTTGTCATAGTACCTGACTTAAGCACTATAGAAAAGTTGTTACTGTTATGACTGCTGCTAATACCACCATCACCACTACCACCACCACCAGTACTACTGCTATGACTACTACTACCACCATTACATTAGTACCATTACCACCACCACCACCACCACCACTACTACTACTAGTACTACAATATACTGCCTTTCTAATACTCAAGTCACTCAGGTGTCCTTCTTGCTTTTTCATTCATTCTCTCACACCTACCAGCCTGGGTCTCCTGCTAAAACCATCTAACTTTCTACCTGTCTTCTCTCTCCTTCCTCCAACCCCCTTGTACTTTTTCCCTGTAAACTTGTATTAAAGAATTGAGCTTAGGTGACCTGGCTGTAGAGTTCTAAATTTTGGACATATCATGGACTCACACACACTCAAATGTATATTTATATATACATATACATTTATATACATATATCTCACACATGAGTATAAGTATATATATGTATAAAGGTATATATTTCTCTCTTGTTCTTCTCCTTTATGATGCATTTTGGAAGAATAACTGGAAATGGCCATAGGATTAAGGAATGGCAGAGCAGGAAGGAATCCTCCTAAGTAATCCAATCCAGAGTCAGCAAACTATAGTCTGACGGTCAAATATGCCTGTTTTTCTATTGTCCATGAGCTGAAAATGGTTTTTATGTTTATAAATACAATAAAACTGTTACCAATAGAGAGTGTACAGTAGTATAGAATCAGTCTTCAAGGAACTTTCTAACATAGTATGGCACAGTACCACATGAGGGCTATCTCTATTAACATAAACATAAGTAACCACATTACTTGCAGCTTTGTATACCATAATGATAGTGATAGCTAATACTATGCTTTTTTATGATCTATTACTTCCCCCAGGTCCTTTAATTTCTTTGTATCTCAGCTTCCCTGTGTATTGGGTGTAAGAATAAATTTGTTTTTTTACTTTGGTTCTAGTCATATAATGAAAGGAAAATAAACTACAGAACACCTCTGTAGGCATTTGTGATTATTAGCAAGTCAAATGACCAAAAACCTAACACTTATAATGGCGTTTTATCTGAAATTATGAATATATATATATGTGTGTGTGTGTGTTGATAATCATTTAATAGAAATTTTGGACTTTAATAAGGGCCCAAGCCTGAACTAATCAATCAGACTGCTTTGCTTTACTCTAAAAATGCCCTTTTCTGTGTCAGCAATTTCAAAGACGTGTTTATGACAGGATGTCTGCAACCAGAGTGGTGGGATTTTTTCCTTATCTTGTATCACAGAGACACATGCTATACAGAGGAAAGTCAGTTGTCCTGGAATCATAAATTGTAACTGACACTACTTTGTTAATTGTCTTGTCTCACTGAATTTACAACTTGTTTAACTAAGTAAATTCCTTTCTCATGGTAAGGTGTATTTAAGCCTGGTCATTCTTCCATCAGGCAGTCAGAAGTTTTTCTGGCTCCATGATCATATAATCGCTAATTTAAAGGGAATAAACTGTATGCTTTTAACCTGTTTGCCTTTTAAACTAAACTAAACTTCCAGGTCAACAATGTATGCACACATATGCACAAGTGACATATATACCAACACACACATATACATAATATCTATTAAAGAGTAGAAATGTTAATTAGCAAAAGCATCAAATGACTGACAGATTAATAAATAAGAGTTGTTAATACAGTAAAAAATATCTATTTGTTAGATTAAAAATCTAATGCTTGGTTAGATGATTCAATACTGGTATTAGCTGAATCTAATTTCCAAGTGAAATATTTTAAATTCAAACACATTTACTCATTAATTAAGATGTAATGAAGGTTAAAATGTTTCTTAAAACCAACAAAAGATTAACCGTTGTAGTAAGTTGTTAACAGGACTCTGATTAATAAGGTAATGGGATTGTATATATGGAGGCATTGTATCCAGAATGAGTCAGGTTATAATCCTGTTATGCAACACTTAGCAGACATTGCCTGGCACATAGTAGGTGTTGAATAAATGCTTATTGACTGTGCTCTGCCCTGGTCATACCCTTCTGGAATATTGCATTCAGTCATAGAATTGTAGGGTTTAGAGTTGGAAGGGGATTTAGAAAAGGTCTAGTCCAATCTCCTTATTTTACAGATGAGGAAATTGAAACCCAGAGAGATGAGATGACTTGTGCCAGGTCACACAAATTATGTTGGAGTTCATATTTGAGGAGTGGGAATCCAGGGGTTTTTCACAGGGAGGACGTTGGTGAACTGAAATAAGTCTAGATGAAGGCCACCAGGCCAGGGAGTGGGATGGACACAATGATAACTGAGGATTGCTTGAGGGATCTAGGAATATTTATGTATTTGTTGTTGATATTATATGATATAATACATTTATACATGATAGTATATTTATATATTATACATAACATCATATATTCATATCATTTATAATATATTTAATGTTTATTCTGCAGAAAGAAAGACTTAGAGACGACATGAGTATTTGTTAAAAGGTTGATTTGTGGAAATGGAATAAGACATGTGCAAGTCCTGTCCTAAGACCATTGATGTGGGATTTTCTCCTTATTTGTGGAGATAAAGGTCCTGCCCTGTATGAGAGTCAGGGCAGAGTTGCTCAAGATGGAAGAGCTTTAGTCAGTCCAGGAGTTATACTTGTTCTCTCCTTCCCAAGAGGGCCAAACTAGGACCAATGGGCAAAAGTTGAAGAGAAGCTGGTTTAGACCTGAGGTGATGAAAATGGTGAATGCTCAAATGGATTGGTGATTGCATCAGTTTGGCCCTCCTACCAGTCATGGAGATCATAGCCCATCCATGCCTGCCCACCCTATCGTTCTTCCTTACATCTGCCCATAAGTTTGTTGTAAGAGATGTCTACCATGTTGGAGGGCTTTCCTTGCTTTCTCATGACATGAGGATGGTACCAGTGAAGACCTCTACCTGCCCATCTGCCATCCTTTCCTCTTGCGGTGTGACCAGCTTATCTTTTCTTCCTACTGTACATTTCTTGAATAACTATATTTTTCTTTCCTCATTAGTGAGACGTTGCAACCTGATCAACCCACTCTGCACCTCATGATTGCCCTTCTGTGATATTACTATCAGGAACAACATTTTCCTGATAGCTAGAACTATCTGACAATTTAATAAGTAACTGAGGGATAGAGTGAGTTTGCTATTGCTGGAACTCTTTAAAACAGGACTAAATGATCACTCTTTGCAGGTTTTGTGGAGAGGATTATTTTTTAGTTAATGTTTAGAATTAAACTTTTAAAAAATATTTTATTTTTTTCCCAGTTACATATAAAGACAATTTTAACATTCATTTAAAAAAATTTGTGTTCCAAATTTTGTTTCTCCCCTTTACCTCCTCCTTCCCTGAAAGGGTAAGCAGTTTGACACAGGTTATACATGTTCAATCATGCAAAACATATTACCATAATAGTCATGTTGTGAAAGAAGACACAAATTCAAAGGAAAAAAAGACATGAAAAAATACAGAAAGTGAAAAGTAATATGCTTTGATATTCATTCACATTCAATCATTTCTTTCTCTGAAGGAGGGATAGCCTTTTTTATCATGAGTCCTTTGGAATTGTCTTGGATCATTGCATTGCTGAGAAGAGCTAAGTCATTCACAATTGATTGTTGTACAGTATTGCTGTTACTGTGTACAATGTTCTTCTAAGGATTAGAAGACTTTTAAGGTCCTTTCCATGTCCGAGATTCCACGATTATGATGGGTTACATTGTCATTCTGTGTTATACAGTGATTAGGGCAGCTAGGTGGCATAGTGGATCGAGCACCAGACCTGGTGTCAGAAAGACCTGAGTTCAAATTCAGCCTCAAACATTAGTTATATGACCCTGGCCAAGTCACTCAACCCTGTTTGTCTCAGTTTTCTCTTCTGTCAAATGAATTGGAGAAGGAAATGACAAACCACTCCAGTATCTTTGCCAAGAAAATCTCAAACGCGATGATGAAGAGTCAGACATGACTAACTGTAAAATAATTCTATTTCCTTTGCTTCTATCTATGTATATTATGAGTTTTGAAAGATGATGCCAGAGGTGTCATATTATGTAACTGACCTCTACTTCTTGGTGTATTTGTACATAGAACTTTTTGTTTAAGAACATTCTTCCTTTTGATTTATATTTTTTCTTGGCATCATTGGATACAGCATAGTGATTCACACAGCTAATTAAAATGAGAACCAGGGAAGTTAAGCAACTTGCTTAAGGTCAAGCCCCTTGCCAAAGGCTAAGCATCAAGTAAAATGGGGATTGAAATTTGTCTTGAATTTTTAGTCTGAGGCTCCTTTTGTCCCATTGCCTATCCTATTAGCTTATTTAAATTGACTTTCTGGAATCTGCCTTGATGGAACTTTTTTCAGGTGTGACATGCTATGACTTTTAGCTTTTTTTAATAACACAAATGAAAGCCACAGATTTCCTAGACTGCATTTCCAGAGAAGAAATTATTGAACTAGTTTCCTCAAACTCTTATCTGAGGTTGTTATTCAGTCATATCCAACTCTGTATGATCCCATGGACCAGAGGCCCTTCTACTCTCTACTATCTCTCAAAGTCTGTCCAAGTTCATGTGTGCTGTTTATATGATACTATCTATCCCTGTCATCCTCTGTGATCCCCTTTCATCTTTTGCCTTCAGTCTTCCCCAATATCAGGGTCTTTTCCAATGAGCCCCATCTTCTCATTATGTGACCAAACTATTTAAACTTCACTTAAGTATTTGACCTTCCAGTAAATAACCTGAATTAATTTCTTTAAGTATTTACTGACTTGATCTCCTAGCTGTCCAGGGGCCAGCTTAAAAGTCTTCTCTAATACCATAATCTGAAAGTATAGATTCTGTGGAACTCAGCTTTCCTTCTGTCTACTCTAAAAGCTGTACATTGCTACTGGTTTTTTAAATTTACCATGTGGACCTTTATCAGCAAGGTAATGTCTCTACTTTCTAGTATGCTATCCTGATTTCCCAGAACTTTCCTTCCAAAGAATAAGCATCTTTTAAAATATTTTCTTAAAAATTATCTATTTTTAGTTTACAACATTAAGTTCCATAAACTTTTGAGTTCAAAATTTTCCCTCTTCCCTTCCCTCCCTTCCTCCCTCCCCATGATGGCATACAATCTGATATAGGCTTTACATATATGTATTCACATTAAACATATTTTTGCATTAGTCATGTTGCAAAGAAGAATTAGAACCAATGGAATGAATTATGAGAAAGAAGAAACAAAAAAGAGAGAAAGCAAAATAGTTATGCTTCGACCTGCACTCAGACTCTATAATTTTTTCTCTGGATGTGGATGGTATTTTCCATCATGAGTCTTCTGGAGTTGTCTTAGAGCCATGCATTTCTAAGAAGAGCCAAGTCTATCAAAGTTAGTCATTGTACAATGTGGCTATAACTGTACAATGTTCTCCTGGTTCTGCTCCCCTCATTTAGCATCAGTTCATGTAAGTCTTTCCAGATTTTTCTGAAGTCTACTGAGCAAGCATCTTTTCATTTCATGGCTACAGTCATTGTATGCAGTAATCTTTGAGTCTAAGAATATGAAATCTGACATTGCTTCCATTTCTTGTCCCTCTCTTTGCCAGGAACTGATGGGACCAGCTGCCAATATCTTGGTTTAGCTGATCTGATGTTAAGCTTCATGAAGTCAACTTTTACACTCTCCTCTTTCACCCTCATCAAGAGACATCCTAATTCCTCCTCCCTTTTTGCCATCAGAGTAGTATTGTTTGCATATTTGAGATTGTTAATATTTCTGCCAGCAACCTTGTTTCTGACTTTTGATTCCTTCTGCCTGGTATTTTGCATGATGTATTCTGAATGTAAGTTAAAATAATAAGGTGGCCACATACAACCTTGCTGTACTCCTTTCCCAATCTTCAACCAGTCAGTTCACTTCTGATTGTTGCTTCTTGATTCACATACAGATTCCTCGGGAGACAAGTAGGATGATCTGGTACTCCCATGTCTTTGAGGACTTGCAACATCTTGTTATTCACACAGTCAAAGGGCTTAGTGTAGACCATGAAACAGAAGTAGATATTCTGGAACTCCCTTGCTTTTTCCATAATCCAGCAAATATTGGCAATTTGGTCTCTGGTTCTTCTGCTTCTTTGAAAACCAGCCTGCTCGTTTGATAATTCTTGGTTGATATATTGCTGAAGCCTAGCTTGCAGAATCTTAAGCATAATGAGTGAATTTGTTCAGCAATCTGAACATTCTTTGGCATTGTCCTTCTTTACTACTGAGACGTGAGCTGATCTTTTCCAATCCAGTGACCATTGTTGAGTTTACCAAATTTTCTGGCATTTTGAGTGCAGCACTTTGACAGCTTCATCTTTTAGGATTTTAAATAACTCAGCTGGAATTCTGTCGCCTCTGTTAGCCTTATTATTAGTAATGCTTCATAAGGCTTTAAGGCTTCAATCTCTAGGAATGTCTGGTTCTAGATCAGAAACTACACCATTGTGGTTATTGGTGATGTTAAGCTCTTTCTTGTATAGTTTTTCTCTATATTTTTTCCACCTTGTCTTAATCTCTTCTACTTCTGTCAAATTCCTGATATTTTTGTCTTCTATCACACAAGTTTTTCAGTGAAATATTCTCTTGATATTTTGAATTTTATTTTTCCCCTTTTTTAATTAGCATTTTTATTTAAAGTTTTGAGTTCCAAAGTCTATCGCTTCCTCCCTCTGTCCCCTACCCTCTTCCCAAGATGGCATGGAACTAGATATAGGTTTTACATGTGCAATTATGTAAAAAACTATATTAGTCATTTTGTATAAGAAGACTCAAACAGAAGGAAAATAAAAGAAAGTGAAAAATGGCAATTCAAACAATATCAGTTCTTTCTTTGGAGGTGAATGGTATTATTCATCATTAGTCCTTTGGGATTTTCTTGGGTCATTATATTGCTGAGCACAGCTAAGTCATTCATAGTTCTTCATCAAACAATATTGCTATTAATGTTTACAACATTCTCCTGATTCTATTTACTTCACTATGTATCAGTTCATGTAAGTCTTTTCAGGTTTTTCTAAACTCATCTTGCTTATCATTTCACAGCACAATAATATTCCATTCCAATACTATACCACAGCTTGTTTAACCATTCCCCGATTGATGGGCATCTCTTTGATTTCCAAATCTCAGTCACTACAAAAAGAATTGCTATAAATATTTTTATACAAATAGGTCCTTTCCCCCTTTTTTGGAAGTTTTTGGGATATATGCTTAGCAGCAGTATTGCTTTGGGTATAGTTCCAAATTGCTCTCCAGAATGGTTGTATCAGTTTACAACTCCACCAGTAGTGTATTAGTATCTCAGTTTCCCCACATCCCTTCCAACATCCAACATTTTCCATTTTTCTCAAATTATTCTTGAAGAGATCTTTTGTCTTTCCTATTCTGTTTTCTTCTATTTTTTATACTGCTTATTTAAGAAAAATTTCAATCAATTAAATATTTGTGTCTCACTCAATATATTCCTCTTTTGACATGTCTGGATAATGAGGGGAAGGAGTTTACTTTTTGTACAACCTGCATTTTTCAGTGTCAAGAAGTTAGTTGAAAGAAGGGAAGAGACACATGGTGTCAGTCGATTGGCCCACCTAGTTTTCAAAATAGTTTGCCCTCTAATTTTTGAGAATAACTACCGGACAAATGTTGACACTATTTAATAGTGTAGTCTTTTCACCAAGCTGGATAAAGAAGAGAAATGAGCCATGATATTTTGTGGAGTTTCTAGGTGGTTAAGAAGTCATTTATATCTCTGTCTGGGTCCTGGATAGATCCTTGTCAGGATCTCTAGATATAAAAACGATGAAATCCCTGGAGTCAGCTATGGAAAAATACACATCAGGGTTTCTCCTACCACCTGGAGTTTTGTCAGGGATAGCATAGCCTCTTATGTTCCCAGGTGAGTCTCATAATAAACCTATAGGGAGATTCAATTTTTTGCTGAGCAGCATCATGGGACAGGTGACACCAAAGGACATCTCCTGACTTCAGTTTTGGAACTGAAGCATTTTCCTCAACAACTGTGTTGATGACACCTTCCTTGCCCACTGCTATTTTTTTTAAAGTTGTATAGTAATTCAAGGGCAGCAGTGAACTGTGAGCATGCAGTGACAGCAGGAGTTCAGTAATTTGAGAGTGCCAAATTAAGAGCAAAGCAGATTTTAATCATATGCCCCTGAAAGGAAGGTGGCTCTGGTTTATTTCCAAATTTTGCCTCCATTTAAAGGAAAGGGGAGGTTTTTATGCTGTTATGCAAGAACTTTTTTTTTCTCTCTCTTTTCTTAAATTTCTTTAGTATACTTACCCAGAAAATAATGCCTACTTTAAAAAACATTCTGCTTGCCTCATTTTAACAATTAGTCATGTATGGAAAGCACTTTCTAGGTGCTATAAAAATTCTACAAGTAAGACAGACACCCTCTTGTCTAGGAATTTATAGTCTGAAGGCAATGTTGAAAGGCTCCTTGCTCTCTCTTTAGGGAGGGAAGGGTAGTTACAGTGATTTTTTTCATTTCTGCAAATTGACTGAAAGTCTTTATCTAAAAGATAATCAATTAGACTTATTAATTATCTGATTAGTTCAGGCTGTACAGAGATGTGAATAGTTTGGGCCCTTAAAATCATTTCCCCTCCCAGGCCACCCTCCCCTCCTCAGTATTTTGGGGAACAATCTATCCAAAACCAATGTTGAGCTGTTTATTTTGGCCATATCGTTATCCAGAGATTGCTCTTTCAGGGACATGGTAGGCATGGGTAGTTGCAGTGAGTTCTTGGATTTCAGTCCTGGGGTCAAAATGACTTAGTGACTGCTATCGCCCACCATTATAGCAGGTAGCTTTAAAAAGACATTGACATCTAGCAATCTCCCATCAACAAACTTTTGCTTTCGTTAAATAGGATGTTGGTACTGGCAGTTGTATTCTGTGACCTGGGAGTGTTGAATACATTCCCTTCATGTCTCATTCAGTCCAGCTTTCCTTCTACAAAGACAGGCCTTTGTTCAATCACAGGTCTTAGGGTTATAGATATAGGCATGACGATTGAACCCCTTCATTTTATAGAGAAGGAAACTGAGGTTCAGAGACGTGGCCATGGTCCCACAGGACCTAATCTAATCTAACCTTAGTTTTCAGAGCCTCACAATTCAACTTCGATCCTGCAATAGACTTGAGCTTTCCAAACTCATAGGTTTCTAGCTGAGAGTGATCTTAAGGTAACTGAGTTTAATTCATTTATTTTTCAGATGAGCAATCTGAGGCTTAAAGAGGTTAAATGACTTTTGCCATGATAATACAGCTAGTGTTAGAGGGAGGATTGGAGTCAATCTTTCCATCCAAACATTACTTCTTCATCAAGTAGTTTGAGTGTAAATGGAGGAATATATGCTCTGTATGTATCAGAAACATTTGTGGGATTGGTGTAGGATATTCCTCAAAATGTGCTGTTTTATTTTTTCAGAAAGGGCTTAGGATCATAGAATTCTAAGGGACCTTAAAACCCCCTGATATGAAGAGGATTGAAATAACTTGCTTAACTTAAAAACCAAGCTGCTCCTTGAATCCACATCTTTTCACTATATCCCTCCCGCTTGTAATGTCTAGGTACAAATCTCATTCCTCAGCTTATTTTTTCTTGGCTACTGATTAGAAATGAGTGATATACGGAGACTAAGCAGAAAAACACCCCCTAATTCTTGCAGCCACTAATTGCTGAGGAGTTAATAACACCTTCGTAAATAGCAAACTTTTCCCCTTTTGATTTCCTCCTTGGAGTGGGTGTGGGTGATTCCTTGAAGTGATTGGAAATAGCTTGTCTTGGAAGAACCTTTAAAAAAAAGAAAACAAGGATAGAGGCAAACACCTTTATTCTCTTTGTCGTGTACATGTTTGTGCTTCTGAGTTCCACATTCCCATGCCAGGTTTTTTTGGGAGGTGTTCACTTCTCTTCTTTCTCTCTCTTCCTTTGTAGTCTGGTAGATAAAAGACTTCTTTATCCTTTTTTTCTTTCTTATAGCTCTGGGCTTGCCTGGATGTCCAGCTAACATGATTCTAAAAGCAAACCTTTAAACTAAAGGCTACTCTTTTGGAATTCTGTTCCCTCTGTGGAGGGTGAAGAACATGAAACGGATGGGGAAAGACATTTGAAATGAAAGATCACTGATGAAACTTTCTTTGAAGGAATGCTGGCAGCTGTGTATCTTAGGAGAAGTGATGGGGTGAAGGAATGAGTAAAGGAAGGAGAAAGGCCTGGAGAGAAGAAGAGGAAAGCGACAGTAGTACATAGTGAAAGGGAACGGCAAAGAGGTTTACTCAATGAGTAACGTCAATGCCTTAAAGTAAGGTGAAAAAAATGAATGGAGGTGGTTTCCATGTTGCTGTTTTATCTGCCTTGCAGATGAGTTGGATAATTACGTTTTCTTCAGTTTTCATAGTCAGTCTTCAGGGAAACTAAACTTACCTGATTTTAATTTGATTTGATTCCATCCTTAAATAAGGCAATAAGTACAATAATATTCATAGAAGCAAACCCAGATATCTAGAAATTTCAGCCTTTTTAAGAGAATGGAAAAAATTTTTATTTGAAAATATAAGCTGATCTTTAGCCACCCTGAGAGGGTAGAGGGGCCAGTTGGGCAGCATATATGACTATAGATGTGGATGCCTGGAGCTCTCACCTTTCCTGAGGTTCTAATTAGCTTTCTGTTATCTTTTGTATTTTCTGCAACACCATGATTAATAACTAACCTCTCTGAGCCTTTATTACCTCACCTCTAAAATGTTAACCATCATTCATAAAGAGGTTGGATTAAATGGCCTTGGAGGCCGCTTCCAGCTCTAATTCTCTGATACCATGTAAGTATTAATCTTTAACTGATTTTCAGCAAGTGTAATGGTTCAGTTTCATTGGCTTTTGTATAGAAACGCATTGCATTAGCCTTGGAATCTTAGAATCTGACATTATGTGGGGATAGAGCTTGAAAAATCAGCAAACCTTCCTGACCTCAGTTTCCTCTTCTAGGAAATGATAAGGTGAGACCCTATGGTCTCTGAGACCTCTTGCAACCCTAGTTGTAGGCTCTCAATGTTCCTTTCTAAATTTCATATGTTGTGAGTAGGTTGCCTCTTTGCAAACTGCTTAACTCACAATAACCTTGTGAAGTAGGCAAGGCAGGTATTGCTATCCCCACAGATCTGTGCACATGATTAAATAGATCTGATGAAGAAAGCAAGAGAGCCCGAGCCATTTAGCTTGAGGTAAGGTTGTGGGTAACTTACTAATTTTCCCAAACAAGATAAAGGGACTTTTTACCAAAAGGGCAGAGGATGGAACAGTAGGAAGTAGGTCTAAGTTGTAAAATGGACAAAAGGAAGACATTTTTGATGAAGGAATGAAGAAATAAGATGCCACTGGAGATTACGGAATTTTATTGCTTCTTAAACATAGGGTATGAGAGTTCGTTTACTCTAGTCATCTGCTTTTCAGATATGGAAACCTAAGTCCAAAAGAGACAACTGATTTATCCCAGGTCAAATATCCCATTAGTGTCAGGGCATAGACCAGCATCCAGGTCTCTTATCTTTCCAGGAATAATTGAAATAATTAACGTTAATATAATTTTTAAGGTTTTTAGAGAGCTTTTATATACATGATCTCATTTAAGTTTGGAAATAGCCTAGTGAGGTTGTTGCTATATCAGAAATTTTTGGGGGAGAATGACTTCAGTTTATTTATTTTAAAATTTATTTAGTATTTTATTTTGCCCCAATTACATGTAAAAACATTTTATCATTCAATTTTAAAACTTTAATTTCCAAATTCTCACTTTTCCTCCCTTTTCACCCCCCTTCCCCATTGAGAAGGCAAGCAGTTCAGTATAGGTTATACTTGTGTAACATTGTGTAATCATGCAAAACATATTTCCATATTAGTCATATTGTGTAGGAAACATAGACTAAAAAACTCCTCAAGAAAAATAAGGAAAGTGTGCTTCAATCTGTATTCAGACATCATCAGTTATTTCTCTGGGAATGGATAGCATTTTACACCATAAGTTCTTCAGAGCTGTCTTAGATCATTGTATTGCCAAGTACATCTAAGTCATTAAGTCATTCACAGCTGATCGTCTTAGAATATTGTTGTTACTTTGTACATATTTCAATTTGCATCTGTTCATATTAAGTCCTTGCGGGTTTTTCTGAGATCATCCTGCTCATCATTTCTTATAGCACAATAGTATTCCATCACAATCATATAGTACAATTTGTTCAGTCATTCCCCAGTTGATGGGCATCCCTTCAATTTCTAATTCTTTGCTACCAGAAAAGAGCTGCAATAAATACTTTTGTACACATAGTTCCTTTTTCTTTTTGTTTTTTTTTTTTTATCTCTTTTTGGATACGGACCTAGTAGTGGTATTGTATAGCAGAAATTCTTAACCTAGGGATAGATTTCTCAGGGTTGGTGAACCTGGATGAAGAAAAAAAAATATCTTTATTTTCACCAAACTCAAAGTGAAATTTAACATTTCTTTTTGAAACGGAACCCATTGTATAAAGTCTCTTGTTCTATAGTCATTATAATTTGCATTTTGCAGTTGAGGAAACTGAAGCTCAGAGCAATAGTAAGTGTCATGGTCAGACAGATAGAATCAAAGGCAAGATTTAAATGCAGGTCTTCAAAGTTCCAAGTCCAACATTCTATCACTTTCTTTTTTTGTTGATTGTTTCAATTCATTTCAGTTGTGTGCAACTTTCCATGACCCTCTTTGGGGTTTTCTTAGCAAAGACATTGGAGTGGTTAGCCATTCCTTCTCAAGCTCATTTGACAGATGAGGAAACTGAGGCAAATAGGGTTAAGTGACTTGCCGAGGATCATATAGCTAGTAAATGTCTGAGGCTGGATTTGAACTCATGAAGATGAGTCTTCTCGACTCTAGGCCTAGCAGTCTGTCCACTGTGCCCGTAGCTCCCTCACTTTCTCTATGCTGCCTGAAATAGCATATGTAATCAACCTGAAAGTTGACCTTTTGAGAACTTTTTTTAGCTATTAAAATAATTAGATTTTCAGGTGCTTTGATTTTCCCATTTTGCAGGTTTGGGATGAGTGGTGACTTTGGGTCTTCTAGTGGTACTTTCCAGTGATTGAGGAGACCATGAATAGGTTGGAAGAGGATAATGAATACTGTTATTGTCATTGTCACTGTTGTTGGCCTTTGTTCTTGACAAGGACCAATGACCAATGAGTTTTTCCCATGAAATGGCCAATAATGAATGTTAGAAAGGGACTATTTTGGAGGCTTATGAATCGACCCTGTGATTTCTGTTAAGAGAAAGATAAAACTGCTGTCAAACTCTCCTCTCATTGACCAAAGCATTTAATATATTTAAATGCCCACAATTGGACAAATCAAGAAGACACAGAGATAGAAAGGAAAAGAGGAAAAGGGCAGAGAGGGAGAATCTTTTAGATTCTCCATCCTTGTCCTTATGCCAACAAATTCAAGTCCATGTAAATTGAGGAAGGTTGATGAGATGACCTTCTAACTTCATTTCAGATCTAAATCTGTGGGCCTATGATCTGAAGTCCCCCGCTACCTTTGGATGAAACTAGAAGTTTGAAGGGTTCAAGCAGAGATTGCTTTCAGAACTGAAAGATGGCTAACCCTTCTCAGGCTCACTTTCCTATCTCATAGGGCTCTTTAAAATGCTATGCTTAATACCAGAGACCCAGATTTGGTTCAGGCATGAGGCAAATCATTGATGAGTTCTCCTGCTCCAACCCTTTGCAGGTAAATATAATGGTTATTTGGGGAATGTGAAGTGGGTGGGTCATGTGTGTCCTACTCTACCTGTTCCAGTTTATCAAGGCTTGGA
Source organism: Potorous gilbertii (assembly GCA_028658325.1). Classification (NCBI taxonomy): domain Eukaryota; kingdom Metazoa; phylum Chordata; class Mammalia; order Diprotodontia; family Potoroidae; genus Potorous; species Potorous gilbertii. The sequence continues at coordinate 52,597,675 of CM053769.1, forward strand.
CTGAACATTGTAACTTACTATGTTATTCTCAGAAAGTTGGGGGTAGAAGGACTGTTGCATTTTTACAGATTCTCCCTCTTGATTGATGGAAAAAAAGGATGTCACTGATTTTTGGGGCCACTAATCTACCTCAGAGCAAATCTAAGCCTCTTAAGTAGGATTTGGTAAATAATGCCACAAATGTCCTTGTGACTGCAAGAGACTTGAAAATTCAGCTAGATTAAGATCACATCTGCCCTGGAGAAGAGCAGCTCTGTTTGTTAACTCCCTTTATAAAGTGCCCAGCACAGCACTGTGAGCACATAGGTTTTTTGATGACTTTGAAGATTACCTTTTGGAAAATATAATATGCATACTGAAAATGCAGGACGGTACAGGTGCCTCTTGAAGATGCTGTGTGTGTAGAGTTGAAACTTTCCAGTTTTATTAAAAGAAAAACCTTGGTTGCCCTCCTCTCCTTCCCTCCCTTCTCTCATTCCATCTGTTCTTTCCTTCTTTTCCCCTTGGAGCCCCTCTGTAACTCATTCCATCAGCAGACAAACAGCCCCTGACTCCTGACTGCTTTGTCTCAGCATTTGGCCAGCCTCACAGACCAGCCCTGGGTCACTGACATCAACTCATACAACCTTTTGAGGCTGTCTCTGTGGAGCTTCTTTCTGCTCCTGATCGAAGGGGAACAAGCCCTCCCAGAGATGAAGTCGAAATAGAAGAGAAAGAAGATGGTGAACTAGCAAGGGAATTGAGAAAAATAAGTAGGATGGGAAAACTACAAGAGAAATGGCAGTCTTCCAAGTTTGCAACTCGGAGCTATCCCACCTGCTTAGGGTGAAATGCTGCAGTTTACAGAATTTCCCAGTGGGATGAGTGTTTGTAAAATTATCCTACCTCCTCTGAATCAAAAAATAGCAAACTTCCATTTATGGCACACTAGAGCATTTACTATAGGAAATTCTCCCCTGGTTTTCCAGTGAGGGGAAGATTTTGGATCAGATAGTGAATATTTAATTGGTATAACTTGGAATATCTTTTCAGGAACCTTGGCGTCCTACTCTTCTGAGTTCCTCCTTGAACTGAAACTTTCAGTTTAACTCCAAATGACCTTAGTCTTTGCCTGTCCATCAACTTGTGGGAAATTTCCTACTTTGGAAATTAAAATGAAATCTAAAAAAGCCAACAAAGCAATGTGATTTCTGTTCTTTTTTTAACAAACGTTCCCTTAATGACTAATGCTCAAACCCGATACCCTTGTACTGATTCTTCACTATTCTAGAATCTGCCATGGTAGAAAACTGTCCATGATAGAGGCTTTCTGGGCTGGGGAGTAAGGATTGGCTGTAGCTGGAAGATTCCTACTTAAAATATTTGATTGATTAGAAAGAACCAGAGTCAATTGCCTGGGACTCTAAGCTAAGGGAACAGATGCAGAATGTCTCAATGGCATCATAAGCAGGAGTTGGTAGTAGAGTCAAACAGAATTTTTGGGAAGGAGTGAGAGACTTGGTCAGGGGTGTGTGTGTGTCAAGGTGAAAGTTCAGTACCACCTTAGTAACAGAGAGGGTCTGAGTCTTTCACAGAATTCGCACAATTTGCAGCATTATTTTGTGAGCATGCATGTGTGTGTATTTGTTTGTTTTGGGTAGGTTCTGCCATCCAACTTCCCCCTAAATTAGTTCTAGTTGAATTATTTCTTGATGCTGGCAGCATTACTTTCTAAGCAAACAGCCATTTCACAGTGACAGCAAACACCTCAATTTTTCAAATAAGAAAATAGACTATCAGAAAACTGACGAGGGATACAAACTACTTTTATGTTGGCACATGGAGGCTGCAGTGACCCCTCTGGGCTTGTGCCTTGCTTCTGCATCTCCAAGTGGCCCTAGGAAAACCCATGTTAGTGGGTCCTTGGCCTCATGTTCTTATAGGCTTCCCCAGGGCAGAAAACATTCCCCTCTTCTTCTCATCTCTTTCTCAGCAAAAGAACGTAATAACTTGCCTGGCCACTGGGCACTCTATGTCTCAGATAATTCCTCAGCCCATAAGGAATATCTGGGATAACATCCTTTTCCTGCAGTTACTTAACTAAATGTGGCACATGCCTAATGAGAACTTACCAGTGAAAAACAAGTCTGACATCCTGTGTGCCATTAAAGACTTGGTGATGGGGTAAATGCAAAGTTTACACAACAGATCTGATTTTCTCATTAATCCCCTCTGAAGGTAGAGTGTGAAATAGTGAGCCTTGGTTCTGTAGCTGTTATTTTCCTAATTTCCTTCTTCCGTTGTAAAGCAGTTAGCTTTGTGAAGCAAGTCAGTGACTGGGGCAGATAATGTGGCTATTTGAAATCAGCACTTAATGATTTTGTGACCTCATGGGGTAGGGAAAAGAAGAAATCAGGGCCGGTTACAGCATTTTGCTGTCATTAAAGCTTTTTATTAATGGTAAAATAGGAGGGTGAGTTTATTCCAGGCATTTCCTATTTGCCTGGGAGCCCACTAAGCTCCTTCCATGACCTAAAACTGGTATAAATGAGTAGAAATGGACTTTGGCTTGGTAGAAACAGTGCATAGAAATTGTATTTTTGCTGTGAATACAACCATTGAATTTCAGCATTGGAAGAAACCTCAGGGGACATCTAGTTCAACCCACACTTGAAGAATAATCTTCACTACCCTGCAGTGTACTCAATAAGTAGTCATTCATTTTCTTGAAGACCTCCAGGGAGGGGAAACTCAGTAGGCATTCCCCTGCCACTCCCCCCACCCATTTCCCACCCACCATGGCAGGCTATTTTATTTTTGGATGACTCTAGTTCTTAGGAAGGAGCAACTTGGTGGCACAGTGGATAGAGTGTTGGATCTGGAGACAGCCAGGAAGATTACGCTGTCTCTCGGTTCCTATCTGGCCTTAGACACTTACAAGCTGTGTGACCCTGGGCAAGTCACTTCATCCTATTTGCCTCAGTTTCCTCATTGTAAAATGAGCTGCAGAAGGAAATGGCAAACCACTCCAGCATCTTTTCCAAGAAAATCCAAATGGGGTCATGAAGAGTCAGACATGACTTGTTGGACAACAACTACGCCAACAGTATATAGTCTGTGTCTATGCACTTTCTTCCAACCACATCCCATTTTCATTATCGAGACAGTGTTTGAATAGGTCTGCACTGAGTAGCTTGAGGTGTGAGCATTTTTTTTTATCATTTCTTTTAGATTTGCACTAATTTTAAATTTTGCTCAAACAAGCGAGCCATCTGAGTATACATAGACAACTGATTCAGAAATGAATCCCACATAAATAATGAGTAATTGCTTGTCTGCTTGAACATTGTGTATTCCTTTTTTTATGATGTTAGACCATGTTAACCATGTCTATAGACAATTGTTTCTTTTCCTGGACAAAATTTCATGATACAGAGTTATGAGCCTTCTCAGTCATCTACAAATCTTTAGATTCTTTTCTTCCTTATTCCTGATCCATTTTGTCCCAATTTATTTCTCGCCATCCTTGTCTACTCCTCTCTTTGTGCTGAAGTCATTGAGTATCAGACAATATGTTGAGATGTGGAGGGTCTTATTGGATTCTCTATAGAACTTTTCTACCTCTTATCCTTTGCAACAGATGTTGAATAAACAAGCACTGATTAAGCATTTACTTTGTTCCAAGACTGTGCTAAGTGCTGAGGATAGAAAGTCAAAGACAGTCGGAACTCACCCTCTAATCTTACATTCTACTGTAGTTTAGCTGATGTGAACCAATTGTCATAACCAGGGGACTAGAAAAAGCCTAAAAACCACCTTAAGAAACACTTGATATACTTGCCAAGCAGTGAATTGTCAACCCAAGGCAACAATGATTTAGAATATAAGTTGTTTGTAACATATTATGTAGAATAAGGGAGAATTCAATAGAGGATGAAAACCATTTAAATAAAATGTAGCAAGAAACTTAGCTAAACAAAGTAGTACCAAGAGCATTTAAGGATGAAAATGTAAGGAAAACAAAGAGAAGAAAAGTGGAAAAGATGTGCAAATATTTTTAGTGTAAAGTAAGTGTTGGTGATGTGTGTCAGTAGGTGAGAATTGCCCCTCACCCTATAAATATCTTCATCCACTGACAAGCAGCTAGAAGGCGATATAGTATAGTTGATAGACCCAGGAATATACCATGAGAAGATTCCAGTGGGAACCTATACTGCCCACAGGAGTAAGCCTCTCTCCCTTCTCTCTTTTTGCCAAATTTTGGCTCACTAATATCTAATAAAAGAACACAACTCGCTTCAGGTTATTAATTGCTCTCCCTGTTTATTATTTCTCCTGATTATCCCCTTAGACTGGCTAAAGAAAACTGTTGTAGGTTGACTCTAGGCTTGTGATATCTAAGGGAATAAGTCATTGTTCAGCTGCCTTCATATCCTGAAGAGTGGAATAATGTATATAGCACTTTTATGCAGATTTACCCTCTCCCCACCTCTGTTATTATAAATACTATCAATTAAATAATATCTAATGAAAAACAATATTTAGCTGCGACTAATTTCTTTATAAAATAATGAAATAGAGTGTAAAAAGATAAAGAGAATGTCGGGGGGAAGGGAACATGTAAAGACTGGTTCTTTGTAAATAACAGTAGCTAATGCAAAATGTTTCTGACTACAGGTATAGGAGTATTGTGGTTCAGTCGTTCCTGACTCTGTTACCCCATTTGGGGTTTTCTTGACAAAGATCCTGGAATGGTTTGCCATTTATTTCTTCAGTTCATTTTACAGATGAGGAGACTAAGGTAAACAGAGTTAAGTGACTTTCCCAGGGTCACACAGCTAATAAGTGTCTGAGGAAGGATTTGAATTCAGGTCTTCCTGACTCCAGGGCTGGTGCTCTATCCCTCAGAGTGTCTTAGAAGAGATCTGTGACCATTCAAAAGAGTTTAGCCTCATCATACTTATTGGAAAAAACCAAGTGGATGAATTCTTGTTTTCTGGATTTTGGCATGCATCCGGATGGATAGCCATCCATATTTATGTGTGTATATGTATGTATACACATGTACTTAAATACTCACATATATATATATATGTGTGTGTGTGTGTGTGTGTGTGTGTGTGTGTGTCTTCGACAGACAGAACAGATGTACAATGATTTGAATTAAAATAGAAGAAAATGAGTGGCTGCATTGCCTTTGGGAAATTTTGAGGCTTATTTAATAACATCAAACTTACCCAGAAACTAAGGCTTATGTTTTCAATGCCAGTTTTCTGTTGGTGGTATTATATAGCAGTGATACATGGAATACTATATTCTGGGAATATGACATATAAAGCAATGGTGAACCTATAGGAGGCCATACTCAAGTATCACAAAGGATGGGTAGCTATGGATGGATTTCTCTTTACATTGTTGGAGGAGCTGTACACATTGATAAAATCACAGATCCATTAAAGTCATTGAGTAAACCGAATTTCCTTTAATATCAGTCTATCCTTGTGAGCATCTGCAGCAGGTCAGTAAGAAGCATCATTATGAGGAAGAGAAAACATCTGAAAAATAAAAAATGTAAGTTGTAATTATCTTTTATTTTTTCGTGGTAATCACTGTGTCAGTAGAGATGTGTGAGAGGTTTCTCAGAGGGTATTTGCAGTAATACTCTAGGATGACTGCTTGGTTTAAAAAATATAACTTTGTTCTTTGTAGCTACAAAGTCATTTGTATCATTTTTGTGTAAGAAAAATGTGGACAATCACATCTGTGAGTAATTGTGAGTTATGTCCAATTGTTTCATGGCTTAGCTTTGTGCCCTGTAAATCTATTAACTCCCATGAAAGACAGTGAGAATTCTGTTTGCATAAAAATTTCAGGATGTTGTTCTTCTGGCCCCTGAAAAATTAATATATTATCTCATAAATCTGATAAAGGAGATGTCCTTACTCCTAAGTTTTCTGAAAAGGCAGTAATTTTTATTTACATATTTGAAAGAGAAGTCCTGATAGGATGTTAGAATTGGAAGTGATCTTTGAGATCCTCTGGTCTAACCCTCTCATTTTTGAGATGGGGAAAACCAGGGCCTGAGAGAGTAAGCAGTCCATTCCCATATCTGCTAAGTGGCAGAATGGGTTTTGAAACCAGGTCTTTGGATTCCAAATCCAGTGTTGTTTCTACTATATCACAACTCACACATATGGAAGCAGATGTTCAGAGATGTTAAGGTCACTCAGCTAGTGATAGGATTAAAATCCAGGTCTTCTGATTTCATGCCTACTACTTTTCTAACAAATCACAATGACTTCCATCTAATTGGATGGCATACATAATAGCATTAGTTGGCGTTTATATAGCAATTTAAGTTGTATTGTATTTGAAATTTATATATATATATATAAATTTAATTTTAAATTGTGCTGTATTTTCATTCTCAGTAACACTGAGAGCAAGGCACTTATTATCAACCCCATCTTACAGGTGAAGAAGTGGTGACAAACAGCTTAGTACACATGTAGGCACTAATAATTCCATACAGAATGACTGATTCAGTAAGCTGCTACATAAACCTACCTAAGAAGGGGGATGTCTCCAATTCAACTTGCCTAAAAATGCAAGTTGTTACTTATACTGCCTTCCCTCTCCTGCCACCTTATCCTCAGTTTGAATTTCTCTCTTGTAACCTCTTCCGACCAAGACCTTGGCTCTGCTCTCATTAGCCAGTCTGAGCACCAGTTCACTGGACAAGCCCACTAGCTTCCCTTTTCTCTACCCTTTGGCAACACTTGATGGCTTGACTCATCCTCTCTTGCCCAACTTGACCTTGGCCAACTGTGATCCTCCTGAGTATACTCCCCTTCACCATCTCCCAGATTAACCCCAAGAGGATTATCATTTTCTACTCCAATAAATGCCTTACTTCCTGGGGCTGTTGGAATGGCTGCATCGTGTAGTGGGAGGAACATGGGCTTGGCACACAGTATTAAGTGAGAGCTGGCATTTATAGGAAGGAGAGGAAGACAGTGATTACAGCTTTCTGACTCAAGATCCATAGGATAAGAGAGTTTTAAAAAAGCCCTGCTTAGGCCATCACCCAGCCAGGTGGAAGTGGAACAGTAGTAGGGAGATAGATAGAGAGAAAGAGACAGTGATCTATCCATTTTACTGTACAGCAGCTGCTTGTCCATTAAAAGAAAGAAGAAATAACCTAGAGAAAGGTTGGGGAAATGGTGGCCTCAAAGCCACATAAGGGCTTTTATTCTGTGAAGTTTAGATTCAGTCAAAGGGCTGCACTTGAGGACCTAGAGGGCCACATATGGCCTTGAGGCCTCAGTTTCCCCGTTCCTGATTTAGAGGATACATTCTGATCTAGCTGCTGTGTGACAAATTAGCTCCTTGTGCTTCCTTATCTTTTTTGTATAAAACAGCCCCACATTCCTGCCAGGGCTCTTGTAGGTGGTGGACACTTGAGTTATCAGATCTATTTCTCTCTCCATCTTGCTCCATAGCCCCCATGGTTGTTTGGAAGTGTAATTAAATCCACTCTATTCCAAACTTAGACGTTTCATCAGACTATGACATATTAGCATGGAAGCCCCTTAAAGGACAGGTCGATTTGGGATCAAAAGGATGATTATTGCCGCACCAGGGACCCTGGTGTACTCCTCTGTCCAGATCAGTTGGAAGCTCTATGGGAAGGATACCTATGTCCTCTTAGATTCCACCTCTCAGACTTCATAGTAACTAGGATATTCCCTTTGATTTTTAAGTAGCTAGACTCCTGCCAAGTTTTTCCAAGCTCATTGAAGTGTCACCAAGAAGTGTTACTGTTATTTACTTCAAAATGCCAAGGATCTGTGCTCCATAGATCCCTAACCAAATAAGGATTGTTATTGAATGTAATGCTTTTTTAAAACTCTTCTCTTAAGGACCTTGAGTCAGAAAGCTTTAATCACTGTCTTCCTCTCCTTCCTACAAATGCCAGCTCTCACTTAATACCTGTGTGCCAAGCCTGTGTTCCTCCCACTACACGATGCTGACATTCCAACAGCCCCAGGAGTGAGGCATTTATGGGAGTAGAAAATGGTAATCATCTTGGGGAGGTGGTGAAGGGGAGCGTGCTCAGGAGGACCTCGGTTAGCCAAGGTCAAGCGTTGTATATAACGATTTAAATTTGCAAAGCATTTTACATATGTTATATATATGTGTGTTACATATACATATATGTTATATATACGCGTATATGTCATATATACATACATATATGTATATATAGACATATATGTATAAAACAACAATCCTGTGAGGTAAGTGTTAATTCTTTCTCCACTTTGTAGAGAAGGTAACTGGGTCTCAGAGAGGTTAGATGATTTGCCCAGAACACACAGCTTGTAAATGTCTGAGGCAGGATTTAAACTTAGGTCTTTTGGATAAGAAGTCTAGAGCTCTATCTGTTATGTTTCTCAAAATTAAAAAAAAATACCCATAAAATAATAAATAAATAATAAAATAAAATTACTAAAAATGAATAATAAATATATCTCTGGATTGAAGACTGACATGGTGACTGGAATTAACTGTGACACCATTGCAGATTCTATGAGTAGAACGGTATCTATCTGATATTATTTTTCTCATATTTTTAGGACCTTCCCAGTACCATTTATGGAATCAGTTGGTCAGTTTCTCCTCTCCTATCAGGGCACATTGTTCTCTACCCCCTCCATGTGGTAACAGCAGGCCAGATGCCCACCTATCTATTGCAATAACTTGAGACATTCAGTTTCTCAATCTCTCTGGGAATACTTGAGTTTAATTTGATAACTGATTTCCCCATTCTGTTGAAATCTAGGGGTTAGGCTTTGGTCAAGTCAACAAGCATAAGAACACAATAACTTTCCTGACCACTGGGCACTCTGTGTCTCAGATAATTTCTCATCCCATAAGGAATATCTAGGATAACATCCATTTCCTGCAGTTACTTAACTAAGCATGGCATATCACTAATAAGAACTTACCAGTGAAAGAAACGTCTGACATTCTGTGTTTCATCTAAGATCTGATGATGGGGTAAAGGCAAAGTTTACACAAAGGATTTGATTTTCACATTAATCCTTTCTGAAGGCAGAGTGTAAAATGGTGAACCTGGGCACTGTAGCTGTTCTTTTCCCAATTTTCTCCTTCTTCTGTAAAGCAAGCCAGTGACTGGGCAGATAACATGGCTATTTGAAATCAGCACTTAATGATTTTATGACCCCATGGGGTAGGGAAAAGAAGAAATCGTGGCCTGTGTGTATACCTGAGGGCAAGTGAATGAACTTTTCTAAGCCTCAGTTTCCTCACTTGTAAAATACAGATCATAATATTTCTACTTCTGCTTTCAAAGTCCTACGGCAGTGCCTCATCCTGGAATGCAGGTGTCCTTGGGCTCTCTAAGGCTATGCCAGCTGGAAAGGGTTAATGATATCTATTGTCTCAGGACCAGCCTGGCTAAGTTTGGAGAAGCTTTATCTGCAGTAATCTTTGCTTGATTCTTAACACTCCTCTAGACTGGGAGGACCACGCATAATTCAAATTTGACGTCCCTCCCAGCTTTTGGATGCAGTTCCTTATGTGTTGGAGATGCTTAATAAATGTTGGATTGAGTTGGAATAAGGTATTACTGTGGTACTCTTGGTAATACATCATAAAATTTGAATACACACTTTAAGCTTTAGATAATATAGCTTAATCCATAGGGCTTGACTTGCCCTCTTTAAGGGAAGTGTTTTGAGTTTGTGCTCCATTGTCTTCAAATTTTACTATTTGGCCTGACCCCATTCCCAGGGTTCTCTGGTGTGTCTTAACTTCCTCCCCACCCCTGTCCTGAAACTAACGAGAAGATGCTTGTTCATTCCTGTCCTTTGGATTAAGGGAAGGATCTCTGTGATCTTCCCAGAGGACTGAACCTGGGTTTAGTCAGCTCCTGAGATGACCCTGCTTTCTTCTGATTAGAGTCTACCTGAAGACAGCTATGATCTCTGAGACCCTGGGGAGGAGGACAGAGGAGAGAGAACAAATATGTTAGGCATCTACTAGGTATCAGATGCTGGGCTAAGCTGTTTACAAATATCGCATTTGATCCTTGCAGCAACCCTGGGGCGAAGGTACCGTCATTTTATTATCTCCTTTTTACATTTGAGGAAATTGAGGCAGATAGAGGTTAAAGGATTTAGTTCACACAGGCTGAAGTCTTTCTACTATGGAGAGATTCAGGCGTTCTTAGGGAAATTGTGAAATTTTACCATTTTGTCACATACTTGAAAAATATTTGACTGTATTTAAGATGCCGTTCATAAATTGTCCCAATGATGTCCAATTTACCAAATGCTTATTTGGAACCTGCAGTGTGCAAAGCTATACTGGGTTATGAGAATGCAAAGGCATAGTACAATACTCCTTGTCCTCAAGGGATTTACAGTATACTGGAGTATGTAACACATACTCAAGGTTAAATAATTACCAAGTAATTTGAAGGAAAGAGTCCTAATACCTGAGGGGATCAAGGAAAGCTTAATTAATTAGGAAGAGGCTCAGAGAACCAGGCCTTGAAGGAAAGATAGGTATTCTGTGAGGTCAAACCCAAGGAAGGAGAATGACCATTCAGGCATGACATGTGGTCTGTGGGAAGTCACGGAGATGCGAAATAGAAGGCCAAATCTGAGGAAAAGCTACAAGCTTGGCTTAGCTGGAATGTAGAGTTTACAAAGAGAAGCAAAATTAACTGAGATGGGAAAGGTAAGCTGCAGGCAGGCTGTGCATGGCTTTAAATGTCCATGAGGTTGGTAGTGACAGGTAGTAAGTAAGACTTGAATTCTGGTCCACTGATCTCAGAACTGGTACTTTCCAAATATGTTCTTTTGCCTCTGCAAAAGCAGTCAGGCTCCTGGGGAAAAGAAAGATTAAGAGATGAAAAGCTCCGTGTTAACATTTCTGGGGGCTGGGACAGATATTTGGGTTTATTGGGCTGACTAAATCATAGATTCTGTTTTGTTATGACAAAAACAGAGATTCTTCCCCAGCTGTTTTCCGTAGAGAAAATAAGTAGCAATTCTGCTACTGTTTAGGGACAGATATTCAGAGAACATCCCATGATAACTCTCCCTTCTTTTTCTTTTTGCTTGATTTTGGTTAATCAATATGGCAAACCCATGGCATCAAACAAGGCTAGTCCTAGGCAAAATTAAGCAGGTGAAATTTTCCTTTGTCAGTCTATACTTCCTCTTCTAGTCTCACCGAAGTCAGGCCTACTCATCTCCTTCCCTTTTGTTGTTTTAGTTGTGTCCAACTCTCCATGACCCCATTTGGGATTTTCTTGGCAAAAATATTGGAGTGGTTTTCCATTTCCTTCTCCTGCTCATCTTGTAGATGAACCAAGGCAAACGACGTTAAGTGACTTGCCCAAGGTCATGCTGCTAGTAAGTGTCTGAGGCTAGATTTGGACTCATTAAGATGAATCTTCTCAATTCCAAGCCCAGGGTTCTATCTACTGGGCCATCTAGCTGTCTCTTTGTCCACATGGGTTCTTTTGTCTTCCAAATATACTCACTCTCTTTCCTTGGGCAATGTTCTATATGTTCATATCCAATTCTGTCATCTGCCTTAGCAATCAAAAGTTGCTCATCCTGTGGCTCATTCCCTGGACTTTGCCAGATGACTGGCTAGCTTATGTAATAAACTGATCTCTGTTAAAGTGCTGTGAAGGATGATGCTGCCTTCAAGTCTCAGCCAAAGTCTTTCTAATCTTTAATGTTAGTACTTTCCCTTTGGGACTACCCTCAGTTTATCCTGTCTATATATTGTTTATATGTAGTTATTTGAATGTTGAATGTTGCAACCCCCTCCACTCCCCTTCATTAGAGAAGAAAGACTGCCTTTTTTTTTTTTTTGGCTTTTCTTTGTAGAAAACACAGTGCTTAGCACACAGTAGCTGCTTAATAAATGCTAGTTGATTTACTATCACTTCTCCTAGGAAATACATTTATATTTTAATGAGACTTCTGGAGAGAAGATTTTATTACTGGGAAATTCAAGGACTGTGAGGCAGATCTTTTGGGGCAGGAGACCATGACTATGGTTTCATGTCTTGCCATGAAAGATAATTTCTCCCATTTAATAGTTCCTGGAAGTCAGAATCCTGTCCTGCTTCATTTCTTTAGAGGGAACAGAGTGATTTAATGAAGAAAAACAGCACCAGACCTCTGAGAATTCAAAGTGTTACCTGTACTTTGAACTTTAGACTCCTCTGAGAGGGAAAACAGAAAAATCGCAATTGTTTTTCTGACCATATGTGGCTATTGGTGCCTTTTGCTCCATCTTCCCATGGGCCTGTCTGGAATTTTTCTTATTGGAATGTAAAATGGGAACTTTCTCAGATACAGGGTAGACTGACAGGTGCATGCAGAGTTCCAAGTTCACTCCCTCCCCATATGGCCAGTGAGGCTTTCTTTCGGTCAATAGCTGCTGAACTTAAATCTCACCTAGTGACTGAGGAATCCCCATCAAGTTCATTTGGGATTCTTGAATTCATAGGACCACATATTTAAAGATGGAAGGGACCTTAGAGATCTCCTGATCCAACTTCTTTATTTTAAAGGATGTTTGAGAGGGTTGAGTGGGGAATGGGGGCAGCCCATAAAAGTAGAGAGAGAACTGGCTCTTTCAATATGAGAGTTCAAATCCTATCTCTGACATTTCCTACATTTTTAACCTTGGGCAAATCTGTTGATCTTTCTTGGTTTCAATTTCCTCATCTGTAAAATGAGGGGGTTGTCTGTATGACTTCTAAGTTTCCTTCTAGCCTCCAATCTATGATGTGTGATACTATATTATAAAGACAAGTGCCAGAAAAGTGGAAGAATTTGCTGAGAGTTAACATAGCTAATCAGAATGAGATTCGAACTCAGTTCCTCTGGCTCTAAGTTCAGGACTCTTTCCATCAAACTGTGCTCCTCTTTTCCCTTTCTGTTAGCAGGCTGAGAGTCTCAGGACCCAATGAGGTATAAAAGGAATACATGCACAGTGAATTTAGACAAAATAATTCAGGCATTTGAGCATTAAGCATGAATGACAGTCATCTTAAAATGTGAATGGAAAACTACTGGTGGCTGTGTATTTCAGAAAGAAAATGTTTTTGTTTCTCTCATTTTGAATTACCTTTCTAAAGTCCAGAGTCAGAGAGGGGACAAGATGTCTGAGGCCACCAAGCCAGCTCCTTCTGCCAACCCTGAATTTCTTCTAGAATGTTTTAGCCAGCATTCCATGTCCTCTCTTCCCTCAAATTTAAGACAACTCACCCTGTGGGATTTTTGCCTATTTCTCAAGAAGATAATTGTGCAGTTGAATGGCTTTCACAGTAAAGAAAATCTCCTTGCTCTAAGGCTTATTCTGACGTCATGTTGGACTCTACCCAAAGCAGTCATCTTGCTCATTTGGGCGAATTTAAAATTCCATGGCATTTCATACAATCACGTTAGCCTTGGTGCCTGGGCCAACTGCCAGCTTCAGTAACTGTCACTGTGATGACCTAAATCTCCACTGCCTTTTTACTGGATTTGATATTCCAAAATGGAGAGATGGTGGGAAAGAAGAAAAGGGACCAGTATTACCGTGATCCTCACTAGGTTAATTAATTACTCCCTTGTTCCTGGCAACTGGTCCAGTTTAGTAAAGGCGCTTTTCCCATTGCTTTTGAGAAGCAAATGTATAGATGGGTTTTTTGGTTGATGTTATGTTATTGTTTTTCTTCTGATATTTAGCTAAAACTTTTCTTAATTTCCTCTTGGTATTCCTAAGTCATTTATTCTTCTAGTTTGAGAAATAATCTTCTTTCCTTTTAGTCCCTGGGACAGTAGTGTGGGCTACCTTTTCACTTGGTAAGTATCGCACTTGACTGTGAGGTTAGTAACTCACACCTTACTCACATCTTCAAGTCCGGAGAAAAGCAGGTTGCTACCTTATTAATTAATGAACCAGAAAGGGCGTGGAGTATGTAATTTGGCAGTGCAAGCCTTAGCTGTGTTGTTTTGTTAGCAGGTGTCATCTAAGCCTACGTGGGTGTCCACAAAGACCAGAGGAACCCCACTGCTCATTAGAGAACTCTTAGCCTCCAAACTCAGACTGACTGCACTCACTTTCTACTACCCTGAATTCTCCTGGTTAGGGGCCAAAGGGGCACACTGCGCATGATTCGGTATCAATCTCTGGCAGGAGATCTGGGGCCATGGACTCCGTTAGCAGTCTGGTGACCTGTTTCTCAGAATGATGTTTTAAAATCTATAAAATAAAATACGTAGAATTAAAAAGAAACAGCTTAAATGAAAATGCAATTATCAGAATGTTCTAAAAAACAAGTTTATAGACTGTAGGTTAAGAACCTCTGATTTAAGAGTATGAAAAAAAGCAAAGTACTGCTCTGACATATTCAAAAGAATGAAAATCTCGGCATGGCTTTAATCTTCTCTCCTCCTTTTCCCGGCCTTCCCCATTCATCTGAGCAATTTACTTCTCCATGTCAGCTACCTCATTTACAAGATTAAAACAACTGACTTTTTGGTGGTCAGCCATGTGACTTACTACTACACAGTAAAGTAAAAAATGCTTGTTGATTGAAAAATAAAAATAATTACGGTGAAGAAATTACATTTATTGTAAAGCAATTGTCAATTCTGATCATCTCCCCCAAACGTCCTCCCAGCTGGTCTGTAGATTATAGGAAATATTAATGGAAGGGCTTATGTGTTTTGGAATTTCCCAGTATCAGCTTTGCAACCAACTGGAGAAGCAGGAGGGAGGCCTGGAGATTGAGAATCTCCCTTCTGGCCAGATCTCACAAATGGCTAAGGTTTCATAGCAGCTGCCAATCCATTCCAGACCTGCTTGTCTCTGCTCTGCCTTGATACTTCATTGCATTTATCCCAGCTCATTTGACCCCAAGATCATTGGCCTTATCACTGTAGTTCCCCAATATCTGGCCCAGCTCTGCTTTTACATAGCAATAGTAATGTCTTTACTATCATAAGCAGAAAGGGAGAATGTTTGTCTGCCTCCCTGACAGTGCCATCTTCTCTGCCACAAGGGGTAGATGGAATGGTGGACTAGTCGTCTATTTCCAGAATGAAATCCGCAAACATCAGAAGAGGAAAGGGCTGAGTTACACACTTGCCCATGAAATGTCACCCTTTCTCCTGATCATTCTCCTTGCTTCTGCTTGGGCAGGGCCTCTTTTATTGTTTCGTGGTCTGAGTTTTCCCTGTGACATTCCTCAGCATTCCTCCAGCCCTCACAGAGATAAAACCAGTTGCAGATGTGGCTAAAGGATGATTCATTAACTGCATTGTGACTGGCTACTCTTTGTCCCCTGTGCCCTTATCTGCCCTTATAGTGTTGTTAGCATTGAAGTCATCTGTCAATGCTCTCGATTAGAACCAGAAGTGTGAGGAAACACATAAAATCAGAGAAGTTAGAGCTGAGAGAGAAATTTAGATTGTCTAATCCAACCCTTCATTTTAAATGAAAAAAATTGAGGAACAGAGAAGTAGTAAAATAACCTGTTCCTTATAATCTTTTATTTTATTTTTCAGTTAATGAACATTTATTTTTTCTCCCTACTACTCTACACTTCCAATTTAGAAGAAATAAAACAATAAACCCTTAAACAAATGTAAATTGACTTGCCCAAGGTGACACAAAATTTTGAGCAAGGGGCAGAGCCCTTATTTAAACTTAAGTCTAATGATTCCAAATCTAGTGCTTTTTTCATGATGTCAATCAATCAAACATTTATTAAGCTCCTATTATGTGCCAGACACATAATGTTGGGATACTAAAAGTTCTAGGGATATAAATCAATATTTTGAAGTTCTAAGTCCTGGAGACAGAAAAAGAGGCAAAAGACAGCTCCCACCCTCAAGGAACTTACACTGTAACAGGGGAGACAACAAGCATACATCTATATGTATATGTTTATATATTGTCTGTGTATATATACACACACAAGCTATTGATAGCATAAAAAGGAAATAATTAAGAGAGGGAAATCACTAAAATTAACAGGGGTTGGAAAGACTTCCTGTAGAGGATGGGATTTGAGTTGGGACTTGAAGGAAAATAGGGATTTCAAGATGAGGAGGGAAAGCATTCCAGGCTTGGGGGGTAGGCAGAGAAGGTGCTTGGAGCCTAGAAATGGAGTGTCTTCTTTGAGCTAAGTCCTCTCTATTCACTGACATATTCTCTGCATTTTTCTTTTCCAATCTATAGAATTTTATTTCCTACCCATCCCAGAAATAAAGGATATGCATATTAAACTTATTATTATAGCATTATTATATTATATATTAAAATTAAAACTATGTCTTTTTGTGCAATGGAATTTGAGATATTTTGAAATATTTCCTGGTTTTTTGGTACTATGATGGCCCTGAGAAACTTAAATAGACCACTGGGAATTTGAAGACCATACAAGGTCATTTGTAAGAATTTTGTTTTAATGGGGTCTCAGAAACAGTTATGGGAAAATGCAGAAATGAGTATTTTGGTGATGGAAACTTTTAGTTAGGTCCAGGTATTGCCAAATGCTGGAGGGTAGCTATGGCCTTTGGGCCATTTTTGGATTTTCTGTTACTTTGATATACTTCACAGTTTAGAAAGGACATTGGAGAGTGTCCTGAGGAAGGCAATAAGAATGGTGAAGAGCTTTCAGTGTACCTTAAGTGAGGGTCATTGGAAGGAAATGGGGCTATGGCCCAAAGAGGAGAAAATTAAGGGGGTGAGGGACACATCATTGCTATCTTCAAGTATTTTAAAAGTTGTCCCATGGAAGTAGGATTAATTTGGCATTATAGGACTGAAATAAGAGCAAATGGTAGAAGTTACAAAGAGGTAAACTGAGGTTAGATGTAGGGAAGAACTTCATTACAATCAGGACTGTCTCAAAGTGAATGGTTTCCATTGGGTGGTAGAAAGTTCCTTTTCCTTGAAGGTCTTTAAATAAAAATGAATACCATTGAGTCAGTTAAGCTGCTTCAGTCGCATCTGACTCTTTGTGATTCTATTTGGGGTTTTCTTGGCGGTGATTCTGGAGTGGTTTGCCATTTTCTTCTCCTGCTCGTTTAACAGGTGAGAAAAGCGAGGCAAATGGGAGGAAGTGACTTACCCAGGGTCACACAGCCAAGCCAGTAACTATCTGAGATTAGATAAGTCTGACTCCAGGCCTGATGCTGTCCACTGTACCACCTAGCTGCTCATTGAGTTGTAGTGGGGATTTCTTTTCAGATGTGATTGGATTAGACAGTCACAGAGGTCCCTTCCAATGTTAAAATTGTATGGTTTTTGTGTTGTCATGGTTGTAGTGTGATTCTGAGCAGGCAAGGTGCACAGACAGGTCTGCTTGGCAAGGTGTCTAGGTGTAGCATTACCAAAGTACCAAATGGAATCGAGGAGGAACTGGAGGATAACTGGAGAAAAAATTTCATTATTTTGAAGTACAGTGAATTCTCTAAACCTTTCTTCGTAGAGAGTTTTATGTAGTTCCTTAGACCAATGAAATCACACATCTAGAGAATCTAGATAACTGCCAGACCTTTAGATTTAATAAGGGATAGGGGCTGAATATGTGATTTCATTGGTATGGAGATCTATCAGATGAGGAAATTCCCTCTACCAATGCAGGTTGGCACCCCCTCTGCAACTTAAAGTTTTACTAAGTTTCCTAGAACTTTGAGGAGTTAAGTGACTTGACCAGGATCACACATTCCACACAATACGCGGAAAGCAAGACTTGAACATCTTTCTGATGTCAAGACCAGCTCTCTGTCCACTAAACCACACTACCTCTCTGAGATTAAATATACAAATAAGCACTGGAAATAATTTAGAATGATTTTCTTTTATTTGTTTTCAGTGTTCTACAATCACTTCCCTAGATCTTAGATTTTTCCCCTCCCTCCGCCCCTTTCCCCTTACCTCCCCTCTCCCTCCCTGAGAGGGTGTACAGTTTTATATAGGTTCTACACATACATTTTTAGAATGATTTTAGAAAATTATTTGTCTTCTAGTAAACTATAGTTTTCAATTTAAACTTGATTCAGGAAATAATGTCTTTCTAGGTTTCATTCTATTTTAAGATTTAGACTGATAACCTGTCTTGTTCTTGGTAAATCTGGCTTCTATTTCATTTTAACATTTGTTTTTGAAATGCTAAATTGCCTTGAGGCCTTTGAGGCACAGGTGCGATCATAAATAGAAAGGTAGGATAAGAATTTTGTTTGTCAATTGAGCAATTTTCATCTTCCTTCTTGGGGTGTGAGGAGAGATACAACATAGAAAGAATTTTAACACTTAACCCTCCAAGCTTGCGCTGAATGGAGTTCTCTGACATCTCATGAACAAAAGAAATCACATCATATGTATTTTTAAATTTGTGAAGCCCTGCTCTTGATACAATTTCCAAGGAAATGTATTTTTTCACATTTGTAACAGTTGTCAAAATGGAAGATGGGGAGAAATCCATGTAACATATCTTTCCTTACTAAATTCTTTTTCCTTTCCACGATCTTTTCTTGTCTTTGGTTGAAAACTCTTAGGATACTCTTCATATGGTGAGTTGTGAGTCAGAAAGATTTAGGAGGGAGGAAGGAAGGAGAGAGAGAGAGAGAGAAAGAGAGAGAGAGAAAGAGAGAGAGAGAGGGAGAGGGGGGGAAGGGAGAGGGAGAGGAAGAGAACATTTGTAAGATCATCCTTAGTCATATCTGAACAGTATAATTTCAACATTTTGAAATGCAGTGAATTCCCTAAACCTTCCTTAGTAGAGAGAGTTTTCCCATCTGGGAGTTCCTTAGACCAGTGAAATCACACATCTAGTCCCTATCCCTATCTTGTAGTAAACTATAAAAATATAAAGATTCTCCCTCCCTCCCTCCCTTCTTTCCTCTCTCTCTTTCTCTTCCTCCCTTCTTTCTTCCCTCCTTCCCTTTCCCTTCTCTTTCCCCTCCTCTTTTCTCCTGGGTATCTTTTCTATCTTCCAGAAATCCAGCTTCTCATGGTTCCAATGTCCATACTGATTTGCCCTGTAGTTTTAAACTGCTCCATTTCACTGTTTCATTCCTCTTTAGGCAACCAGACAGCCCCTAGTTCCTGGGTGCTCATTATATGTATGCTGAACTTAGTGTGGGCCCTGAGTGGCTTAACCCGCTGTTTCTCAGAGCTCCCATGCTCACGAGATCTACCATCCATAGCCATCCTCACCCCTCTGCCAGATTCTCAAAGGGTCTTAACCTTAGAACATTACTTATATTTACTGGAGTACTATGGTTAGATAAATAGAGCATAGAGATTTGCTTGGACAAATACTGCATATGAATCTGAGTCAGATAACTTCCCCAGCAACAAAGTCCAGTCAAACAGCTGACTGCTCAAAATATCACTTCCTGACTACAGGGAACACAACCCCCTCTTCTTGTGGAGGTCAGGTTTAGCAGGGTTGGAGGTTTTCCTGGCTGACCTTCCCTTTTTCCACTGTATTCACCCTGCATCGATTTGTGTAGGAAGAATGAGAACTGAAAGGCCTTTTGGTTTGCTGGGGAATGCTGCAAAAGCATTGGATGGAACAAGAGATCCTGATTGGTCATCACCAAGATCTGGAAGAGACCCCAGTGATGTTTGGCATTCTGTTCTGTGATGGATGCAAGGAATTCCCCTAGCTGACCTCCCTGCGTGCTCTGTCTCCAGAGGATTTAGTACCCACGAGGAGCACTTAGTTTGCCGGAAGGGCATAACTTCAGTGTGCTTTTATCCCTGTAGGCTGTGTGAGGGAGAGAGGGGAAATCAAGAAGATCTTTAGTTTCACACGGACACTTTCATATTCTGAGACCTTTCTTACTAAGTATACAAATTGGAATGGTCGGGCCCTTCCTTTCTCCTGAGTGGAAGAGATAGTCCCTAGATGTTTCTCTGAGTCTTGTTTTCAGTTGTTCTTATGTTAAAGGAGATGACAAGAAGCCCAAGGAGTTTTGTGGTCTTTCCCTTCCTTTGCTCATTTCCCGGTGGAAGTACTGTGCTAATTAGCAAGAAAATAACCTATAAAAGAATAAAAATGAATATTTGGCTGAATGAAAAGGCATTTGTTAAGTACTTACTATGTGTAAAGTTAAACCAGCAAGTCAACAAGTGTTTTTAAAAAAGTGCTTACTCTGTGCTGGACTCTGTGCTAAGCCCTGGAGATGCAAAGAAAGACAAAAAGCATAGAACCTGACCTCGAGGAGCTTACACTCCAATGGGAAAGACAAGAAAACAAAACATTTTGCTAAGCACATGTACGTATAGGTACATATAGAAAAGTGAAGACAGTCCTTACTTTCAAAGAACTCACCTTCTGATAGGGGAGAAAAGGATAAGGACATAGATGTAAGAAAAATGAAGAGACTATACATAAGTGGCAATTTTCTATTATTTCCATAGGAAGTTTACCACTGGTCCTTTAATTTTTAATTAAAAAAAATTTTTTTAAAGAGAGTTAAAAATCCAAGGTTCTACCAAATTTTGTATTCCAGACCCCCAAACATAACCCTGATATCAAATGTATTACTACCAAAGGAACTTGTTAAAGTGATTTCTTTAATTTTTAAGTTAGGCTGAATATGGCTGTCTTTCTCAGGAAATGTATATTTCTGAAGTGGAATCTGTCACTGGTGACTAGCTCTCTTGACAACTGGGCTGGAATTTACAATTCTGTTTCTGCTAAGTAGATGGAGAAGACAAATATTTAAACAGTATTGCAAATACAAGGATGGAAATATCCTGACACTTGTTTTTATTCTATGAGATAACCCTTCATTCTTACATCGAAAAATCTTAGTGACTTTGGCAGATCTTGAATCCACTAATATGGGAGAGACTGAAATGTAATTCATAAATGCAAAATTATTTCCCTCTACATAATAGTGTTCCTGTTTTTCCTGTCTCATCTTTCAAATTATTCCATTATAACATTTCAGGCAGCATCACTATCTATGTTTTGACTTGGATTTTGGCATCAATATGCATTAGAGGTCCTGGTTAGGAGACGTGACTCCCAAAGGTAACAGGTAATAACAGCGATTAGTGAATGCTTTTTATGTTGAAACTGACTGACGTGGTGGTACAACATTGGACCCCAGAGTCAGGAAGATATGAATTCAAATATTACTTCAGATATTAGCCATGGGTAACATCTAGCCCTTAGTTTTCTCCTTTGTAAAATAAGGGAGTTAGGCTAGATTCTTCTAGTTGAAATTCCTGTGAGTGCTCAGAGTGGGCTGGAATCCAGCCCGGAGGATAGGTGAGTTTTGAGTATTTGATGCATGGAGCCTACCTTTGTTGACAAGTTAGAAAAGAAAATAACACAGCCAGATATATCACACCTTGTTTTTGTTTTTGTTTTACAGTTGTGCTACCTCTTCTCAAGTGGTAAACCATTTCTGCTTTTGCTGACATTTTTTTTTTGTGATATGCCAGAAGTTTTGAGTAATTAAATATATTCAGGACTAATTTTCATTAGATGGAGGCTTCTGGTTATTGGTGGTACAGCTATCAGCTCTGCAGGAGATGGAATTTGCATATAAAAATGATTAATGTTCAAAGCCACTGAGGTGTGTAGGAGGGATCAACATACCAGCCTAGGGCAAATCACAAAGTGAGATGTTTCAAGGAATGCCAGTCAGTTTAAATGCCTTTTCATCTTTTCCTTTCCACACAGGGAATTACAGTTTGGAACTCTTTGACCTGTGATCAAAACAAAGGAGGGTATGGATATCTTCGTGACATTCCAGTTCCACTTAGTGAAAAGCCTTTGGTTCCATGCAAGGGATTGTCCAATAAAGAAGTATTTATTGTGGTGTATTGCTATTTTTTTTTTTAAAACTACTGCATTAAACACTGTTTGTTTCTTGGGAAGACAAGAATACAAAGCGTCCTTGAAACAGCAGCCACCAATATGAGATAGCTAATGGTGGAAATGAGAATGAATCTTTTAACAGTTAACAGCTCAGGCCTTCATTGCTGTTGATGATTTTATCTGGAAATTGAGGGCGAGCCAACCTGGGTGTCTTTGTTGTGGTTGATACGTTCATGCATACAAATTTAATTTGAGCCAGACCTGTTCTAGTGGGATTACCAATTGGTGGTAGGGTTCATGGTTACTGAATGTCATCAGTTCTTCACTTTAGGGGCCCACCTCTCATGAACTGGTTGGACAGGTAGGCAGTGTGTGAGCCCTGTCAGATGCTGGAGTATTTTCAAGTTTCTCGTGCAGATGACTTTTCACCAGCTGCTTTGACTTCTTGAATTTTGTCTTGTTCCACAAAAGTCCCCAGAAGGATATTTACACATTTCTAGGTTCAGGGAAACAAGTCATTTTCAGACTTTATTTTCCCAGGATGGAGAAAAGAAGCGTATGATATAGTCTTCTCTCTTATCTTGTCTCATCTGAAAATTTTTCCTTTTTTTTTTTTAGATGCAGTGAATTGTAGTTTTTAGAGAGTGGGGCAAATAGAAATTTTTAATAAGTCAAAAAAATTTTGTAACAGTTCAGAGAAGTGTTTAAAATTCAATTTTTTTTTTCAAGATCTAGGTTTGTAAGGCTCTGTGTACTCTAATACTTTTTTTGTGTGTGTCTCTAAATCTATGGTTCATCAGAATAGGGAATTCTTAGTGATTTTAGAAAATTACCTGTAGGCACTTGGAAGTCCAAGAGTCATACAGCCAGTGTGTGTCTGAAGTAAATCTTTTTTTTTTGAGGCAATTGGGGGTAAGTGACTTGCCCAGAGTCCCATAGCTAGTAAGTGTCTGAGGGCAGATTTGAAATTAGGTCCTTCTGATTCCAGGACTTGTGTTCTATGGGCTGCACCACCTAACTGCTCCTCTGAGACAAATCTTGAGTTCATGTCTTTTGATTCTAAGGCTGACTTTGTCTATTCCACAGTGATGCCTCTCATTTTTAGTTTAGACTCTCTTTCCTTTGTGGGGAGTTGGTTAAAAAAGCCCCCAAACCGACCTGATGGTTTATTACTAATAATGTTAATATTAATATTACCATGGACAGTAACATCTAACATCCTTATAGTCGATCCTTCCAAAATCCCTGGGAAATAAGCACCATAGACATTATTATATCCCCAGTTTACAGAAGAATTTGTTCATTCAGTAGGCATTAATTAAGAACCTTCTTTACAGGGTATTTTTATAAGTCTTCATGCAGTTTTAATTTTTAAAAAGTTCAGAAATATGAATGTTGCAAACTTAGAAATAATGTTTGAAAATTTAATTATTTAATTTTTATACTTTTAACTTAACACATTTTTAATAATAAAATTTTTGATTTTAATAAGATAGGACACTCATTATACGTTGCCTGTGCAGAAGTTTCTGGATGACATTTGCTCAGTCCAGTGGATTGATAGAGGAAGTCTTCTTGCTTGGCAACCTTTGTCTCCTGAATTCATTAGAATTTTTCTTGTGGGATCATGTCAAAACTGTCATAGTTACGGTTGCATCAAACCCTCATTCTTTGGATATTCTTTAAGGCTAGGATTAGAAATGCAATTCTATTGGACAGTGAGTAGCAGCTGATGAAAGTTATTTCAAAGTCTGAAAATTGACTAGAGTGATGTATGACCCAAGATGGTGGTTATATTGAGTATTAATAAGAAACATCTATATTTTTAAATTTTAAATAATGAATCAATAATATGTTCTTTAAGAAAAGACAAACTATACATAACTGATTTATGTTTTCATATACAATCCTCTTTTTCTCTTTTTTATACAAGGGAATGTTCATGTTATATTTGTCTAGTTCATTATAAAAAAAGAACCTAAAAAGACAAATGTATGATAGAAAATATGAGTGGATATGATGGTATCACATGGCGATATTGAGGGAAAGGCAGTGGACAGCCTACAACGTGAGGAGAGGTCCTAGCATGTTGGGGGGACTCCTTGTTAAAAATAGAGAAGATGAGGTCAAGAGTCACACAGGATGGATAGTCATGGTGTTGACTGTGATCTACATTGTTGGAGGAGATATTCTTACTGATAAGATCACAGATCCTCTGGGGATATTGAAAGGTATCTTTAGTACTATGGCAGTACCTTGCTTATGCTGAGTAAGTATTTGTTGGGTTTAATTTATTGAACCTGCCTGTTTTTTTTTTTTAGATTCTATAGGTATTAATGAAGACAGCTATATTATAGAAGCTCTTTAGCAGATGAGGTGGTTTTCAACATTGTATAGATTCATGTGACTTGCGTATGACAGTTTGAACTTCTTCTTTTTGGGCTCAACTCCTCCACCCAGCATGGAATTTTTGCAGTCTAAAACCTTGCCTCCTGCCATAACCCCTCTTGCATTTTGTTGTGAATTTCTACTTTTATCCTCTTTGCATTTGTTGTACCATCTCCCACCAAACAAAGTTGACTCTTTCCAAACTGTTGTGCTATATACATATGGTTCTTATTATTGACATGTTAGAACACATTTCTGGCTTTCTATTTGTATTGACATTTCTGTTATCCTTCCCCTAATCAGGGAAAAGTTAAATGATCTTCACTTGACTTTCCCTAACTTTGATGCTCATCATCCTGGGTTGCACCCAGGGGCTAGGCTGCATAGCCTAGTAAATAACTTAGTTGTTCATCGGTTCATTTTACTACTGACCCATTTTGGCAGTTCCAATTTTGTTTCACTGTGATTCTGACTGACCATCTCTGGCTTCCAGTTTTCCTTTTCATCTGTGCAACTTGGCCCAGCCATCCCTTCTTGGCAAGTTGCTGGGTTGTATTGACTAGGACTTTGGTAATTGACTATGCTCATCGTTTGACCTCATGTAAGAGAGCATTCTTACATCTTTGCCAATACACTGATGTTCTGCTCTAGCTTCATTTGCCCAGTTTGTCTTCGAAGACTCAGAGTGTCCAGAGGAACAGGAGGCAGAGAAGGATGATTTTGAATGTAGAACAGTATGAATTTAAGATGATGAGAGAAACTTATTGAGGACTCAGTGTTGCTCAGAAGTGATGGTCCCCTTTCTCTACCACTGTGTTTATTTATTTTTAAATGATTTTATTGATATTTTCTGTTCTCTGCATTAGCATAGTTAGTTAGTTGTCCCAAGTATCCTTCCCTTACTCTTTCCCAGAGACCCATCCAAAATGACAAATAGTACTTTTTTAGAGAGAACAAATCAGCACAATTGGTTGATACACTGAAAAAGTTTTAAAAAAATGTAATATGTAACATTTATGAACTTTCCACCTCTACACAGGGGTAGGTTAGGGATCTCTTCTCATCACTCTTCATTTAAGTCCTGCTTGATCTTTACAGTTTTGTTACATTTACTTTGGATTTTTTTGGTGTAAATTATTCTTTCCATTTACATCAGTGCAGTTATGACAATGTATGTTGTTTTCTTGACTCTTTATTTCATTCTGCATCAGTATATAATATAGGTCTTTCTATACTTCTCTTTATTCATCCCATGCATCTTTTCATGTAATACCGCAACAATTATAAGCAATAATACTCCATAATTGTAGATGCTAGATCTCTCTCTCTTCCTTTCTTTTTCTTCTTCCCTCCCTTCTTCCCTCCCTCTCCCGCTCCCTTTCCTTCTCCCTCTCCCTTTCTCTCTTGATAGATTTATGACATTCAGACTATATCTTATGTGTTTAGCCTTTAGATCATTTGATTAGGTTCTAGTTTTAGTTCTAGGGACTGGGACAGATTGAAACCCAGCCCCAAATAACTGCTAACTTAATATCCTCTTTTCATAGGTATCTGGAATTTGTAATAGGCTAGGAATGAAGGACATGGAAATGGGGAGATTTGATGGTAAATGGATTCTAGTCTGGTATGTGGGATCCAGACCAGTGGGGAACGGACACCAAGCTGATAGACTAGGTCAGGGAACAAAATTGATGGGGTGGGTGGAGGCACTAAGGATATGATAATGATAGTTCAAATTTATGTATTCCTTTAAGGTTTGCAAAACACTTCACAAAACAATAGTATGAAATAGATAGGAGATTCAGTCAGTGGGGTCACAGACAGTCTTTGTCAGAGCACAATGCTCACAACTTTGAGCTGCACATCTGTGAACCTCTGTATTTTATAGTTCAGTCTGTCAGCAGGTATTAAGCACCAACAGTGTGCTGAGCATTGTACCAGGTGCTTGGGAAAGAAAGAAATAAATGAAGCAGTCCCTCTTAAAAGATTTTAAATTAGATATAGGGAGACAACAAAATAAATAGTAAATATGTGTGTATATATGTGTATATAGTGGGGGAGAGATACTATTGTGGGGAAATAAAGAAAATCCTTATGTAGGTTATGATGTTTGAACAGACCTTTGGAGGAAATTTTTGTTGTTCAGTTGTATACTACTCTTTGAGAACTATTTGGGGTACTCTTGGCAGAGATACTGGAGTGGTTTGTCATTTTCTCCTCCAGCTCATTTTACAGATGAGGAAACTGAGGCCAACAGAGTTAAGTGACTTGCCTGGGGTCACATAGACACTAAGTGTCTGAGGCTGAATTTGAACCCTGAAAGATGAGTCTTCCTGGTTTCCAGCCCAGTGCTCTATCCATGCAGCTGCCCTTGCAGGAAACTAGCAATTCTAAGATGCAGAAGGACAGATGAGTGCATTCTAGGTGTAGGGGACAACTTGTAGCAAACACATGGAGATGAGGGACAAAATGTTATCATACCTGATAGTTTGACTAGTCTGAGGAGTACAGGAAGGGGAATTATATAGAAAAAGACTAGAAAGGTAAGTTGGAGCTGGGTTGTGAGGACATTTAAATGCCAAACAGAGAAGCTTTATTTGACCCTAGAGGTGATAAGGAACCACTGAAGCTAAATTGAGCAGGGGACTTACTTGCACTCCAGTAACATTGCTTCAGCAGCTGTGTGGAGAGTGTCCCTACTTCTTTGGTGAGCAGGTACAGGTGTTGGTATCCAGCTGCATCAGTGAGTGCCAGACCTAGAGTTGGAAGACTCATCTTCCTGAGTTCAAAACTGGCATCAGACATTAGCTCTTGAACCTGGGCAAGCCACATAACCCTCTTTGCCTGAGTTCCTTGTCTGTAACATGAGTTGGAGAAGGAAATGGCAAATCACTCCAGTATCTTTGCAAAGAAGACCCCAAATGGGGTCATGAAGAGTTGGACGTGACTGGACAACAATGGCGCTGCTGCCAACAATGATCAAAGATGCAACTTGAATGGTATTTCTAAGGCATTAGATCTTTTCCCTTTGGCAAATGTTTCACTTTTCACTGGTGATAGGTGCTACACTATCCATAATTTCCTGTTCTACTTCTTGCAGACCGCTAGCAGCCTGCTAGGTGAGTGAGATGTATAGCCGGAAATTGACAGGAAATGATTCTTTTTGCTTTGTAAATTACATCACAAAGACCTCTGCTCCAAAGTTCCAAGCCTTGTGCTCCCAGCGGCTCCTTGTTTATAAAGGGGCAATGTTCATCATCAGTTTCAAGACTTCCTGTTGGTTCAGGTTGCCATTTTTTGAAAACATTGCAAGACTTCCCTTCTCCACTTACTTAAATATGGGCATTGAGCCCAATATTCAACCATTCCTATCAAAGCAATTAATCATCCTTATTATTTCTTTGGTGATTTGAAAAATTACCTTAAATTCTTTCACACAAGGGCATAAATTAATCAAGTCAAAGTTGGGCAAGGATGAGCTTGGAATTATAAGGAATTATAATAAAGTTCCTATTTTCTGAACTCAGGCACAATATTTGTCCAATTGGCTAAAAAAGTAGTCTGTAACCTGCCTGGAAAGTATGGAAAGCTTTCATAGGACTAGGATGCTCTGGCTACACAGGTGACTTCCAAGGAAGGTTTAGACTTATTACTTTTATTCTTGTATTCTGTCCGCTGTCGAGATCCAGGGTTGCAGAACTTGGTGAAGGAGGCTTTGTGATGCTGGAATGTGAAGGAGCCTGCAAAACACCCTTACCTTGTTGCTTGGCAATATATATCACTATGAACCTGATCCTGGATGCCTTTAGTTCCTGATATTATCTTTAATCTATCTTGCTTCCAATCTTTTGGCTGGCTTCTAATTTTTCATTAAAAATGCTTATCAAGCATTTTTTTTACTCTCCTTCCCAACTCCCTGAACCTTCACTGCGGGGAAGAAAACCAGAATCCATGTAGCAGATAAGCATATTCAAGCAAAAAAAAAACTTTCCATATTCACAATGTCCAAAAATATGTGTTTTATTCTATTAATCCATCACTTCTCTATCAGGAGGTAGGTAGCTTCTTTGTTGGTGGTCTTCTGGATTCACGATTGACCATTTTGTTGATTAGTTATTTAGTCTTTCAGAATGGTTTGTTTTGTAATATTGATACCATAGTATAAATCATTCTCTTGTTCTGCTCATTTCACTCCACAATGGTTCATACCAGTCTTCTCAGATTTCATTGAAAATGCCTCTTTCTTTATTCTTACAGGGTAGTAGCATTCCACTGCATTCATATAAATAGTTTGTTCAATTTTTCCCCAACTGATGGGCATGCCCTTAGTTTCTATTTCCTTGCCACTATAAAAAGAGTTGCTGTATTTTTTTCTTTTTTGCATGTGTGCTTATATGGCTTGGTTTCCAATTGACATTACGCTATCAGCCAATTCAATTCAAATCAATTAAATATATAGTTATTCCTTCCCGAAAGTCTTCAGCCTTTCCCAGGATCTCCCAGGGGAATATACATTGTTACATTTTTTTCACAAGTTCTGGAGAAGAGGTCCCAAACATGTGATCAGGGGCTCCCAAGTGGTATTTGAACCAGATTAAAATGTAATTGGGAAGTATTTTGTAAAATAAATAAAAATACAACAAAACATAAATAATGTTAATATCTGGTTTTCTAAGTCACGATGTGGCCTTCAGGGATCCTTAGGTATACCTCCTTTTCTGTTTGAGTTAGATACTTCTGCTTTGGAGTATTGCAGCTACTCACACAACTTTGTCATTGTCTTGAGTGGATTCTATTCCACTAAGACTTGGTTGAATATTACTTTTTCTTATGACATTTATGGACCAAGTTAATCCCTTACCTCCTGATAGGATACAGCTAGCCTTTGACATCTACCTTGTCATTACTGATAACTTCCAAACTGAAGTCTAGAGTCACTTAGGCAGTGGAACCTCTACTCCCTATCCCTTTCTAACTTATTGAGTAATAAGTAGAAGGATATCTGACAATGATAAAATCTCAAAGTCAAGTGGAAATATGGTATAGTGCAGGGATTTAGAGTTAGTTTCTGAGTCGTGGACCCCTTGACAATCTAGCAAAGCCTATGGACCCCTTCTTAGACTCATGTTGGTGGCCTAAATTCATAACTGAAGAAAATGCTAAATTTCAGAGGTTAGTGAAAACAAAGATATGTATATATATATATACATATATATATATGTATATATATATATACACACACATGTATGTATGCACATCTGTGTGTATATTTTCCTATCCAAGTTTGTGGACCTCCTGAAGTCCATCAATAGACCCTTTTGGGGATCCATAGAACTAGTTAAGTATCCCTGGAATTTGGAATCAGAGGACATAGGTTCTCACTATGGCTCTACTAATTAGTAGGTGTATGAACATGGGCAAATCTTTTTACTTCTTGGATCCTCAGTTTTGACAACTGTAAAGTGAGGTGGTTGAACTATCAACCAATCAATCAACAAGCATTTTAGGGCCATGTGTTTGGTACTGGGAAGCAAGCGCAAAGAACGAAACAATACCTGACCACGAGGGGCTTCCATTGAAATGGAGAAGACAAGGATATATAGAAATGTATTGAGAATAAATAGAAAGAGGATAGAGACAATAAATACAAGATAGGTTGGAGCCAGGTTGTGTAGGACTTTAAAGTCTAAACAAGAGAATTTGTACTTTATCCTCTAGGTAACCATTGGAATTGGTTGATTGAGGGAATCAAATGATCAGATCTGAGTTTAAGAAAAATAATTTTGTCAGCAATGTGAAGGACAGATTGGAGTGGTGCAAGACATGCTGTAGGGAGATCAATTAGGTGAATGTAATATTCTAGGGTTAAGTCAATAGCTATATGAATAGAGAAAAGGACTTGATTAGAAGTGTTCTCCAAAACCTTTTCATCTCGAATCCTCTGATCCCTAAATTTGGAAAGATGGGTGAGGACTGGGTATACTATTAGATTTGGCCTGGGATCTGTGCATGCCTGTGCTTGGGAGTGATGAATCTTTAAAACTTATATGTTATGTATATAGGTTTGTGAAAGCTATTGGTCTAAAATCTTCAAAATTACACCTAAAAATACAAGATGAATATATGGATGTAGAGAAAATAACAGACTATTGATCAATATAAATGGACTTTGCATGTGGAAATATTTCATAGAATAATAGATTTCGACTTGGAAAGGACCTTACGGGCCATCACATTTAACTATCTCATTTTACAGATGAGAAAACTGAGTCACAGTGACTTACCTGGGCTCACACAACTAGTAGGAGTCTGAGTCAGGATTTGAATTCAAATCTTCCTGACTGCAAGCCCTGTATTCAGTCTCCTAAGTCTCTTGGATGCTTTTTGATATGAAAATATGCAGTATTCTGTCTATATTTGGAAGCCTATGGGAAGGATCCTTAGAATCATACAACTGAGGGATTCTAGAAATCATATAGTCCCTACACATTCTTCTGTGCCCTGTCCCCTCATTTTACAGACAAAGAAATCAAAGCCCAGAGAGCTTAATGACAGATCTGCAGCTGGGACCATGTCTCTTCAATAAACTAGGGTCGTTTCCACCACTGCATGGTGATATAGCCTTTATCTGTCATTTTATCTATTTGATAGAAGTTCTGTTTGTGTCAAACACTGAGGGATCCATCTCCCATTAATAAAGGCCCTGGGGATCAGCTAATTTTAGTGCTTAGCACTGAGAGGAAAAAAAAAGAAAGCAGCAAGCTGTTGTTGGTTTCAGACAGGAGGCATCTGGTATTAAAAGTGTAATGACCTGAAGAATTTAAATACTTTTTAATGACTTTTTCTCATTTGTTTTTTAAAGGATTGTTTAAAGTGGTTAAGTACTGTGCAGCAGGAAAGAATGATAGACAATTTTCTTAGCTATCCCAAAGACCTACAATGTGTTGGAGAATTACTCACATGCTTATAACCCCATTAGTGCATAACCTGAGACAAATATAGTAGAGTAGTCAAGAAAGATGAAAGCTAATTAGCTGGTTTCCTCATTGGCTTTCTGAATGAAATTTTAGTATTAGAAATAAACATCAAGCATAAACTCATGTTCTCTGTATTATTTGCACAAGTAGGAGTGGTCTGCCATTTGTCAGTGAGAGATAACTTGGTGCAATGGATTTCCCAGTCAGAAACAATGTGGTTCCTTTGAAACCCACTAGCTGTGTGACTCCAAGTGAGTCTCTTAATTTCTCTGATCCTTAGGCAACTCTCTTAGCCCATAAATCATCTGGACTAGTGTAGGTGAATTCCTACACCAAGGAAATCTCAGGGTCTTGATGGATTGATTTGTAAAATCCACTATTAAGTATTTGCCTGAGTCCAAGGGGGTTTATTATTGGTTGGATCTCCTTATCACAATCTCATGCATATCATTTTCCTGAAGCAGTAACCCTAACGACAGCTTTATGGAAAATCTCCAAGGTGTACAAAGTTGAATCAAGCCAACATATATTTATCGAGCATCTATTTGCTCAAGGTGCTGGTGGTCTTTTATTCTCATATTTTCTTAGTTAAGGCTTTTATAGGATCATGGATTTAGATGTAGTCAAATCTCTTCACTGTCCAGATGTAATATGTGCATATACAGACATACTTTGTATATGTTATACTCCCGCCACTCCTAGTAGAATATAAGTTCTTCAAGGATAGGGACAGATATGGAGAGTTCATTAAATGGTTTGTCCTTGGACACAGATCCAAGATTTGAATGTAGGTCTTCCTGACTCCAAATCCAGTGTTCTTTCCACCAAAGCTTTTAACCTATCCTTCTTGTCTTCAGTTTCTTCTCTTTCTGTCTTAGTTGGCTGATAGCATAGAGGATAGAGTGCTGGGCTTGGAGTCAGGAAGACCTAAGTTAAAATCTAGCTTCAGATACTTAACAACTTTATGTCCCTGAGAAGTCACTTAACCTCCAGTCACCTGTTTCCTCAACTGTAAAATGGGGATACTAATAGGGTTGTTGTGAGGATGAAATGAGATATTATTTACAAATGAGATAGTGAGATGAAATGAGATAATATTTACCAAAGTATTTATCTCTATACCTGCCACATAGTAGGTATTTTATAAATGCTTTTTCCTTCTCTCTCCTCTACTTTACATACTACCTTTAGAATAATCTTTCTTATGTGCAAATCTGATCTTGACTCTCCTTACATAGCTGACAGTGATTTTCCTTAGATGCTGATCTGACGATGCCCCTCCACTCCCCAATAAACGCCAGGGGCTTCCTGTAGCTCCTGGAATCAAATATAAACCCTTTTATTACCTTTTAAGGTCTTTGACAACCTGAACCCAAATGATCTTTCCAGTCGCTGGCTATTACTCACCCTCCTGCAGGTAAACTAGCCTTCTCTCTCTTCATACACAGCTCTTCATTTTTACATCTGTGCCTTTACATTGGCCATCCCTCATGCCTGGAAGGTCTTTCCTTCTCAACCTTGCCTCATAGAATTCCTCTCTTTCTTCCAGAAGCAGTACAAGGTCCATCTTCTGATTCCCACATCTGCTTGTGTCCTCCCTCCTGTATTACTTTAGATTTAAATTCTTTTAACTTATTTGCATTTATTCTCTGCATGTTTATAGAGAATAAATGGGCTTGTTACCTTCCCTGTTAGAGTAGGGGCTTATTTCATTGTTTGTCTCTAAATCTTCAGCATCTAGCATAGTGCCCAGCACACAGTAGGTGCTTAATTATGCTTGTTGAGGGATATTTTTCTAAAGTCATCTGTAGGTGACTTTTAAGGAACCTTCTGAGAGTCATTCAATTTCCCTTCCTCATTAATAATGACCTTACTTGCCAATTAAAGTTTTGGCTGAATGTCAGAGACATAATTATGAATGATTGATGGATGCTGGTTATGTGGCAACCATGGAGGTGGGTAGAACAAGGAGAAAAGAAGGGCAACTCTTCTACTTTCGGATATTACAGCTGCATGTTTAATAAAGGAGTTATTTATCCTGTTGGATAAAAGAATGCCTTGGAGGACCATCTGTACTTCCTTTTTCTGGATTCTTTCTGATTGTGATTAACCCGAATAGGTGACCATTAATTTTGTGGTGGTTCTGGCTGAAGCCTAGAGTCAAGCGATTTTAAAGGGCTATTTTCACCAGTTAAATTACTCAGATTAAGCCTTTGCACATGGCAGGGGAGCAATTTCAAGACTGTGTTGGCTGGAGCTTTGGGTCAAACCAATTATCATGGTCTGCAGACTATCAGAGTAGCTGATGGGCAGAGTGGAAGTTCTGATTGAGTCATGTATTAATTGGTTGTGTTATGTATTACTAATTGGGTTAGTATATAACATAGATAGTATATTTAATATAGTACACATCATATATGTATTATATATGTAATATGTGCATATACATACATACTTTGTATATGTTATATTCCCTCCACTCCTAGTAGAATGTAAGTTCTTCAAGGATAGGGACCCTTTCCTTATCTTTATCTAGCACCTAGCACATTGCCTGTTACATAGTATGTACTTACTAGATGCCTGTTGAGGTGGCTTGGGTTCCTTCAGCTATCTACTCCCAAGCCAGGATTTGTATGTAATGAAATTTCCATTAGAGACCGACAGTGACATGGTGACTTGGCAGTGACTTAGTTGACGAAGCCAATGGGTTCTATCCATCTTTCGTTTAAACCCAAACAGAAACTGTATACCCTGCCGCTCTGAGTGGGTGTGAGAGTTATGGAAACAAATTTCTCATTTGTATTAAACTTTGACTGGATCGTCTTGGCGTATAGTTATTGCATGTGATTAAAACCTCATCTTTAGCCTTTATACTCACTTGCAATGAAAAATTTTGAAATTATTCATGTGTCAAAGAATAAAAAAAGGTAGAAGATAATCAGGAGAGACTTTTTTTTAAAAAACATGATTTCATATTTCTTCCCTGTTGTAGGAGGTGCCTATTGAGGCACGATAAAGTGATGGCCCTCTTTTTAGTTTCTGTACCATAATCTTCAAATGGATTGAATGCTTTGTCTTTGTAAAATTCCCCTGGGTGGCCCATAGGGAGTCAGATCTACTAAATGGAGAGGTCAGCATTTTTATGGACAGAGAGTCCTCTATTTCTTTTTAGGTACTTCATTTGATATTGTTTTTAAATATCCTCTAGAAAAAGAGATTCTACAGCTTCCCTGGTGACTGTTTTCAGTTTGCCATCGGTGTCCCAGTAGGTGGGAGATTGGCAGGTGTTTTGACTTTAGAGGTATCAAGATTGAAAGTGATTGCTAGCAGCTCTCTGTCCCCTTCCTGCCCCCTGCCCCTTTTTATACATACTCAAACTTTGGCTATAGGGGAGAATTCTTCAATTCACTCTTGTCTTTTCTAATAAGTTTGTTCTTAATGGAGGATAGCTTGGGTGCCCACATGAGGAAGAGCTCTTCTTTAAAGCAGAGGGCCTGATGAAGCTTCTCCCCTGCACTGGAGTAGAGAGAGTGTGATATTGTGGAAGGACATCAGCACCTGGTGAACTTGGTATTCAGTTCTTGGCTCTGCTACTTATTACCTATATGACTACCTCTATGATCCTGGGCAAGTCATAGGTCATAGGATCATATGGGAAGAGTGGGAAGGGACCTCAGAAGCCATCTTGCCTCAGATTCCTTACTTGTAAAATGGGAACCTGGTGAGGGATTGGATCTGGGGTTGAAGAATTCCAAGGGACTTTCCTCCCCTCCCCTCCGCTCCCCATTCCTCTCCTTTTCTCTCTTCTCCTGTCTCTCCATCCCACCTTCTCACCCACCCCTATTATGGTTGAACTCACCAAGTACATATGTATGTGAATTATGAGACTTTTCCCTGAATATTGACTAGTGTTTCCCAAGAGCTGCTCAGAATCACAGCTTGAAGTTGCGGGGCTGCCTCTGAGCTCCTCTTGATTCACTGGTCTCCTTCTGCACCTTACTGTAAAATTAAAAACAAAGCACAGGGTATTGGTGAGATGACACTTGCTTTGCCAGGGACCTGAATGACACCTGAACACTTTCAAAAAGAATTAAGCTGGTTAGTTACTAAGCAGCTAGGTGGTGCTGTGCATGGAACACTGGACCTAGAGCCAGGAAGACCTGAGTTCAAATCCAGCTTCAGGTACTTACTAGCTGCGTGACCCTGGGCAAGTCACTTAATCTGTGTGCCTCAGTTTCCTCAACCATAAAATGGGGCTACTAATTGCACCTCCCTCCCAGGTTTAATGTGATTTTTCAGCTCTGATCTCTCTTTTGGCGTCTCTAGTTGCTTGCTGGACAGATCAATTTACTCCGAACAAATCTCTGGCTAGTCTGTTCACTGGAGCCTTCTTCCCATGGATCACTGGATTTAAAGCAGGAAAGGTCCTTGCCAGTCATTGGTCTAACTCCAATATTTCACAGTTAAGGAAACTGAGGTCTGAAGAGATTATGCTACTTGCTTAAAGTCGCACAGGTATTGAGGAGTGGGACTAGGGTTCTACCCCAAGCACGCTGACTCCAAATGTATTGTTTTCTGTCCTTGCTCCTGAGAGAATTAGGAAATTAATTAGTAAGAATCTAGCTTAATTTTAGCAAGAACTTCAATATGTGATAAAGTAGTGAACTCCTTGTCACAAAGAGGATTCAGATTGAGGCTGAATACTTTTCTTTTGGGGTGCGTTGTAGAAGGAGTTACTGTATTGGATTAGAAATTGGACTAAGTAAACCCTTCCTGACTCTAAGTCAAGTTCACAATGAATAAAAGCCACATTCAAGGGTGTGATGGTAAATGTTTAACATTCAGCTCTCCCAAAAGCAGGATACTCTTTTAAGTTTAATTAGCTTTATTAACATGTTCTTCATCACTATTCTTAAACCTGGACAGTCGGCAGAACGATAAATGAAGTTAGTTTCTGAGGTGTAAATGCTCATACTGAATATTTAAAACTCAGCTCCTGCAAACTAGCTTCAATACACCCTTAATCTGTGCAGATATTATATAAGTACATATGTAACTTTTTTTGTCTGGGTCTTTATCCACATGGGAATTGCTAGGAAAGGAACTCTCTCTTTGCCAGTGAAGATGAGCATCTTGTCAGCAACATGTAGCTGTAGCTTGAGGAAGTTGCCTGAGGGCCATGAGAGATTAAAGGTCTTGTCCAGGGTCCCACAGTCAGTACATGGCAGAGGTGGGACTTGAACCCAAGATTTCTTAAGCTTGAGTTTAGTTTGCTACGCTGATAGGGAGGGAACAGAATAGGGAGTAAGCATTTCTGTAGTGCCTGTTATGTTACAGGCTCTGTGCTAAGCACTTTAGAAATATTACTTCTTTTCATCTTCACATTAACCCTAGGAGGTAGGTACAATTAGTAGCCCCATTTTATGGTTGAGGAAACTGAGGCACACAGATTTAGTAACTTGCCCAGAGTCACACAGCTAGTAAGTACCTGAAGCTGGATTTGAACTCAGGTCTTCCTGACTTTAGGTCCAGTGTTCCATGCGCAGCACCACCTAGCTGCTTAGTAACTAACCAGCTTAATTCTTTTTGAAAGTGTTCAGAGAGTCACAAGTGGATCAATATATAAAAAAGTTTTATATAGTATAATACATAATATATAGTACAAAACATAAATTTTAATTGTAGTGCTAGAGAAGACTTTTGAGAATCCCTTGGATGGTAAGGAGATCAAATCAGTCAATATTTAAAGAAATTAATTCAGACTTTTCACTAGAAAGTTGAATACTAAAGCTGAAGCTTAAAACTACTTTGACCATATAATGAGAAGATAGGATTCATTGGAAAAGATTTTGATGTTGGAAAAGATGGAAGGCCAAAAGAAAAGGGGACAGCAGAGAATGGGATGGAGAGAGTGTCATAGAAACAACACACATAAACTTAGACAGACTTTGAGAGAAAGTGGAGGATAGAAGGGCCTGGTGTGTCCACGGGGTCATGAGGACTTGGACATGACTGGATAACAGCAAAAGAAGTATAAAAGAATTAATCAAGAACCTAAATATATTGAAAATCACTGGCGAATTTTTCTCCCCATTAATTGCCTTGATCTAGTTAAGACCATTTCTGGATAGCCTGAAGATACTGGTCCTTGCTGTGAGGGAGGCAAGGCCAGAGTCCTGCTTTGAGCAATGGGATCCCTGGATGTAATATTTTAAAACCTACATTGTCCCTTTCTAGATTTACGACAACAGTATTCAGTCCATTTGAGCCCTTTGGAAAGGTGAGAGAACATTCTGAAACCCAGCCCTTCCCTAAAATATGCTTCCTTCTCATCCTTCCTTGTCTTTGTCCTTGATGCCCCTACTCACTCAGTGACCTTGACTTGGACCCTTGTCCTTGTCCTTGACTGCTTCCTTTTTTCCTGCACCATCAGTCAGTGACCAATTACCGTGTCTGACACCCAGTCCTCCCACTCATCAGTAGTGGTCCCGTTTTTAAAATTTATCTCCTACCTAAGTTACTGTAACTCTTCCCAACTTTTTCCCTCTCCTTTTCAATGCATTTTGTGCACAGTTACCAGATTAGTCTCTTTAAAATATTACCATATATACTGAGCTTATTTCACAGGAAAAAAGCCTGAATTTGTTAGTCCGGCATTTAAATGAGACACCTCCTTAATTATCCAACCTTATCTCTACTTACTCCCACAGTCAATCTCCAAGCATCTATTAAGTGCCTACTGTGTGCCAAGCACTCTGCCTCATAGAAATTAGCCTGTTGATTGTCTTTTTTTCTAGCCTTTCTTTATATCCTCCTTGCTCATGCTAGGTACTTCATGAGTGCTAATTGCCTGACTGATGATGGACATGCATCCCCATTGCTGTCTCTGTACCTTAGCTCATACCTTCCTGGGTCTTCTTCCTTCCTCTTTAGCACCTAAGTCTTGTCCTACTTCTCAGTATACTAGAAAGCCCTGTGGCAGACTGAGTTTGAACTCTGACGTTTATGCTGCTTGGTTCTGTGACCTTGGGCAAATCATTTGATGTCTTTAAACCTCAATTCCTTCATCTATACAATAGGGATGGTCATCCTTATACTGTCTGCTCAACCTTCACCTCCTGTAGGAGGCTTTCCCTGACTGCTGGGATCCCTTAGTGATCTTTCCCCTTTTCTGAAATCTGCTCCTACTTGCCTCTATCCTTCATTTCACAGATCGCACCAGGCGGCATTGTATACTGAAAGGATTGCTAGATTTGGAGTCTGAGGATTGGGCTATCACTTATTATCCGTGTGACCTTGGACAAGTCCCTTGACCTCTCTACGTCTCAGTTACCTCTTTTGTAAAATGAGGGGAGTTAGACTAGGTGACTTGTGAGCTCTTTTCGGTTCTAAATTTTACCGTATGCATTTTGTTTTGCAATTCATAACTTTATGTTTTTACCTCTCAAACGAGATGATTGACTGACTGAAAAAACCATTTATTAAGTTATTTCTATGTGTCAGGCACTGTGCTAAACACTGAGGATACAAATACAAGAGGGCGTGATAACCTCTGTCTTCATAGACTTTACATCTTTAATGGTAGAAGATGACACATATAGGGGAGATAGAAAGGGCTTAGATATGGTTATCATGGTGGCCTGGTTCAGGACAAAATAAAGCCAAAACTCATCATCAGAAGCTACAATCCCAGGGGTGCGATCTGAGTTCCAATGAAGGAGGGGAGGGTAAGGAGATAGTTGGAGTGTAGGCATCCCCGTTTGAAGAGGGCCTAGAAACAGAGTGATGGCCTAGTTCTGGACAAGAGAAATCAAAAGATTGCAAATATGAAGACCTGTACAATTCAGGCTCACTGACAAGAAAAAAACAGCCTTCTTATTTATTTTGTGACATGTAGTTCATGGTATTGATCAAGATATAGAGTGTTTGATTACCAGCCAGCCCGTTGAACTTAAGAAATAAGGGTTCCATGTTCATCAATACTATCTGAATTAAACAATTTCAAAGAACTTAACAACTTTTAAAAACTTAATTGCCTGGTAGAGACACCATCAAATAAATATTCCTTGAAGTTTTCTAACAGATGGGTTGCCATTTCCAAATAATGTATCTGGTGGGGTCTCCTTCTGTAATGAATGCCTTCCTGGTACAAATAACTTACAAGCTGTGGCTGGGGTCCAACAGTAGTAGTGTGGAATTTGAATAACCATGAAAGATGATTCATCTGGTAAAGCCAAATGCTTTCCTAGGCTCATTCTATGTCTTTAATAAAAATTTTAAAACAAATGTTTTTAGTTTTTATATTTTTTAGTGATCAGATCCTTGTTTATGTCCAGGAACTAACCATCCCTTTTTCATTAAGGGTACTGATCAATTTATGAGGCAAACATCTTGTATTTGCTTTGTATGATAGGTACTTTCTAAAAGTTTGGTGTGGCTGCTAGGTCTGTATTCCAAAGAGATTAAAAAAAAAAGAGAAAAAGACCTATGTGTGCAC
The DNA here is from genome assembly GCA_028658325.1 of Potorous gilbertii. Lineage (NCBI taxonomy): Eukaryota > Metazoa > Chordata > Mammalia > Diprotodontia > Potoroidae > Potorous > Potorous gilbertii. Next base: position 52,637,417 of record CM053769.1, read on the forward strand.
AAATATTTGTAGCGGCTCTTTTTGTGGTGGCAGAGAATTGGAAATTGAGAGGATGCCTATCAATGGAGGAATGGCTGAACAAGTTGTTGTATATGGTTGTGATGAAATACTACTGTGCAGATATACTGCAGATGAAAAACCCAGAGACATACATGAATTGATGTAAAGTGAAGTGAGAAGAACCAGAAACTGTGGTTTTTGTCCTTTGTTCATAAAGAGGACCACGGCCTCATGAAGGTGATACCATGACTTGAAAGTGAATTGGATTGAAGTAAAGGAGGGTTGTGCCTCACTCTCTCCTCCAGAACCATCCAGTGGCAAGATATAGATTAGAATGACTGGAGATGTCCCAGAATGCAGTGGAAGACTTTTGCAGAACCAGGAGAATGTTGCACAGAGTAATATTGTATGATGATAAGTTCTAAATGACTTAGCTATTTCCAGCAATACAAAGATCCAAGAATTCCAAAGGACCTATGATGAAAAATCCTATCCCTCCCAAGAAAGAATTGATGGAATCTGAATGCAGATTGAAGCATACTGTTTTCTTACTTTTCTTGCTTGTTGTTTTTGTTGTATTTTCTTTCACATGACTAATATGGAAATATATTTTACATGACTGCACACGTATAACCTTTACCAAATTGCCTTCTCAACGATGGGGAAGGGGAGGAACGATGGGAAAGAATTTGGAACTCAAAATTATAAAAAATGAAGGTTAAAAAATTTTTACATGTAGTTGGGAAAAATATTAAAATTGAAGTTATATATGGCTTTACTGGGTAAACTGCATGGGTTGATTTGGGGTCGGTTTACTCATTTATCAAATGGAAGGGAAGACTAGATTATCTTTAAGGTCCTTCCTGCTCTAAGGCTAGGACCCTCGGGTTATAAATTTGACTGGGGCTTCTTGGTATAAAAGGAGCCTTCTGGTATAAACACTTTGGATTTGTGGCTAATCATTTCCATCCCTAATTTTTCTATGCTTCAAATTTGGATCTTAATATCTAGACTTTCCTAAAAGGCAAGTGGTATTCCTCCTTTTTTTTTTTTTTTTAATGTGAAATACTCCTTTTCCTCCCAAGGCTTCAGTTTTTCAGAATAAAACTCAAAGTATGTAGGAATTACATGATAATAGCTATAGATTAAACTTGCCTTGCATATACTGTCTAGATTATAATCCCCCTGAGGGTAGGCAAATGTATTTTGGTGTCTTCCCTATTGGTTGATACTGGAAAGGTGTTTTGTTGAATTGAGTTGAGTATTACTTTCTCTGTGTTTCTAATCTTTGCCTTACCAAGTCATGAAGACTTGTGTAATTAAAGGAAATATTTAAAATTCTTCCCTCATTTTGAGGGGTCATTTCCCATAAAATAAGCTAGAATGGGTGAACTGAATATATTAGTGCTTCCCTCAAAGTTTTTAACATCAGTCTGGCTCTCACTGAATGGCCAACAATAGGACCCAGCCCAAGCCCCACTTCGTCATTGTTTGTGCCCAGAAGGCTCAGAGTGAGTGTAAAAAGCAATTGCTTCTGTTTTGACCAGGCACCCTAAGGGTCTTCCCCTCCCAGACTGATTTTGTTATTTTGATTAGGTACAAGAGGGCAACCTTTGCCTCATTTCTTACCTAGCTTTAATCACAGGATGGGTATTGCCTTAGTCAAACCGACACTTTAGCTTAAAAAGACCGCGGTCTCCCACTGTGTCTGGCGCCATGTCCAGCTATCTGTATCTTGTCACTGGACCCAGGTGTCTTTGGAGGAGAAAGTGAGACTGGTGACTTTGCACAGCCCTCCCTCACTTAAATCCAATTCACTTACAAGTCATGGCATCATCTTCCTCATGTCATGGTCCTCTTTGAGAATGAAACACAAACAATAGCATAGCTGATTTCAGTCTTTCAAAGTGACTTGTTACTACCTTCTAAAGAGCCTCAGGTCTTATGAAGACTATCATCAGTTTTAAGCCTAAATACCATTAATACTGGTAGAGCTCATCCTTTCTTTTGTAGATCTGGGTAAAAAAGCCTGGTAGTCTGACAATTCTGATTTAATGCTTAAACATTTGAGTCAACTTGCTTTTCCCCTATTACTCACAGAATCAGTTTCAGCAAGACTGGGGAATAAGGCAAGTGCCCAGTTAACTGGGGATTGGGCTACAATGCAGGAATTCAGTCATAGGGCAATGAGCTAGGAATGTAGTTACTGAGAAACTAGGTCACCAATGGTAGGCTGTGATGAGCTATGGCCGTAATGTGAGCTGGTGAACTACTAACTTGGAACTCTCTCTGGTCCCCTTGCTTAACAATCCCCTGCTGCTCGGCATATATATGTATACGTACACATATAAGATATACAGATACACAGATCTACCCATGTATATACACAGAATACACATACATATATATACAGAAATGCACTTATACAATATATACACATGTAATACTAATATATGTAATATATGCAATATATAAGTAGACATACACATGCATTTACATACACAGTGTACATACACACAATACGTAATAGAAATTCATTGGTTATTGTTTGGGCCAGATGGCTCAGAGTATAAACAGCAATTGCTTCTGTTTTGACCAGAAACCCTGAGAATCTTCCCCTCCCAGAATGATTTTATATTTTTTACTAGGTAAAAGAGGGCATTTCTTACCTAGCTTTAATCACAGAATGGGAACTGCCTTAGTCTAACATACATGCATGTGGAGACACATACATGCATTTACATGCACATGCATGTGCCCACAGTATATGTGTGCATATATGTTGTATATATATGTAAATAACCTACTTTGAGTGGTCACATGCTGATAACTCACGTATCTGTTGTAGTTTTTCCTTCCTTCCCTTTGTAACCCAGGGTATACGTTTATGAGTTGACTAGCTAGGGAGAGTGTGTCATTTGTTGTCCTGGTGAAGGGTAATGTGGTGTCATATGTAAAGCTGTAGAGTTGGAGTCAGAAATCCAGCCTCAGATATTTACTATTTGATATTACAGATATTTGTAGCTATATGAAACTGGGTGTTATTTATCCTCTCTCAATCTGTTTCCCCATCTGTTAAATGGGATTAATAATAGCTTTGGTACTTAACCTTACTGAGTGTTCATGAAGCTAAAATGAGATGGGATATATAAATTCTGTTCATTACGTTGCTTAGAAGGTAAACAGAGCAGCAATATATTCACCAGTGGCCTATGGTGCATGCACATTATCAGTATTTTATTTTAACGTTTATTCACATGTATTCTGTGCATTCCAACCTTGTACCAAAGACAGTTTAGTAATAAATGCTTGTTAAGACAGCACAATTGTTAAAACAAGCTTCCCATAGTGGTCACCTCCTATTTTGGGGCAAAAATTGGCACAAAATCTGTGACCATTATGCAGTGAAATACTATAAATAACATTGATGCATAGTTTTCTAAGTTGAAAAGGGTGTCACTAGGATCGTTCTGTATGGCTTAATGGCTTGGTCTCTGTCTGAGTTTGACATCACTGCTCTAGACAACTCTTTAGGAGTATAATAAGTTTCAGAGAAAATGCTGACATATATTATTAGAGGGAATTCTCTCATTTGGAATATCCTCTGCCAATGAAATCACACATCTAGTCCATCTCCCTTATCTTTTTAGATATTGAAAACATTATGGATCTTTTAAAGAAGAATAGTTTTAAAAATTTAAACCAAAAAGAGTTAATATTTAATAAAACAGTTCTGTAGGATGCAGGTTTGAGGCCATAACCTACAGTGACATTGAAAAATGGACTAAATATATATGAAGAAGAAAAAAATCCTCTGAAGTTGTTTTTATCAGTAGATTTGACTTCCTGATTTTATTTCAGCAGGAAACTTCTCTTCTTTATGTTTTTTATCCCTATTGGTGTGTACCCTTTTCTAGAGTCACTTGTTAACATGTGCTATTGAAACAATGTGTGTGTATGTGTATACATATGTATATAAAAGCACATATATATGTATGTGTATATACACACATGTATGTATATATCTATATGTTGTATAGTTCCAATTAAAGAAAGAAGTGGTTATGGATGTAAATGTACCCTAAAAATATATTTCATGAAGATATCTCTGCTTTTGAAAACTTCGTGATTTGTTCCTTATTTCTGTCTGCTGAGTCACAAAGTATAGGTTTATGTTCTTGCTGCCAAGGAGAATGAATGAGTAGGCTAATCACACAAGTGTGGATGGAAGGCTATCTTTGCCTCCATCCCTTTCTCCCTTTCTTTCATTTGGCTTAGAGTCTGTAAAGCAATCCCTTTCATTGAGTTTTATTTCTTGGCTCTATTATCTTCCTTGGCTTTTTAAACTTGTTAGAAATCACACCCAGTTCTCAGAACTACAATTTCTGTTTTCCTAGGATATTTCCCAGAGCCTCAGCCAGGTGTATAAAAAATGAGGATTTGTATTCCCAAAGAAAAAAAAAGGAAAGAGAGAAAAAATCTTATTTGCATATGTTTTATGTATGTCTTTATAGACTTTATTTTTAGGCAATTTGTGAATTAAAATGTCATTCTTGCCTTCCTGGAAGTCATATTTTTTTTTCCTTTCCCTTTTTCCACCTGCCTTCTTATCTATTCATTCTTACTGACCCCAGATCCCTTTATCAGATGTACGCTCCAGACCAGTGGTTTTCAGACTTTTTTTGGTCTCAAGACCCCTTTGCCTCTAAAAATTTAGTAAGGATTCTCTTGGCTCTCCACTCCAAGAACTTTTGTTTATGTGGCCTATATCTATTGGTATTTACTGTATTTGAAATTAAAATTATAATTACTGTGAAGATACTTTTGACCTCATGAAAAAGTCTTTGGGACTTTGACTCCTAGACTACCTTTGAAAAACGTTATTCTAGGCAAAAGGTGCACACTCATAGTTTAGGGAAGGGGGAAAATGAGGGCTGGCAGAATTTTTCTTTTTCCCATGCCACTAATGGCTTATAGCCCATATACTCACCAATGCCAGAGCATCTGGATGAAAAGTTACAGAACATCAATCAGACATCCACATGGTTTACTTTCATGACATACATACATATATGTACATGGATCATATGATATTTTGGAATATCTAGGTTGCCAACTGAACTGCTCCTTTTTTATCTGGATATTTGACATCTGAGGATCACAGCCTTAGGCTCAAAGTTAACTTCTTCAGATTTTCCCAACTATTGACCTTAACGTCACAATTCGATTTGTGGGATCCTAAAGGTGGAGTTGTATACAAAATCATATCAAATGTCACAAGCATCCATTCCCCTGGTTTTTAATCCTCATACACATATCACATCTCCCTTAGACAGTGACCATCTTGCTCCTGGTCTCCCTCCATCACCAATCTAGCTCCCATATTACCAACATCATCAATCTAAGAAGAAAAATCTTCAGTGGCTCCCTGTTGCTTTAGGATAAAACACAAATTCTTCTCAAAGCCTGGCATTTAAAGCACTCTGCATTTTGAATTTCACCAACCTTTCAGTTTTTAATCTCATATCATTTTCCTTAGCATTCTCCCTATTCTAATCAAATTGGCCTAAGTTCTACCATATGATACACAAAACCTTTCCTGAGTCTTCCTATATTAGTGCTTACTTCCTTTTGCAATTACTTTCTTAAGTTACGATAGCTACTTTCATTTATGACAAAAATATTCTGAGCGTTGATTGGTTTGTGGTATTGCTGCCAATCATATACTTAGTGATGCAGAGAGAGGGAAAAAGTGCAATTTACACTCAGAGCATAGACATCACTGAAATAAAAACTAGTGAGCCTAGAACATTAATTTGGGCTATCTTTCAGTCTGTCTGCATTTTACTCAACAACAGGATAAACCCACTGATTTTATCTTTAAGGAGGCCTCCTCCATAATCCTAAAAGATTTCTTGCCCCACCTGGATATTCTGATAGAATTAACTAGAGGCCTCCAGCCCCAGATACTTGATCTTTACAATTCCCAAGACCCCAACGTTTTTACAATTTGAGTTCTTAAGAGCTTACAAATGCAGTCTATTCCAATTCCTTTTAAGCGATTTTGAGTCTAATTTACCCAGACAATTAGGTTCTCCATTAAATCATTCACAGAAGAAACATAGTGGTAAGCTAAAATCTTCTCCTGAAGTTAGATTTTGCTTTCTCCCTATCTCTCCCCCAGTTATTTGCTTACTAATTTAAACAGACTTCTTTCTTTTTCAAGAGGGCAGTGGTTCTTAAGCACCAGAAAAGGCTTAAAAACTGCAAAGCCATTTTTTTCTCTTCTTTTCTACCTAGACTTCTAGGAGAATTTCTCTTTAGACTTACTAGACTGGCTTCAGTCTTGTTTAAGAACTGAGCATTTTCTGTCACTCTCCAGGGAAGAAAGAGAGTCATGGTGAAGTATGTTTGTGTGAATAAAGGTCCTTGAGACTGCTAATCTACCACGAGCCTAAAAATTCACTAGGATATTTCAGTATTTACAAAAACATTCAAACTACATTCTCATCATAATTTTGGAGTACACAGCAGAAAACATTTCCAATCCCTTCCCTGCTTCTTCTTAAAACTTATCTTCCGCTAAAATTTTAATCAGAGGTTCAGTGAAAATCCCAGTTTTTTTTTTTTATAATTTTGTTATTATTTAAGATGAGTTTAGTATCAGACAACCCAGGAGAGCTGATTTAGATATGAAACTTCCACAGTTAACTTACAGGTAGGCAATATTTCAAATTCAAAAGGTCCTTCCTGGGATCAAAGATATCTAGTTTCAGAAGTTAGCTGGGTCTAGTCATTTTCACCAAGATGTCAAAACCATATTTTTAACAGACTGGATTCTGCTGAAGGGAGTTTTCTTCCAATTAGCCAGGAGGCAATCCAAAGGGATGTTTTTAAGAGGGGAGTTGATTCAACCAGTAATCATTTAACTTCTGAATCTATAGGCAAATTGTCACAAAACCAGAATTATGACAACCTGAATAGAAACTTACAGACCCCCATAACGCTTACTGTACTATTTAAGGCAAAATTGAGATGTTAGATTTGTTTCATTAGTGATAGGGATTCTTACTGACCATTTGAGATTTATATCAGACCAGACCAGACTAGAACTGCCCTGGAATTTAGGCAGGGAGGGTAGCCAAGGCAGTTTAGTAATCTTTTGCTTATTTGCCTGTAGGAAATGAGATGAAAGGGCACAGGGTTTGGGAAACTCCTAGTCATGGCCTGGGTTTTGTTGTTCAATTGTTTTTCAGTTGTGTGTTTGTGACCTCATTTGGGGTTTTATTGGCAGAAATACTGGAGTGGTTTGTCATGTCCTTCTCCAGTCCGTTTTACAGATGAGGAAACTGAGGCAAACAGGGAGAAGCGACTTGCCCAGAGTCACACAAGTAGGAATTATTTGAGGCCAAATTGGACTTCAGCTCTTCCTGACTCCAGGCCTGGTGTTGTGTACCTCTTAGCTGCCCCCTAGCCTGGGTATTCACCCAGAAAAAGAAGGTGACAGGAGGCTCTCCCATTAATAACACAGTTTCTCAGCCCAGGTCAGGCTTTCGGCCCCTGAATCACAGCACTATCCTTATCAGAAAATTTGTAGAGGTGTGAGGCTACCAGACTGAATCTTTCAGAGTCCAGTGGGTTTTGTCTTAATAGATTTTTCAGGCACAAGAGATAGACAATACAGATAAGTACACAGAACACTAACATGCCTGTAATTTTTGCTACCTAGGATAATAACTATGTTGTTCAGCTGATGTTTTTTCCTTCCCAGAAATCTCTCTAGGTAAATTTTACCTTGTGCCCTCTGAAGGACTTTTAGGTCAGAAACTCAATCTTGATCTGATCTAGTCAATCCCATGTAAGGCTCACCAATGATTGTGACAAAAATTGACTGAGAGTTTGTTGGTAGGTACTGCTGCCAATCAATGATGCAGAAATAGGGGAAAACTATAGTTAATGTACTTAGAGCATAGGCTCAGAATCAGCGAACCCTGAACATTAGTTTCTGCAACCTTATATAAGTTTTGGTTACATCTGTGGGAAGGATGCAAGGGAATTTTACAGAGAGTAAAAAGGAAAAGTAATTATTTGTACATCAAAGAACAGATGAAAGAAAGGGAATATCTATACCAGGTAAAAAAGGAAACTAACTGGCTAATACTTGAGTTATAGCTTGATTTTGCAGACTCTAGCTGGTGGTAAGAAAGGTTAAGTCAGACATTCTCCTATGACACAGTCTTTCTGTCTTGCACCCCCATGGAAGGAGCCTTAGATACTATTTTTCTTTGTCTTTATTCTCTTGAGGACCAAGACTATAGACAGCTTTAAGATATGGCTATGTGGTTAATGAATTTCATCCTTCATTTTGCATTTTTTATTTTTACTTTGTATTTTTATTTAAAGTGTGTATATGGTTTACTGTAGAATACCCAGTCCTTAAGGACAGGATTATTCTGATTTTCTCTTTTGTGCAATAGTTACATGGGGTGGCCACCCATCGCTAGCACCTTATACTTTTCACCTATGTAGGCACATTCTCTCCTACTCCAAATGCTCCCATGGTGGTAGGTCCAGATTCCCAAAGATAAACCACTTGAAATGACATGATTACATTCCAATTCTCTATGGATCTCAGGGGTAACTCTATTGTGATGGAAGATACATTCTCTACTAACCCCTCTAGCTCTTGGACCCCTACTGCTGTATTTCTATTTATACAACAATTACAACAATGATACTTTTAGATCTGAAACAGAGCCATGTACTTGTAATAAGGCAAAAGATAAAATAATATTGCTCATACGTTAAAAGTAAGTTCATGCAAAACAAATCACAATCTACATATAAACCTGAGTCATCTTCTTCCACCATTATGTTCAATTTCCATAAGACATAGTTGGAGTACACTTACAAAAATATTCCAAGGAGATATGGGTGAGGAAGACCTGCATCAGCAGGGAAATTCACAGCTCTGGAGCTATGAACTTCAATGTCCTTTTTTTTTTGCCTCAGGAAGTGTTCATAAAATAAATTTCCTTGGTGAATGTAGTTTTTGTGTTAATTAGATGCTTTTGCCAGACTGAATTGATCCATATTATGCTTGATTAACACCTGACTAGTCATGACTCAACTGGTTGATCCCTCAAATAACTTTTTGATTTTCTGCTTCCGAACTCTTTCTCCATTTACATAGATTTTACTAAAAAGCAGCTATAACGGGTATCACCTCCACCTTCAAACTTAACTGATAAGAGTTCTAAAATCTTTCCTTTCGTTTCTCTCTCTTTCTTATCTTTTGGTTTCAGACTCCAACCTCCCTACAATAACCCCAATTTATGATATGATTTAGTAACCAGATTTTCAGTTTCTGCTTATAATCAGATAAATCACATTTATTCATTAGTTATAAACAGCTCTGTTATCCATATCTCTCCAGTATAACAGCTTGTCATTAAAAAATTTAGCAGTGATGCCTGTCTCTGTCTGAGCAAACTTATCTCATCAACAAGCTTTTAAAAGGTAGCACCTTACATTTGTGTCCTTAATAGTGAGTGCTTCATAAATATTTGTTGAATTTAACTCTGAGAAGGGACCTTAAAGGAATAAACAGACTGATCTAGTCTGTGGTAGCCATTGGAATGCCATCATCATTACCAAACACCTTCCCCCCTAACTCTTGGAAAACCCTAGTCAGTCAACTAGCATTTAACATGCCAAACACGGTGAGAAGTGCCAGGAATACAAAAACAGTTAGGGATAAAGACAGTCTCTGCCCTCAAGGAGATTACATTCTATTTCTAACAATACATATAAGGAAACTAAAAGGTAGGCGCTGCCCAGTCAGAGGAGATGAGGAATAGGACAAGACTGACTTGGACATACTCCATACATAGAGGTTCTGGGAGGAGCCTCTAATCAGAAAGAGAGTCTGGGAGAAGAGCGTACTTCCTTCTAGTGTGTAGATTCCAGAGCTGGAGGAAAACTGGATTGCAACCTGGAGAAGAATGAGAGCCCCAGGTAAGGGACAGACTTTTGCTATAAAAATCGTTCCTTCCATCCATTCATGTAACTGCCAACATCCAAGGCTGACAAAAGGAGAAAATTTCCAGAATGGTTTCAAAAGTTTCAGTGTCATTGAACAGTCTAAGGCTTCTCATTGGGAGGTCAATTTACCATAGCATCCTGATGGATGTTCAAAGGATTGGGACAGATTACAGGGTTTGCCAATCATTGTAAGTGTAGAGCTGATAGGAGCCTCATAGGTCACCTAGTCTAACACTTTTGTAGATGAGGAAACTGAGGTCTACCTGTGTCACACTGGTAGTAATTGTTAGTGGTGGGATTTGAACTTAGATCCTCTGCTTCTAAGGTCAGTATTATTTCCATTGTCCCTCTAGGCTTCCCTAATAGACTTGTATCCCTTCTGTTCTACCAGCTCTCCCCCTGCAGTAATTGCCCCCTACTTCCTTGCCTGGTCAGCCCTCCCTCCACAAGGATGAAAAGCTCCCTTCTTCCAGAGATAGACCTTTGTCCTGTAGCCACACATGTCTGCTGCACTTCCTAACAAATTCCAAGGTCAGGGGCAGGGGGAGAAGTTAGGGGTTTAAAGGTCCACAGCCCTAGTACAGGGGGAACAGGTTGGACTTCTTTGGGGGATGAATTGCATACCTCATTTGTCATGACTGTTCTCAAGTACAAGAAATCTATCCGTGCTGGAGTGAAGGTGAAGGCCAAGGCACCCTGGAGGTCAAAGCTCAAGGCTCACCAACCCAGTCTGGCTCCATTCTGCTTCCTTCATTAGACTGGCCTTGTGGTCTCTTTCCTGGTTTCCTCACTCTGATAGCTCTAGTGCTAAGAATGTCCATAGTACAGCCTTGCCAGGGAGGTGTCTTTCTTCTTATTTCCTGACCTGCCTGCTTCCCTCATTTAAATGCACTGATCATTTTGGAAAGTACCAAGGAGATAAAGAATAGATAGCAGTATCGAACATGGTTGGTGGCTCCTTGTCTGTCTAGCCAATACACTTGTGTGAGACTTTGTTATTGCTTAAGGGGTCTCATCGCCCAGGCTTCTGAGGCTTATCTAGCAGGCTTGTCATTAACAAAGCTCTCTGTCCTCCTTGCTGGTGAAGAAGGGAGGCTAATACATACTATTTCTTTCATTTAATAGTGTAAGGGCAAAAAATAACCAAAAACTTAAAAAAAAAAGATACTCGGTCTTTCTTAGGCTCTTCTGCAGAGATGGCATTAAACTAGGGAGTAGGGGTTGTTAGATAGCACCTGTGATTTCACTTGTATAGGGAAGTCCCAGGGGAGGAAAATCCCTTTATCAGTGCAGGGTGGCACTTTCTTTGCAATTTAGAACCTTAGAGAGTTGCCTAGAGAATTGAGATACTAAGTGACTTGCCCAGGGTAAGATGACACAATGACACAATGACGAACTCTTTATCTGCTAGTTATACTCTTAACCATGCTGCTTCTCAGGGCTAGATCAGGCCTTCTTAGGATTTGCCTAGTGGGAGTCTCAGGGATACTACTGCTGTCCTTGCATCCAATGTGTTTTGTTTGGTAGGTACACATGTGGAGAAGGGTTCCCATCTTATTATGTATGCTGCATTGCATGAGGACTCCCAGGATACATGCATGAGGGCTAGAGTTTTCTGGTTGGACTGAGTCATGTGAGGAAAGAGGTTAGTTAGGATTCCTGGGATGGTATCTTGGTTCTACCCTAAGCTCTCTGGAGGCAGAGGGAGAAATAAAGAAAGAGAGAAATAAAGAGAGGGAGAGAGAGAGAGAGAGACAGAGAGAGAGAGAAAGAGAGAGAGAGAGAGAGAGACAGAGACAGAGACAGAGATAGAAACAGAGAGACAGAGAGACATACACACACACACACACACACACACACACACACACACAGAATACTAGAGCATTGCAGCTGACTTGTATGTTCTACATCCTTAGGGCCTTACTCAGGGTAGTGCCATGAGCAGGGTTCTTGTGGAGGCAGCTTGATTGTTAAATTTCACCTCTGTAAATGCTACAAATTAGACTTTAATTTATTGTTCTGTTACCTGTTTAGACTTAAGAAATTGCTAAAATTCAGATTAGACTTAAAAAAAATCCATCTTTGCTGAAAACTGTGGTTAAACATTTGCCAGCACAAACTCTGGCTAAGAGTCACAAGGACTGCACAGAAGTGAGACGATTCTTTATAGGCTTAAGTGTATCATTTCTTTGTTCTTTATTATATAGATAAATCCTGTTCTATTCTTGATATACTAGTTATCTTGTAGGGGAATTAATGGCTATATTTTTTGGGGGGTGGGGTGACCAAGTATGACTACCAAAGTTCCCAGAGGTTCCCAAAATGACCTGGGACCTTTGTGTCTAGAGGAACCCTTTGAAGTCTGAGTGTCAGCTTACTTCACTAGGTACCAGTTCATATAGTTCTTCCAAAGGTTCTCTAAATACAGAATCACTTAGAAGGAAGAATTGGCTTTAATTAGTGACTGATTGGCCATGGGTTAGGTAGAGGGAATTGCCAAAGCTGATGAAAGCTTAGAGGGTTGCTCTTGTTTTTAGAAATTACTTTTTTGTTTAAAAAAATTTGATAGACAAATATTAAAAAAAATTAAATGAAATTACAAAAATGCCACTTTGTTGGTTTGTGTCTTTGCATGTACTTTTATACAGCATTTTAATATGACCTCAAATTTCCTTCTGCCTTTCCTATTGGTATAGGATACACCAAGATCAGAGGTGTATAGCTACCATCTGAACAACCTCTGTAGTGTTTAGGAAGTCCGTGAAAGACAATATCCCCTCATTGTACATGGCTTTAGTGTTTCTTGGGCATAGCGGCCTACAGGAGTGACTCTGAGTAAAATTATGTTGGGGAGAAGGGCGTCAGTATCTGAGCTTGTGCCGTTAGTTTATATCAGTTGATGCTGTCTGCTCTCAGAGCTGTGCTTTAGGAAAATTAATCTGGCAGCAGCGAAATGGCTTAGAAAAGGAGTGATTGGAAGTGAGAGGATTAGTTAGGGAGCTTTTGTGATAATCCAGTTGTGAAGTCATATAAGGAGTCTAGGGTGATGATGCTAGAGAGAGCAGTGGACCTGGAGTAAGGAAGACTTGAATTCAAAGCCAGCCTCAGACTTACCCTGTGATCCTAGGTAAGTCACTTGATCTCTGTATGTCTTATTTTCCTCATCTGTAAAATAGAGGTAATAGGGTTGGTAGGGGGTATATGTGTGTGTGTATATATATGTATGTGGAGAGATAGTAGTACTGATTTCCTTTTTGTTATTTACCACCTTGTTAAGTTCAATTCAACAAGTATTTATGACATCCTTACTGTGTGCCAAACAGTGTGTTGGTATGAAGGGCTACCAAGACAAAAAAAAAA
>CM053769.1:52651320-52702585 GCA_028658325.1 Potorous gilbertii
ATATTTACATAGCTTTGTGTGTTGTAATAAAATCTCTGAGGGCTTTTTGTTTGTTTTTTTTTTGTCTTGGTAGCCCTTCATACCAACACACTGTTTGGCACACAGTAAGGATGTCATAAATACTTGTTGAATTGAACTTAACAAGGTGGTAAATAACAAAAAGGAAATCAGTACTACTATCTCTCCACATACATATATACACACACACACATATATTTATACCTATCTCTATTTGTGTCTATGTTATGTCTATATGTACATATCCTCTATAGCTCTATATTTGTTTTGCCTGTTGCTTCCCTAGACTGGTGGAATGGAGCAACAGAAAATCTACAGATGTGGCTTGGCCAAGAATTGTTGACTGATTCAGGATTGTTTATCGCGACTAGAAGATTTCAGTTTTCTTTTCCTTTTTCTTGTTTCACACTTTTAGTGATCCTTACAGTTCACCTGGTAAAGCAGAATCCCAAACTGGTTTCCTGCTCTGATCTTGGTCAAATAAACTCCCTGACCTGTAAAATCAGAGGTTCAGATTAGATGATTTCTACTGTCCCCACTACTCTAAATCTGATGATCTTATTCCAGGGCTTCCAACTCGAGAGATTCCTATTCCTTTCTTTTAAATTTTTTGTTTAATTTTTAATTTGTTGAAGAAAAACAAGCATTTCCATAATATATTATAGTATAAAAATGATTGCTTATGAAACTGCAAATCTGTTATGTACAACTTGCCATTCTTTTAAAATATTTAATAAATCATGTAAATTTCATTTTTCCTGTTTTTCTCCCCCTTCCCCCATCTAGAGATGACTACCATTAGACACAAATATGTATTTACATATAAAATCATTCTATCTCTCTATATATATACATACTTCTATTTATCAGTTCTTTCTCTCAATGCAGATAACATGTTTTTCTTGCCTGATACAAAAGTGGGCAAGGATCTTTCCATCAAAAGCAGGGTGGCAGCAGTGATGTTTAGTAAATCTTTAGTAACTGGTTCTCTGCAAACAAAACAAAACAAAATGAATGTTTTAGATTTAATCTGCCTTATTAACATTTCCTTCATCACTTTTAAAAGTCTAGGCAATCAACAAAATGATAAATCAATGTCTTATTTGTATCATTTGCAGTTTCTGAAGTATAAGCACTCACTCTGAAAATTTATGTCAGCTCTCACGAGCCAGTTAGAGTTGGTTCCAACACAACATTGGATGTTAGCCAAAAAATGATTGCCATCTTAAGCTCCATGAAGACAGGGAGGCCGTTTCTGAAATGCTGTGTTCAGCTTCAGAAGCTACATTTTAGGAAGGTCATTGACAAGGTGGGGAGTCTCTAGAGGAGTTACCAGGATAGTTAGGAAATAGATTAGGCCAAACAAAGTTCTGTTGAAAGAACTAGAGGTGTTATTTTAACTTGAAGTAGAGAGGACTTAGCCAGAGTATGAAGGCCATCTTCACTCTTTTGAAGAGTTAGCCCATGGAAGAGACTTAGGTGCTGTCTAATCAGGGGCCAGAACTGGGAGCAGTAGATGGATACTGCAAAGGGGCATATACAAAGGAAACCTTCTGGTAGAGAAAGTTGCAAAGAAGTCATTTCTTCCCTTAGTAAAAGTTGTTGGGCAAAGACTGAATGACCATTTACTTAGTGGGGATAATGTAGAAGAAATTTTTGTACAGGTTGGGCTAGAAGACTTTTGCACTCTCTTCTGACTCTAAGATTCAATGAAAACTTAAGGTTTTGTATTACCAAGCCCAGCACAATACCTAGCATATAGTAACACCACCACCACCACCACCAATGACATTTATATAGCACTGAAATATGAAGAATACTTTTCATACATGATCTCATTTGAGTCTTACTACAATTTTGTGAGCTAGGTGCTGTCGTTGTCTCCATTTTATGGGTAAGTTAAGTTAGGATGTTGGAAGTTCAATGAGTTGCTCAAGGTCACACAGTTAATTAAGTTTCTGAGGCTGGTCTTCCTAACTCCAACATTCTACCTAAACCTCCTCACTGAATAAGTGCTTAATAAATGATAAATGATAAGTGCTTAATTAAGTGATTGAAAAAGTGTTGTAGTTTGATGTGAGCAGTCTTTTCCTAGCATTTATCCAAGCCTATTGAGATGCTGCCTACTTGTAGCAGATAATATATTCTATTAGTGACATTTAATTGGTTTTGACGAGTTAGAAACAAAACAGATGGAAGAAAAATGCGTTTCTTGTTGCTTAAGACTGCAATAATTTCTCTACTCAGAAGTGGACAGGGAGAGCAAAGATGATTGAAATTCAAAACTCTTTCCCAAATTTCTTTTGATCCATTCCATTAATTACTTCCATACCATATCTTTTAATACACAAAAAATTTCAAGTGTGATCCATTTTTAGCAAAATATCATATATGCCAGTCCCTCAACTTATAAGTTTTAAGGGTTATTATTTGACCCACTAAATAATGTGCAATGACACCCCTTTATATATTTAAATAAAATAGGATTTCATTAAAAAACTAGTTCCTTAAATAGTTTTCCAATGACTTTGTTACTAACTAGTTCACCATTTCCTAGCCCGTAAAATTAATGGATTGGACAAGGTTGAACACAGGAACACATATATTACATAAATCAAGACACACCTGTGGATGCCTTTTTAAACACATCCTTCCTTTAATCACTAATGGAGGTGCTAATGATCACTAAAATAAAAGGTCCTGTACTAGTACATCGGTCAGTGGTAGTGATGGTCTGAAATCAGCACCAGGGCAAGGAACAGTATTTCTTCATAGAGGAACAGCATTGTGTCACCATTATGGGAGCAGTGGGGAACAGAAGGGAGAGGAGAGGAGATCTTACTCTCTGTAGTAGTAGAACGGCTGATATTGTAGGGACATTTAGAGTTTCAGTTGTTTTCCGAAGCAGGATATTTTGTTGTTCTGTTGTTTCTGACTCTATGTGACCTCATGTTTATTCATTCCTTCTCTAGTGTGTCCCTATTTTACAGATGAGGAACTGAGGTACGTAGAGGTTAAGTGACTTACCCAGGGTCATATAACTAACAAGTGTCTAAGGCCAGATTTGAACTCAGGAAAATGAGTCTTCCTGATATAGCTGTCCTACTTAGTGATCCCTAAGACATGATGTAGTTTAACGGAAGGAATTCTGGACATGGAGTCAGACAGCTTTGGTTCTTTGGATTCTGTTACTTTGATTTGTTCTCTATGTGGCCTGGAACAAATCACTGGACCTCAGGAGTCTTGTCTGGACTATGTGGCCTTTTGGGCTTTTCCAGGTCTGAAGCCTGGATCCTAGAGATCTTGTGATCAGATAGATCTGCTCAGACTCAGGGGAGTCTGAGATTTAAGAAGCACACAGATGCATTGTCTGCAGTTCTAGAAGCCTTCTTGAAGTAGACCTCTCTCTGTGTGTCTTTCCTGGTAAGCCAATACTTGGTTAAGTAGCCAGAGGATCTGTGGGTATGCTTGCTGACTCCAAACCAGGTATCTTCTGTACTTTGGTTGGTTGTCCTTGGTGTCTTTTGAAGGGGATGGCCTTTGTCTGTGATGACAAGACCTCTGTTAATATCATCACTGAGAGTTCTCTCCCAACAACCTGGGGTGGGTGTTTGAAAATCTTAGACAAGATAATCAGTAGGAGGAAGGGAGAACAATATAATACACCCAACCTTTATCACACAATTTTTGTGTTTAAAAGGAGTGAAATAGTCAAGGAGGGCGATGCAAGATTTAGGTAAGCCACAGTCAGAGCTTTCCAGAATCATTAAGGTATTTTTAAAATAAATTTTTATTAGTTTGTTTTTATGTCCACTAAATTTCCTGCTGTATCTCTCCTCATTTCCTCTCCAGAGAATTATCCCATATAATGAAGAATTTTGTCTATTATGATTCAGAGTACCTTGGTATGATAGACAGACTTGGGTGTCAGGAGGCTCTGGATTCAAATTCCACCTGGGACACTTCTTAACTGTATGATCCTGGACAAGTTTTTTATACTTACATTTTCATATCTCAGCTTCTTCATCTATAAAATGAAGGATTTGGATTCAAGGGGGCCTCTAAGCGGTCATCATATTTGATGTCTGTAGTTTGACATTGGCGACTATTCCCTGCTCCTCGGTGCTTACTCCTCCCTCAACTTTTGCAGCTCTTCTGTTGTGGTTCTGTTGTCTGACCACTTTTCTGTCTCCTTTGTTGGGTCATTGATTTATCTCATAGGGAGGGGTGGTTCTCTCAAAACTCTAGACTGGCTGAGTTCTTTTTCTTTCCCTCCCACAAAACCCCTCACCCCCCATAGTCACCTTTGTTCCTCCTCTCCCCCAACTCAGAAGCTACAGTTTTTGAGGACAGGAATGGTCACATTTCTTTTTTCTATTCTTAGTACCTGCCATATTTGTTGCTTCTTTTAGTTGTTTCCATTGTGTTTGACTGTGACCCCATTTGGGTTTTCCTTGGCAGACATGCTGGAGTAGTTTGCCATTTCCTTCTCTAGCTCATTTTACAGATGAGGAAACTGAGGCAAACAGGGTCAAGTGATTTGCCTAAGGTCACACAGTGTCTGAGTAAGTGTGACCTTAGTGTCTGAAACCAGATTTGAACTCAAGATGAGTCTTCCTGACTCCAGGCTGAGTGCTCTATCCACTGTGCCCCTAACGTATCTATCACGTAGCAGACTCTTAATAACTATTTGCTGAATTGAGTTAAATTGATTGAGATCTTAGTCACCTCCTTTCTCACTTCCAATTTAGCATTCCTTGTACTATTAGTAGAGAATTCACTTCCTCTTTCTAGTACAGTTTAAGATTTCTGAGGAGTTGGGGGAAGGGTGCTATGCATCATTATCTGTACCAATGGCTTGGAACAAGGTATCATTTGGTTTTGAGTTTCTTGTTCAGCAAATGAGTGGCATACTTGTTAACAAGACAGGGCATCCTGACCCCAGCCCATAATCATTTCCCCTGGAGGTCTTGTATGTGCTTCTTAGATTGCCTTTGAATTTCTAGACAATGGCAATTCAAATTCTCACTCTTACTTCTAAATTCTGTAGTCTTAGAGAAACATGCTGTATTTATTACTTGATAAATCTATTTTATTACTCCTGAACTTTGCCAGGGGTGCACTTTGAGTAAATGGTGATGGTCTAGGAGTTGGCATATCGGAAATGTTATTGAGCACAGCCTGGAGAATGGTGAAAGTCACTGCCTTCCCATGTGAATGCAACTCTGCCTCAATATTGCTATGAAAAACTAGCATTGGATTGTTGCCTACCTCTGCCTCCAGCTGAGCCAGCTTTTTGTTCACCTGGTGACAGATTGTTAGGCAGTGCTATCTCCCATTCATGCTGACATCTGTATCTTGTTCCAATTTGATTCACTTTCTTTGTACATCTTACTCTGTAGTTCAAAATTCTTGTAATGTATTGGGCTGGCACCAGCAAATTGGCTTTAAGGATATCATAGACTTTTAAGTCTGTGTACTTCAATGTCTGTTTGTCCCAATGTCTTTTAACAAATGACCTGAACCCCAATATACATCTCTATGTTGATTCCCTTACTATTTTTCTTTTCTCATGATATGTCCATAATGTTCTGCTGATGACCAAAGGCCTGGGTGACCTCAGGTATATAATCTTAAAGGTAAAGTCCTTGAGGGCCTGGCACGATGTCTGGTGGACACTTGATGTTCTTGGGACTGAATTCAAAGCAAGGATTAGGGCCAGAATTTGACTTCTATACTTCTGCTATGAGGAGGATCCCTGGGGAAAATTTTCCTAGCCTCCTTCTTATCTCTCAATCTCAGTATTTCCAGAAGGTGGGAAGGGAATGGGGGTAGCAATGACAGCCCACCTTATCTTTGGTTATAACTACTAAGGTGGTGGGATGGTGGGGAAGAAGCAAGTGAAAATAAACAGATCAGAAGCAGAGTCTAGGGGAAATGCCATGAACTTTGTGCCCCAAACAAGGCTAGGAATTTACATGGGAGCACGCAGAATAAAGATGTATGTATTTGCCAGTTCTGTGAATTGCTCAGATGTAAGTGTATTGATCTTCACTAATCCCGGCTGAGCTTCCGGAAGGCAGGGTAGGAGTAAATAATGACTGCCATTTTCTGAGTTATCTGGAGCATAAGGATTTACCTAGGGTTATACAATGAGTCGGAGAAGGCACTAGAAATAGAATCTACTCATCCTTATACCTATATTGGTCTCTGTAGGTGCCAAGCTATGGAATTCTTTCACGGTAGAGTTATCAAATAGGAAAGAGGAACTCCGTTCAGAGAATGTGTTTTGGGTTGAGCCCTCTCCTCCAAGTTCATTGCTATTCATTAATACTTTCTGCCTATTTGAAATCTCCTGTTTTGGCTAATGCCCATCACATACTAGGAATTGCATGCATGCATATCAAATGAGATACCAACTCTAATAAATTGGTGGATCACATTCTTGGGAAAAGGCACTATTAATCAATGTGATGTGTGTCAAATCTGATTCTCATATAGAAAACCATGCTATAAAAGGGAGTCAGTTTCCTGTCCAACAGTCTGATACACCACTTTTTATAAAAATGACCACAGATGCTATATTTTAATACATTGTAAATGATATATGAGCATATTGAATGATAGTGTGAAATTTTATAAAGTATACATAAATCAAGCAAATGGGACCATGTAATTATTAATATAACATTTTAACCCAATATGCTACAGTATCATGATCTACTCTACATGGTATCTGTTTCTCAAGAAGTCATCCAAAGCTCATCAGTTCCCTCTCTCTGGAGATGGTCAGCAATTTTTTTTTTAATCATGAGTCCATTGGAATTGTCATGGATCATATTGATCAGTTACCAAGTCTTTCACAATTGATTGTCATTGCAAAATTGCTGTTATTGTGTATATAATGTTCTCTTGGTTCACTGACTTCACTTTGCATTAGTTCATATAAGTTCTTTTCAGGTTTTTCTGAAATGATCTCCTTCATAACTTCTTATAGCACAATAGTATTCATCATAACTCTATATCACAATGTATTCTTTGTTCAGTTATTTTCAGTCACATCCAAATTTTTGTGACCCCATTTGGTGTTTTCTTTGCAAAGATACTGGAATGGTTTTCCTTTTCCTTCTCTAGCTCATTTTACAAATGAGGAAACTGAGGCAAACAGGTTAAGTGACTTGCCCAGGGTAACACAACTAGTAAGTGTCTGAAGCCAGATTGGAACTCATAAAGGTCTGATGCTCTATCCACTGTATCACCTAGCTGTATGTTCAGCCATTCCCCAACTGATAGGCATGCCCTCAGTTTCCAATTCTTTGCCACCACAAAAAGAGCTACCTTAAATATTTTTGTCCAAAAGACACGTGCTATGACTATTACAATGAAAATGGAAAGAATGCAAAAGCTAAAAAAAATGAACGCTATATAGATAGAATGACTAAGCTTGTTCCTAGCGAATGGTTGAAAAAATGCACCTTCCTCATTTTTCTGGAAAAGATGTGGGGTGGGGAGCACATTATGGATGTGCAATATTGCATATACTGTCAGACATAGTTACTGTAGGCTGACTTTGACAAATTGCTTTTTTTTTCTTTTTAATTATTCTAAGGGTTACCACCTGCTGTGTAGGAGATGAAGAGGGATCTGTTTGTAAACTGATATGATCCAAAACATACAATATAAGTATCAATTTTTAAAAAAGAAAGTTGCTGGAACACAATTTCCTCTTAGGTTCTTATCATTAATGAATCTTCATGGACCACCAGTAGCATTTCTGTGTAGGATGGATAGCAGTGCTTCTGCAGAATGAACTTTTGGGAGAATTCAATTTGATCCTGAGTTACTTTAGAGAAAAAACTTTCCTCATAATATCCTGTATCAGTAAAGACTCACTTTTTTTGATTGTCCTTGAAGATTTGGGGAATGCTCCTTGACCAGTTTGTTCACATGGGTGCTCTCCTGCATAGTCTTTCTGAACTCTTGATTGGCCTGTTGGGCAACTCCCCCTTGGTCTTAGGCACCGTGGCCAACATGGCAGCTGGAAAGCCTAAAATGGAGGTTTTTTCAAGCTTAGTTTAAGGATTACACAAAACCAGTAATCTTTTGGAAGGTGGCTATTAATTTAGGGGAGGAGACTATCCAGGGCAGGTACTAATGCTCATCTTGCAAATGACCTTGAATAAGTTACTTTTATCAGAGCTGGTCATGGTGGGGCAAGGTGTTGCAAAAGTTATAGAGAGGGTGATAGGCATCAGAGAAAACTATGTGGCTTATGCAAGTAAAAAAGAGTTATAGTAGATCAAGCTTGATACAAGTGTTTCTTCTACCCAGGAAGGGAATATTCCAAAGGGAGGTAACAGGCAGGAAAGCAAGGAGCAACCATTTAAGTTCTACGTGCCAGTCACTGCATTAAGTGCTGGGCATACAAATAGAAGCAGAGTCCCTAACTTCAAGGAGCTTATGAGAGGATTGATGGAGGCCCTTGGCACAAGGGCATGATAGAGTCCAGAAAGTCAGAAGTGTAGGAAAGTGGGCAACAAAGGTTGGCCACCCTGGGTCCCTCCTCACAATGGAGGTCTTAGAAGGAACAGTGGGATTTACAGTGGGAGGAGGATGATAAATGCATATTCCAGGGTAGGGGCTCTCAGGCACTGAGGGAGGGTCCAGGGTGAAATTGTGGCAGAGGCATGATGGGACATGGTTTATCATTTAGCCTTTCCACTGTAAAATTTTCATATTAGAGGCATCTTCCCCCCACTTTTTTTAAAAAAAATATTAATTTATTGGTTTTCAGTTTTCAACAGTCACTTCCATAAGTTTTAAGTTTTCTCCTCCTCCCTCTCCCTCTGTCCTCCATCCCAGAGATGGCATGCAATCTCATATGGGTTCTATGTATACATTCTTATTAAATAATTGTAATGTTAGTCATGTTGCAGAGAAGAATTAAAAAGAAAGGGAGAAACCAGGATAAAATAAATAAACAAAATAAAATATAAAAAAAATAACAAAATAAAACATAACAAGAGAGAAAATAGTCTGCTGGTGGCATTTTGAATCATGAGGTGGGTCATAGGAGTCCCATAAAGCATAAGGCTACCCATACTATGAAGTGGCTTGTGTGAGGGCATACAGACACTAAATAGACTGCTAGACACAGTATTTCCTACACAGGACACAACTACCACCATAGGACTCTCTTTCCATTGCCTGCTCTTAGGCATTTGCCATTAAGTTGTGGGTTGAATTTACTAATTCTGAAAATCTTATTTGCATACAATGTGTCATGCTGTAAGTTAATACCATGCCAGTAATGAGCACAATACTCTAAATATTAGTTCTTGTAAGTTGAGGACTGCCTATAACTAAATGATAATTTATTTTTCCCCCCTACTTCCCTCTAGGCTATATGTTTTCCTCTGTATAGAAGCTTTTCAAGTAGGTTAGAATCTGATTTAGTTTTAAATTCTTTGTCAGAAACAGGGTCCCTGTGGTTTCATAAGTAGTTTTTTCTATACGTAGTTTTTATTGTGCAATTTTACACATTCTTCTTATTTCAGAAAGTCTGTAATTTCATATGAATCAGTGGAGTTCACTTCCATACCCAGATCTTCACCCCTTGACACTTTTAGTGGGCTCTTTCACGAGTTCTTCTGGAAAAAACCTGTTGTAATCCAATGGTCAACCTTCTAATGATCTGCCTTGGAAATGAACTGGGTTGAGTGTTGGTTTGTTGGTAGAGCTCTGCTCAAAGCCTTTCTAACTTGGTGGTACCTTGCAATCTGCCAACAAAACTGTAAACCCAGGCTCGTGTCAGAGTAGGATTTTTAGTACATAAACATTTAGTTTACAAGCATATGAAAGAAGGAATGGTACTTATACTAAATTGCTCAAAGAATTTTTGCTTACAGTTTGGGGTCAATGCAAGGCTGTAGAAAGAGCATTGAACCTGGAGACGTAAAATGGGATTTCAAATTACTAGACAAGTAACCTTGGACAAGTCACTTAACTTTTCTAGACCTTGGCTTCCTTATCTGAGTTTTCCATAAAAGGAAGGTTTCAGGTCAGGCTTCTGAGGTGTCCTAACCAGCTCTTATGATCTAGGAGCAATGACCCTGTGATTCAGAGGTCTGTTGATACAACAAAATACCAAGTGACGTTGCAAATTTAAATTACTTGCATTCTGTTTCCTTAGCTAATTCTTTCCTGAACTCTGTCCCCAGTAAGATGCTGATTCTCTGAGAATCTCCTGATTGGCTGTAGCATCTGTTCAGGTGGATGCCAGGCACATGGTGTTCGCATCTGCTCTTTTTCCTGGTGAGCAGCCTGTGATTCCCTTCTCAAACATTTGCAGCAAACAAATGTGCTGGTCCTAGAATGCCAGCCCCCAGGCACAGCAGGGCCTGAAGATCTCTGAGCCTGAGAACTTTTATAAGGAGCAGGAGAGCCTAGAGATACAGTAATTTCTTGTGATCGACAGCCTTTCTTTATTGCCAGAGGAATAACTTGAAGGGATGAGTGTCAGTTACCACACAGCTGGGCCAGCCTCTACTGAGCCTTTTTTGATTTATTGACCCAAATGCAAATTCTTTGTAAAAAAAAGATAAAACAACCAAGCAAAACAGATGGAACCCCAGCGTGTCCAGGGTTATCAGCTGCCAGCTCTTGTCTTCTCTACTTTCACAACATTGATTGCATCTGTCATAGCTTCTTCACTCATATGGTTGGCGCCTGCACTCAGGTCCTCATTGCTTCTTGCCTGAACTGTAGCAATAGTCTCCTACTTGGTCTCCAAGCCTTCAGTCTCTCCTCTCTGTGATCCATCTTTCACATAGTTGCTGAAATGATTTTTCTAGGGCACATTTCCGACTGTGTCATTCCTGTACTCTCTAAAATCTGGTGGCTCCCTATTACCACAAGGATAGAATAAAAACTCATGTTAGGCAGCCTGACCCCAAAATATCTCTCCATCCTTGTTGTACATTACTCCTGCTCTTTGGAGTCCAGTCAAAAAAAAGTCTTTCTTAACTGTTTCTCAGACAGGTTACTCCGCAGTCCTTCTCCCTGCTTCTGAATTGACTATTCCTTGTTCCCGATATGGAATGGCTGGGCAGCTGCGTGGTGCAATGAATAGAGCTCTGGGCTTAAAATCAGGAAGAGGATCTTCATGAGTTCGGATCTGGCCTCAGACACTATGTGTGTGAACCTGAGCAAGTCACTTAGCCTTGTTTGCCTCAGTGTCTTATCTGTAAAATGGACTGGAGAAGGAAATGGTAAACCACTCCAGTATCTTTGCAAAGAAAACAGAGTCATGAAGAGTCACACACAATGGAAACAATTCACCACCACCACCAACAATGTTTGGAATGTACCCCTTTTTACTTCTACCTCCCAGAATCCCTTGTTTCCTTCAAAATCTTCTATATGAAGTATGTTCTGATATCCCCAGTGGCTAGTTGGTGTCTGCTGTCTTCATAGCATCTTTTGCAGCTCTCCTTTACAAGTATGGCTATCATCCTGGTTTGGGTCTTTGTGTCCTCTTACCTGCACTATTACAATGACCTAATTATTCCCCCTGCCTCCAATCTATATATTTTGTATCTATTTTGTACATGTACCAAATAATCACAAAATATAGGAGAGGAAGTATTGCATAATAGATAGAGGGTTGGCCTTGGTGTCAGGAAGTCTTGGGTTCAAGACTTGCATCTGACCCATACTGACTGTTTCACTCTGGGCAAGCCAATTAACTTCTTAATAACTCAAGCAATTTTCCAAGACTAATTGCAGAGAAGGTGCTAATCTGTGTCAGAAGAGGAAGTTTTTTCATCTGGGAATTCCCTATAACAATGATATCAGAGGTCCAGCCCCTATCCTTCTATTTTGAAGATACATGTTGACTACCCTGAGAAGACATAAGCTCCCCGAAGGAAGGAGGCATTTATTTTTGTCTTCCTATGCGCAGTGACTGACGTGTATTAGGGGCTTCGTAAATGCTTGTATTCATTGACTTCGTATGCTATTTTAAGATGTCTCTGGGTGCAATGGGAAGCCATGAACATTTTCTGAGAATGAAAAGGCATCTGTACAATGTCTCCCCACCTCCCTCCATATTTCCAAAATCTTTCCCTTCTTTTCTCTCTGCCTTTTTTTTCTTTGTTGACTTCTACTTCCTGTCCTCTTAAAGCATACTAGTCTTGTCATTATGTTGCTGGGCAATAAGAAACCTGATTCCTGACAAGGAACAAAAGGCACTGTGAGATGCAAGTGTAAGAGTGCAGACAGTTAAAAGCTATCAGTAAAGGTTTCATGTATTTAAATTTTAAAAAAATTCCCCAGCAGTCTATAGCAGATGGGCCCTTTCAGACATTTCATGGTTTACCTAAGAAGGCCATTTAGGGGGATTTTTTGTTGGTGGTGGTTGGTTGGTTTAAAGAGCATGATGAAGATTCTTGAATTTAAAAAGCCAATAAAACACCCAAGTTGATTGATTATATGAAAAATGGGCCGTTGTTTCTAAGTTCTCTTTTAAAAACCATCTGCTGATTTTAAAGCTGTGAAATATGATTTGAGTCACACAAAAGTAACCAACTGCCAAAGCACATCCTGGCCCCTTTGTTAGAAGTCTACAAACCATCTCTGGTATTGGGGTGATTTCTGTATTCTTGTGACATGAATATTTGTCTAGCACGATATTTCTAGGTGCACAGAACAATGCAAAATGGTAAAACAATTGTGGAAAGGGACAAAACCAGAAAAGAAAAGCTTCTAAGTAAGCTAGTCTTGTGTCCTCCCAAGTATTTGGAGGAGTTAAGGGGAAAAATTAGTGTATTTGACTTAATATTCTAGAGACCATTAGATATTGATTAGTTTTATGAAGGAGAAAGGTAGGATCTGGAAGAGTGCAAAGAATGTTGGAATAGAAGGAATACTTATAAGCTGTGTAACCTTGGCAGTGCCTCCATTTATTCATTTGTAAAATGGTGGAGGTTGATATAAATCCCTTCCATCCCTGTGATCTGGGTTCTTGTCCTACTTTGTTACTGACTTGTGTGATTTTATCAAACTAACGTACCCCTGTTTTAGTTTCTTAATTTGTAAAATGAAGTCGTAATATTTGCCCTGAATACCTATAAGGGTTGTTGAACTATGTGTGAAAGAGTTTTGGACAACATATAAGCACCGAGTGTTATAGACTTGTGGGAGTTCCTTTAAGCAGTTCAACGGGATGGTGGAAAGAGTGTGCACTGGGAGGCAGAGGCTCTGAGTGCAAATGCTAGCCCTTGTCATTCTCTCCTTTGGGCTTGGGGAAACAATTTCTCCATGCTTTAGTTTTTTTGTCTATAAATAAAGTGAGGAGGTTATGAGAAACTACTTGACAGAATACATGGAGAGCAACCCTTGAAATCACTGAGACTTGGGTTCCAATTCTGCCTCTGACCCTGTCTGTGTGACAGTGGAAAAGTCACTTAAGTTCTTGGTGCCTCTGACAACTACCTGAGACTTGAGTTACAGATCAATTGCCAGTCTTTGTCAGTGGATAGAATTTTCACACAGGAAGCTTCTCGTACCCATGAAATCAGCCTGAACCTAACAATTTTACTATTGTTCACATAATTCGTAATTATTATTCATATAACAATATTCATATGTTATTAATGATTCCCCCAGCCTCAGTTTCCTCATCTGTAAAATAGGGATGGTAATAGCATCCACCCCACCCGGGACAGGGCCATTCTTCCCCTAAGCGTCTTAACCTTTGACCAGTTTCAACTATTCTAGTAAGAGACCTTCTATTACGTAAGGTAGAGCTATCTACTAGTGGAGTCGAATTTACTCTGATGTGCAGCTGAACCCATAGTTGCAGTTGGTTTGGGTACCGCTTCCATTGATACAGAACAGACTTACTACTATACTGCTGCTATTTATTTACTACTTACTCCTACTACAACTCCAACTCCTAATAACCACAAAAAGGAGAATTTTCTTAGTGCTTTGAGGTTTGCAAAGTGTTTTGCAAATATTTCATTTTGTTTTCATTTTGTCCTATCCAAATCTGCCTGGAGCAGATGTAAAATGGGTATGATAACAGCACCTATTGCATAGGATTTTTGCAAAGTTCAGATGAGATAATATGTATAAAATGCTTTGCAAGCCTTAACATGCTATATAAATAATAACCTTTATTACTATTGTTTCTTTAGACCATTTGCTTTCTATATTGCAGTAGGCTGTCATAGGTTCAGAGGTGAAAACAGGATATATCTGTATATATATATATATATTAATTTAAAGAAGAAACTAGATTAGCTTTTTATTTGAGTTAATAGCAATACTTGAAGAGTGAGTGCTTAAGGTTAGCATCTTTGGGAGAAAAACAGACAAAAGTATACTTGACAACATACCTGATGACTCAAGTTTGATTCCTCATTCAATTTCTCTTAATGGAGTTTGCCAGTTGTAATGTCATAAGGTTAATGGCAGGTGAGGGGAAGAGTTAGAGATCTTCCCAGCCCATTAATAGGCCTCAGTACCTTTCTACTGGATCAGAGGGTTGTGCTCTCCAGCTCTGGCTCTGAACAGTGTATAAATACTCTGAGGTGAGGTTTTGCTTTTAGGGCTTACTCATTGGAGGTGTTGGTTTGGTCAGATGAGGGTAGCCGCTAAGGAGCCCTCCTCTTCCCCCGCCACCCCTGCCTTTGAAAACTCACACGTTGGTGCTTCTTTCTCTGGTAACTTTGTATGTATGTAATGGTCAGACAGTTGGATCTGTCTTGATCTGTGATGTATGTATGGCTTATGGTCAGCCAGTTGGAAGTCCTGTCTGTTGGTCTTTATTTCTCTGAAGTTCAGGTTGCTGATATTTTCCCCTGGACTAAGTGAATGATATATATGTTTGATTAAAGTGATCTTGACCCCTCAAAAGTTACTTTCCTTTTAGAAAAGCATATCTAAGAACCTGTACATCAGGCCCTCCTGTGTAGGCCAGGGTCCTTGCTAATGTACTGGTTTTGTAGTCAGAGAATCCAAAGAAAAAATTGTGGCTATATTTTCTTATCTTTACTGTAAAATCCAGGTCCCAGATCTCAGAATGTTAGGATTGGAAGGTTGGATCTATTACTTATTCATGTGTGACTGTTGCAAGTTATTTAATTTCTCTGGATCTCAGTTTCCCCACTTGTAAAATGAAGTCTTATACTACAAAATCCCTTATAGCTTTAAATCTATGTTCCTAAAATTTGTTAAAAATCACAAAACTAAATAAGTAACAGTCCCCTGCTTCCCAAGTTCCATATACTTTCTGCTATACCATAGATCTTACTGTCCCAGGAATTTATCCAACCAAGAAACAAGTAAAATCAGTTTCCATGGACTGCTTAATTATAAAAGCTATTTTTGGGGGAGAGGAATAATGCTAACAATGATTTTCAATCCCTAAATAATGAAGTAGTTATCTCCCCGTGCCCTGAATCTGCCTTAGCTAATCATAGACTTTGAAAACTAATCCATAGATTTTAGAGATAAGGAAATGGTAGCTCAGAGGGGTCAAGGTATTTACTTAAGGTCACCTAGGTGAATCAGGATTTGAACTCATCTCTCCATATAATTCTTACTTAGGAGATGTTAGAGATGTCATGAGGGTTAGAAAAAAATGCTTAGAATTCTATCTTATTGGATGTGTAAGCTGAAAGTGGACCAGAGACTAATTATTACAGTCTTAATTACTAGGTGATGATTTTTTTTTGGCTGTGTTAATTCATAAGAAATTAAGGTAAAGGTGAGTGTCATTCTGCTTTTATGGAGATCAGAAATTCCTAGATTAAGATCTGGAAAGGAACTTAAAAGTCGTTCAGTCCAGTCCTCTTATTTTGTAGATGAGGAAACAGGTTTGGACAAGTGAAGCGATTTGCCAAACAAAGCTCACAACAGGTGGTGAATGGCAGAGCCAAAATTTGAACTCACTTCCTTTGACTCTAAATCCAACAGCTCTTTCCACATGCATGAGTGTATCAGATATTTAGGGCAGGGTAATTAAGGGGAAAGACCACGCGAAGCAGAAGACCTGGGATCGAATTACAGTTCTACTGCTTACAACCTGTGTGACCTGGCCTTCAGAAGGTTAATTAACCTCTGTAGGTCTCAGTTTCCTCATCTGTAAAATTATGGGTTGAATTAAATGGCCCTCAATGTCCTTTCCAGCCCTAAATCTATGATCCTATTGGAGTAGTAGGAGACTGATGGAACATGTTTTATCAGCAACTCATAGATACTTGATTTAATTAATATCAATATTCCTGCCACTAATGCAAGTTTCAACCCCTTTATCATTTAGTATATACTCTTCAAGAGTTGCTAGGCTAAAAAAAAAAATCGTCATTCAGTGGTCAAACTATTTGGTGAGGTGCCCATCCTTCCCTAGCAAAGTGAATGCTAGGATGATGGATACAATTCATTGCTGGCTTTATACTTGAAAACCTTCTCATCTTGTGTAATGTTAAAGGGATATGAGATCTTCCCCTCCCATTAATAGGCCTCACATGGAGCCCATTAAGGGAAGCTTGCTTAGGGAAGGCTTGTTTGTAGGAAGGATCTCACATCTTTTGCTAATTTCTGATTAGGCACTGAGTCACAAGGGTTGTGATGCCTTCTGACTCTGAGAAGTATATACATACTCTGAAGTGAGGTTTTGCTTTGAGGGCTCACTTATGAGAAGGATCTTGTTATTCTCTGTTTGAGACTGAGTGGCCTTATATTCAGAGCTCCTTGACTGCTCTTATGTAAAGGCTTTCTAGATCCAGGGATGTATGTAAAGGATATAGCAATATTGCTTTGTTTCAGGCAGTAGAGCCCTGTTAGTTGGTCTTTATTTCTCTGCTTATATTTTCTCTGAAGTTCAGGGTGCTGACTTTTCCCCTGAACTAGTGAATGTAATTATAAAAGACTGTTGGCCCCGTAAACAGCTATCTTTCATAGTAAAGTACATCTAAGAACCTGTGCTAGCCACCATCCTGAGTATACCAGGGTGGTTGCCATTACATCTTGTTAGGACCTGCCAGATCTCATATTCTGATGGTGTAAGTCTTCAAGAATCCAGTCATCTTCTATCATGATGGAATAGACAAATATCTTTAGTAGAATGTGAAAATGAGTAAATTTACTTTGCTAAAGAAGCTCCAGACTTTCATTTAGTATCTACTTTCTTCTGCCATCTTGGTCCCTTCAACAAATGTTTTAGCATAGAAAGAGAAAAATAGATGTACCTGAATCGCTATTTTTGAAGCAGAGCACTGAATGAAGGTCAGGCAGTAGAAGGAAGACAATTGGAATGAAAGTCATCATAACTGACTCCCTGAATAATTATGTTCATGGCCCATTGGTCACATAGCTGGAATTCCTGCAGTTGTTTTATGAATTCTCTTGTTTTAATTAGTGTATTTCATTCCTGTGGGGGCATACATGTTTTATTAGTGGATATTTGGTTTTGCAGCAAACCATGTCTACCTACTCTACGTTTCTCTGACCTAAGTATGGCTAACCAAAAGGAGTTATGTATATATGTGTATGTAAGTACATATATCTACCTAGAGAGACATGGATTCTATTCAAGATTTTGTCACTAACCCTTCTAGGCCTCAGTTTTCTTACCTGTCAAAAGGAGGTTGAGTTAGTTGATGTCTGAATTATTTTCCAACCCTGTTTTTTTTTTCATAAAGTTGCAGAGAAAGGTAACATACTCCCATATTAACTTATTTTACCTGGAGCAGAGCCAGCTTTGATGTAGGATAAAGCGTACTGAATTTGGTATCTGAGGACCTGTGTTCAAATCCTAGCATATTATTTTGGAATGATCTTGGGTAATTCACTTAACTTAATTCTCTGGGCTTCAGTTTCTCATCTGAGAGGTTTTGAATAAATGATCTCTAACTCCATTTTAACTCCAGATTTCTTATCCTGCGATTTGTAATTCAGACTATATGTATGTATGCATATATGTATGTGTATGTTACTACATATGTACATGTATGTGTTATAAATAATTATATTTCTATTACTATAAAAGTGTTCTATGAAGCCTTAAATTAATCCTTGTTACCTGGAGGTGACCCTGGTTGACTCAGAGGCTCTGTCTGTAGAGTACACGCTTAGGAAGAACTTACCAACCCAGAAGGCTTTGGGTAAGGTCCTGAAGATAGACTACATGGCTCTTCATATGCAAACCAGTCTATCCCAGTTTGGGGAGGTTCATCACCAAGTAGGCTTCAGGGTGATGAACTTTTCAGCACAGTGAGTAGGTCATAAAGACCCAGTAAAGGTATCATGGAGCTGGGGATCAGAGGGATTGTAGGGGCCATCTAGATCTACTCCTTATTGTAGGCCCTGGGATGGTAAATGGTTTGCCTTAGTTCAGAGGCAGGATTTGAACCCACATCATTGGACTTTCGAACAAACACATTTTCTACAGTACTAAATTACTATTTTTAAAAAATAATTTATTTTTAGTTTACAACATTCACTTCTACAAGTTTCAAATTTTTTCTACATTCCTCCTCTCTCCCCTTCCCAAGATGGCATGTAATCTGGTATAGGCGCTACATAAACATTTTTGTTAAACATATTTTCATATTAGTCATGTTATATAGAATATAGGGGAGGAACCATAAGAAAGAAAAACCGAAACAAAAAAGAGAGCACATGGTATGCTTCGGTCTTCTATTTTTCTCTTTGTCTGGATATGGATGGCATTTTCTATCATAAGTCTTTTGGAGTTGTCTTAGACCCTTGCATTGCTGAGAAGAGCTAAGTCTTATCAAAGTCAGTCATCACCCAATGTGGCTATTACTGCGTACTATGTTCTCCTGGTTCTGCTCATTTCATTCAGCATCAGTTCGTGTAAGTCTTTCCAGGTTTTTCTGAAGTCCACCTGCTCACCATTTCTTATAGTACAATAGGATTCCATTATATTCATATACCACAGCTTGTTCTGTCATTCCCAATGGATGGATATCCCCTAGTTTCCAGTTCGTGGCCACTGCATAAAGAACTATTATAAATCTTTTTGTATATGTAAGCTCCTTTCTCCTTTTTTTTATGATCTCTTTCCAATCTATAAGTGGTATTTCTGGGTCAAAAGGTATACACATTTTCATGGCTCTTTGGGCATTAAACTGCTTTCCATCAAAGTGTGGAGAGAGAGAGAGAGAGAGAGAGAGAGAGAGAGAGAAAGAGGGACAGAGATACACACACACACACACACACACACACACACACACACCCAGAGACAGAGACAGAGAGAAAGAGGGACAGAGAGACACACACACACACACACACACACACACACACACACACACACACACCCAGAGACAGAGAGAGAGAGAGAGAGAGGGAGAGAGAGAGAGAGAGAGACAGATAGACAGACAGACAGATATGGAGAAAGATCTTCTGGACCATCCTCAGGTGGGATGGAAGGATGGAGACATCTCTTCCAAAATCTCCAAGAATATTTTTCCAGGCTTACCAGCCTGATTTTTGCCTCCAGCTCAAATTTTTGGAAGATATCCCACAAATCAGAGGATATAGCACTACATGATAACTGTAACAGCTGTTGCCATTAGAGTACTTCATGGGATGTTTTGTCATGAAATTCTGGCCTAACTGTAGTTCAGTATCTCTGCCAGGACTTCAGTCTATTGGCAAGTGTCTAATCTACAGTGTAATTACATTTCTCCTCATAATGCCTCTCTAGGCAATCAGCAAAGTAGATATTGGAGTGGACAGTGAATAGATTTTTATTTTTAAAATTTTTATTGATCTCTTTCTTTCTCTTTCTCTTTTTCTCTCTCTCCCCCCCCTCCGCCCCCTTCATTTCCAAATAACTCTCTCTTGTTCATAGAGGCATTCTCTGTCACAGACAATCAAACACAGGAGGGAAAAACAAAAATCACTGGCAAAACTACTTCATATGATAACCACAGCCTATGTAATACTCTATACCCATAGATCTCTGCAAGGAAGAGAGCAGGGAGGTACATTTTCTCATTTCTTCATGAGGATTGTTTATTTTTAAAGGAAAAATGGTATTATCTTTTCATTGTGCATGGTTAAAATTTTTATCCCTTGCTTTTAAAAACCTCTTATGAAAAATTTCATTTAATTGATTTGATGGAGGGGGATGATTTTTTAATTAAAAGATGAGAACTCTTCCTCTCAGTGAACCTGCCAGGCATGACCTGGGGTGGGAGGATGCACTCTCACCTAATCATTTATGCCTCAGGGCCCCAATGCAGGCCTGTTTTTGCTTGGTTATTCATCCATTGGGGCATTCCTTAACTCCTTATTTCTAATCTCCTTTCTACTTGGGATAGCTTCTATAAACTTGAACTATTAAGGCCTCTCCTATTTGGATGAATTACTTCACTTTGACTATCCTTATGTCTGAGGTTGCTGGTTTTGACAGCTGAAAAATATTTTTCTGGAATGGGTTTCATCCTCCCTTCTTCCTCCCAGACAGGCAGACTCTTAAGTCAGACAGTTCCTTAATAATTTTATTTTTCCTGCCCAAGGACAGGCTGAGACAGAGCATAGGATGGCTGGGCTAATCAATACCCACAGTTGCTTTGGCTGCTTGGAAAATTGGGCTCTGAAATATGTTCCTGATGTTACTACCATCCCTGTGAAGATTAGATGCATTGTTTAAAGATGCCACTTGGGAGCTTGAGCAGTTCAAAAGAGGAAGAAAACCAGGCAAAGATATGTTTAGTCTCTTTCTGCTGGATGATGGTCTCAGGAAGAAAACACTGAAATCAGATATTAAAATTGAGAGTGACAGGTGGGGCCTCATTAACTTACTGGCTGTCAAAATTTATACAGAAGATGGTAACGGTGATGCAAATGACTTGTGTCTCAGAAGCTATAGCTCTGTGTGTGTGTGTGTGTGTGTGTGTGTGTGTGTGTGCATGTGCACACGTGAGGTATTTTAATCTTAGATGCCTACCTTACATGTGGATGCTCTGTCCATGGAAATGTAATTTTTGGTTGCTTATGTTTTCCAAGAACTTTTGGGATTGGAAGGTTAGATTTAAAAAAAAAAATTCTGTGATCATCATCATCACCACCATCATCATCATTTTCTTTCAAAAAGCTGGAATAATTTATTTTTGTCCTGCACAATTTTCATTTATGATTTCTTGAGATTTAGCTCTAAAAAAACAAACTTTAAAAAAACCCATTGAACTACACCTTTAAACTCAAATCACTCTAGTTTTCTTTGCATGGCCAATAATAGCCCTTAGTCCAAGTCTTTGTGGTTTATAGTTTGAGTACTGATGGCTTAAAAAGAGTGTAAATAGCAATTGTTTTCCGTTCAGCAGAAACTCTAAAGGTATTTCTCTCCCAAATTGATAGTTTTGGGCTATCTTTTGACTCAGTTCTTATCTAGACCTTAGTCATTGAATGGGTGTTGCCTCAGACATACTGAGACCTTGTTAAGACCTTAACTTTAGAGAGGCTAAGATCACTCACTACATCCTGAGCTATTCCAGTCATCTTGACTTTTGTCTTGCCACTGGACATCAGTAACAACAACTTAGTTGACTGAGTTCGAAAGAAAATTATTAGCTGTATTGTAACTAGCTTATGTCTTTTGTTTCTGGTTTATTTTCTTTTCTTGGACACCGTGTGCCATAGTGTCTACACAGCTGACCTCAGGGCTAGCTGCCTCTAGCACTGAGTGTCTGTGTGTCTGTGTGACTGTGGATGAGTCCCTTAACCTTTCAGTGTTCTGGTCAACTTTTTATCAGTTGACAGAGGAGGTGCCTCTGTATTGCTGAAGGGAGAATTCTCAATATGAAATCACAGGTGCACTCTCAAGTTTCTCCTTTGTGTAATACTTTTAGATTCCAAGTTATGTATCTGTATGCAGAGATACCTATATGTAGCAGAGGATTAGGGTCTGCCCTCCTGTTTAGCCTTGATGAAGTACTTGGTCACTCCTCTCCTTCTGACTGTGACTAGATGATTTTCTTGTTTATTTTCATCCCAGGTTTTCAGGCAACCCAGCTGGTGTTACAATTGTTAGAAACATGCTTGTCACTGAAAAATATCAAGGATAATTTATTAATGTAGAGTTCAGATGAATTGAACACTTTGGCCAAAGTGTTCTTCAAAAAGGGGAACAGAGAGAGAGAGATGTGGAAGCAAGGGCATTTTTATAATATTAGTGCAGGACAGATCTTTCCATCAGAGGATAGATTAGTCCATTCTCTTTTGGGTCACAATCTTTTGATATGCCCACTGCATGTTGTTAAGCAAGCACAGCTGGATGTTTAGGTTTCCCTGCCAGTGGTCCCAGCTGGTTTAAGCTAAACTATTACAACTCAAAGCTGGAAATTTCTACCCTGTGGAAACAGAATTCTTTCCTTTGTTTCCTACACATATACGCATGTTAATAAACTGATCAATATACATTTATCAGATACTCAGGCTGTACCAGGCATTGTTGATACAAAGACAAAAATAAAGTAGTCTCTGCTCTTAAGTACCTTATATCCTTGAGGAACACAACATGTACAGTCTATATGGTGTGACTGAGCTAAGTTTTGAAGGAAGCTTGGAATTCTAATGGGAGAAGTAAGGTGGAGTATTGGATAAAGTACTTGCCTGGGCTGAGATTCAGAAAGACCTGAGTTCAAATGCACCCTCAGACACTAGCTTTGTGACCCTGGGCAGGTCACTTAACCCTGTTTGCTTCAGTTTCCTCATCTGTCAAGTGAGCTGGAAAAGGAAATGGCAAACCAAGGAAATGGTAGTCCAACATGTTTGCCAAGAAAACCCCAAATGTGGTCACAAAGAACTAAATGACTGAACGATAGCAACAGGAATTTTAAGAGGAGATAGGGAGGAAGGAAGGAGAGCATTCCAGGTGTGGAGAGCAGCCAGTGTGAAGGTATGCAGACAGGAGATGAATTGTTATGTGTTAGGAAGAAACCACTTTGTCCTGTAGAATACACACACACACACACACACACACACACACACACACACACAGAGACATCCATACATGTGGATTCATGTATGGATATAGACATATGTATTCAAAATATGCTTTTTCCTTTCAGAGTAGCACCAACTTAAGCAGGAACTTTGAGAGGAGGGGAAAAAAACATGTATTTATTAAGTACCTATTATGTTTCAGGTTCTGTGCTAAGTGCATTGGTAGACTGAGAGCTGTATATGAAGGACAAAGAAACAAACAATTTGGCTATTATTACCAATAGATTGTCAACATGCTTCATTGATATTCTCAGAGCATGTCAGGAGAAAATGAGGAAAAGCTTCCTGCACACTGGCTGTGCTCTCTTTGGCTAGCTAATGGGAGGATCTGGACAAGAGTGGTATAGGATACCACCAACATAGCTGGGTTGGAATTTGCATTGTTGGAGAGGGCATTCATAACAGTGAGATCACAGATCCATTGGACTCTTTACAATGAATCTTATTGAAACTTACTTGCCATGTTTTTGCTCTTTCATATAAACTAGTGAGTTCTTGTTTACTTCACCCCAATCAGATTGGCTTTTCAATACAATTTAATAAGCATTTATTAAGCACTTACATGAAGTGATGGACTGGGGATACAAATAAGAAAAAAAAGACAGGTCCTGCCTTCAAGGAGCTTGCAATCTAATGGGAGAAGTCACTACGTGAAAAAAAGCTAAAAAAAGGGAGGTGGGGAGTGAAGAAAGTACCTGGTCCAAGGGTATGAGGATGATGGAATTGAATCCTAAGACTGCAAGTGGAGGAAATGAATAATGGCTGGACTTCTGAGTAACTTATATTTGGAAGCTTTGGGGCCCTTCAATCAGAGTGGCTGAGTGTACCAAAGATGTTGCAATCTCTGTGATGAAAGGTTTCCGGGTAATGTGTTTTTTCTGGGGGAGGATGCTAATGGCAGAATGGAACTCAAGGAGTGCATCTGGTGGGAAATGAAGGAGAAAGTCCAGTTACATGTATAAGCCTTGAACTTTCATTATGTACTCCCTCTTCCAGATCAGTTATACAACTATTAATAGTCAGTTAATAGTTAACAAGTATTTATTAATCACTTACTATGTTCCAGGCACTGTGCTAAGTAGTGGGAATACAAATAAATACAAACAGTAACATAGATGTCTCTGCTTATATCCTAATGGGAGAAGACATAAAAGGAAGCTGCAGAAGGGGAAAGAGGGAGAAAGTAAAGAGCAAAGCAGCGTGATGCAGAAGTTAGGAGGAGTGTGGCATGGTGGGAAATGAAGAGATGTCTGGCCTGGGTACCCCCCCTTAAATGGAGGTTCTGGGATAAGGGAGCTATCTAAGGGCAGGCTCCCAAAGGTGGAGACTTCTTCCAAGGTGTGAATTCCAGGGTTGAAGGGATCCTCCAGTATAAAGAATCTTGGGGGCATGGTAGAGAAGTTCAAAAGAGGTCAGCCTGGTGGGAACTGGTTAAAACACAAGCAATTCCACTGGGGAGACCTTGCTGTTTGTGGTTCGACATTTTTGAGAGGTCCTTATTTCCTGCAAGTATCATTTGATAGTATAAGTGAATTGTAGTACCTCTTCCCACATCCTTCTCCTCCTTCCACTTTTAGCAAAAGATGCTCAGCTCCCCTTGGCTTTTACAGCATTTTGTAAAGATATCTGCTCTGCATAATGGTTGCACAGGAAGCCAAGAATCAGATAAGGTTTTTATGGAAGGTGTTAACTCAGGGGTGTTGTAACTAATGAAGACATTACTGCAAGTACAGAATTCTTCTTGAAGGATTCCTTTCAGGCTGCTCACTTCACTCCTGGCTCAGTGCATTTCCTCCACCTCCCCACCAGCTGCCTTGCCCCTGGGAGAACACTTTCTTCCTTCACATCTTTCTAGTTCCTTTCCTGTTCTCTTCCCTTCCTGGGATGGGAGATCCTTGAGAGTAGAGATCATCTTGTTTTCTTGTATTTCTTGTATCTCTACAGGGTCATTGTTGTTCAGTCATGTCTGACTCTTTGTGACCCCATGGGCCATAGTATGCCAATGCTATGCATGAGATTTTCTTGGCAGAGATGCTGGAGTGGTTTGCTATTTCCTTCTCTGGTGGATTAAGACAAATAGAGGTTAAGTGACTTGCTCAAAATCACACAACCAGTAAGTGTATGAGTCTAGGTTTTAATTCAAGTCTTTCTGACTCCAGACCCAGTGCTCTATCCAGTGAGCCACTTAGTTGCCTTCCTCTGGTACTCAGTGCTTAGTAAGACTCTGTCTCTATGCCTCTTTGTCCCTGTCTCTCTCCATCCTCTTCCATGGTCCCAAGCTGTACTTCTTTGTTTTACCTGTTTGATGACATTTATGTGGGGAAATTTGAATAGATTACCTATCAGTGCCTATCGATGAATAAAAAAAAAATCTGTTGAAAACTTACTATGTGCCAAACACTGTGCTGAGTAAGCTCTGGGAATACAGATATAAAAGTCAGATAGTCCCTGCCCTCAAGCATCTTATACTGTAATAGGAGAAGATACCACATAGATGTCAGTGATGACCAGAAAAGGAAGTTTGGTTTGGGAAATCAGAAAGATAATAAGTTGAACTGTGGGACATTGGATTGCTAACTTCAAGATTAAAAAAAGTATGAAATGAAGATAATTCTGGAAGTGTGAGGACAGCATTGATTCACAATAAGATTGCTATATTATTTCTCCATACACACCTTTAGTTTACATTTGAGTGAGTAAGCCTTATCTGTGATATGTAAAATTACTTATTTTTATTTGAAACTCACATTGTACTAATCCTTGTCTCTAATATTTTTTTCCATATACTCAGCTATGGCCTTGTAGGTAAAAACAAGATATATAGCTGTAGTCTCTGACTGTTAACCAGTCTGATTTCCTTACCTCGAGGTAATAACTGAATTAAATAAGGTCAACGTCCTTTAACACAAATAACGACTTGAACTGAAGCAAAGCTATTTACTATGGCGAAAATTTGTACTAGTCCAAAGAAAACCCTCAAAGGTGGAACAATCAATATGAAGGGACTGGAAGAATTCTCTGGGTTCCCCATTCATAGCAGTGGAGGGAATGGAGTGTATAATGAGCCCTTGGTGTATGCACCCCTGGAGTATAGAAGTTCTTGGCGTGAATGAAGTACACCCAGTCCATTCACTGTATACTGTACTTCAAGTGACAAGGTGGAGAGAATAGACCTGGCAACAGAAATGTCCAGAGAAAGCAGGTATCCCCAGGCTTACTATTCTCTCTCTCTCTTTCACTCTCTCTTTTTCCCTCTCTTTCTCTCTCTCTCTATCATTCTGTCTCTCTCTTTCTCTCCCCCTCTCTCCCTCTCTCCCCTCCTCCCTATCTCCCTTTCTCTCTCCTTCTCCCCTGCCTCCTTCTTTCCCTCCCTTTCTCTCCCTCCCTCTTTCTCTCTGTCACCCTCCCTTTCTCTCTCTCTCTCTCTCTGTCTCTCTCTCCTCCTTCCCTTTCCCTCTCTCTCTCCCCTCCCTCCTCTCCTCATCCCCCCCTCTCTCTTTTTCTTTCCCTCCTTCTCTTCCTCCTTCTCTGATTCTCTGTTTCTCTTTCTCTCACTTTGGCCCCCCACCAGTAATGATAGTATGATGAATGGAAATACAAAAAAGGAGTGATCACTGAATTATCAGTCCTTTGCCAAGGAATTTTTGGAGGCAAAGGTCCTTTTGAGGCTTGGATAACTTGTAAGTTGCCTTAGCCAAAGCAAAGAATAATATGGCTGTAATTACTTAGGAAAATCATTCAAAGTTGTTTTTTGTGGTTGTTGCAGTGTTAGTGGCAGTGGTGGTGGTGAAGAGATAGAGAGGAATGGGAGTTACCACTAGGGGAACTGATTGCCTTTTAATTACTTGGCTGATTATTTCAATTCATATTCCTACTTTGGCTTTAGAAAATCTCTCTATGATAAATTATTGTCAGAATTTACTCATGGGAACTGTTGCTGATCCTCTGCCCCTTAATTCCCTATATTAGACAGAGATGAGTCTTCCTTTTAGAGTCTCTCTCAACTGGGATTGACTTCTGCCACATACAAACCTTAGAAAAGCCCTAGAAGCTCTGGAGAGTAAACTGAGGCAGTAATCTGGTGTCCTTATAGTTGTGTGAGATACACACATACACTGAATTAGGGACTGAATCTGATTTTATTGGTATAAGGAATTCCAAAGAGAGGAAACTTCTCCCTATGCATGTTGGTACCTTCCCTGAAAATTAGTCTTAGAAAATTGGCCCAAAATTGGGAGATTGAATGAATTCCCAAGGTTACATAGCTCTGAATGTCAGAGGTGGGTTTTAAACCTAGGTCTTCATGATTTTGAGGTTGACTCTCTATTGTCTATTCATAGTGCCTGTCATACACACACACACACACACACACACATGCACACACACAATATGTACACACACACACATTCTTCAGGAGATAAGCAGGGAATCTGAGAACCACTTATTCAAGAAGTACTATCTCTCATGTATAGTCCTAGTTGTTAGAGATACAAAGACAAAGAGGAGCTGTGTTCTCAAAGACACTGCACTAAGAGAGCCTAGCTTTCCAACAAGCAAATAAAGATGTAGATTTTGGAAGAGTTTAAGGCATTTAAGAGGTAAACAGCATATGTGCAGACCCACACACAAACACATAGACACTTGCACATGTGGGTAAATGTGTGTATATTTAGATGTGTGTGTAGAATACTTGGCAAACCTTTAAGCATGGTAATAATATCAACTATTATTATTGTAGGTGTTACATACGTCATGTGGGTGTTTGTGTGTACATGTTGTATCCCTTTAACTCATTGTCTGTAAGACTTTGGAAACTGGATTACCCTGCTACCTGGCCCTGATATACTATCTGTAAGAATAGAAGCTCTCTGAGGACAGCATCCATTTCTGGTTTTGTTTTTGTATCTCCAGAATCTAGCATAGTGACTTGCATATTGTAAATGTTTAATTAAATATTTGTGTGATCAATGAATGAATGAATGAATGAATGATGCTCTAGTATCCTGCTATTAGCTTTTCTCCCTTCTCCCTAGGGAATTCCTCCCAATGCTCTGTTACTGCCTCTTGGCATTGCTGATTCCAAATGGTTTCTTTTATTACTCTTTGGTGGATATTATCATACCCGGGTAAATCCAATTCCAAGAGTCTGATTGCATCTCAGGTGGTGGTGTTCCAGATGTGATCTTTCCCTCTTCTGAGCCATTTTACCTTGTTTGTAACTCTCTTAGGACCTTAATCATTCTATTTTGGACTATTGTATTTTTGTGTTTTATCTTATTTCTATTGATTTCTATCTTATTTCCTAGATTCTAAACTCAGTAAGGATTAGGGACTGTATCCAAACTCATTGTATCCTCTGTAATACCCAGCATGGTGTCTTGTTGATGTGAAGGGTTTAGCAAATATTTCAGTTGTGTTGAATTGAAACTGGATCTTTCTGTTGGTGAGTGAGTTGGTTTATTTGGCTTTGGAGAGCACAGAGCACAACCACATTAGTGTTAATACTAATTCCATTTACTTCAGGAACCATTTAGATATGGTATGATTGAAAATAGGAACTATATAAGATATGTAAGCTTTATGTTAGAGGTTGTCTTGAAGTGCCTAGATATGCTTTTTTTTTTTTTGAGGTGGGGAGAAATGTTCCTCACTTCTTTGACTTATTGCCCCTAACCACACAATCTGGCAAATTGACTACCTGGCAGCACCCAGTGTGAAACCAATCCCCCTTACAAGCATATGGTTCACAAAGCCCAAAGAATAAATGAGTTTATTTTACAGGTCAAAAAAACAAAGGCTCCTTACCAAAAGCTGACCACCAGGTTATGATTTATTTCATCTGTAGCAATGCATACAAAATAGCCTAGTAGAGCATGAAAGGAATTCCTGCATTCATGAGAGGAGATAAATATAGATTTCAGATGAAAAGAAAATTAGAGGAAGTAGATGAAATGTATTTTGTAACAGAGAAAGTATAGGAAATACGTTTTGACCAGGTTAGAAGTCTCAGGGATTGACTTCGAGATAGGAGAGAATCTAATTTACATAGAGATTTCTTCTTGGACAAAGCAAGGATTCTTTTTCAGATTTGGGATGTTATTTTACTCTAGAAATTAAGAATTCCATAATTAGTAATAATTTCCTGAGAAATCATAAAGGAAGCAAGAAAACAAGCATTTATCAAACAGATACTATGTGTCAGACATTTT
Organism: Potorous gilbertii; assembly: GCA_028658325.1. Taxonomy (NCBI): domain Eukaryota; kingdom Metazoa; phylum Chordata; class Mammalia; order Diprotodontia; family Potoroidae; genus Potorous; species Potorous gilbertii. The sequence continues at coordinate 52,680,594 of CM053769.1, forward strand.
CCTAAGCTATTTACAAATATTGTCTATCTCATTTGATTCTCACAATAGGCCTGGGAAGTGAGGGCGAAGAGGCAGTGGAATGTTGTAGACAGAGGGTTAGCTCTGGAATCAGAAGATCTAAATGGGAACCACAGCTGTGCCACTTACTATCTCTGTGACCTTGGGCAAGGGGCTTAACCTTCTGGAGACTTGCTTTCCTCATCTGTGAAATGGATTCTAAGATCCCTCCCAACTCCAAATCTCTGCTCCTGTGATCCTAAAAAAAATGTGGGAAGCAAAAAGGGCTGGATAAGAAGGATGAGGAAAGGAGAGAAAGAAAGACAGTGTCTCGAAGCCTTTGGTTTATGTGTAATATAAAGTCTCTGTAAGGGGATGATGTGACTATTCTTGGAGTGATAGTATTTTTTTCCCCCTGGCATTCTGAAAGATGCCAAGGCATCTTTGAATTGGAAAACAGAACAAAATATGTCTCCCCTTCTGGGGTAGTGTTTGGTGCCCATACCGTCTGCTTTGGAAGTGAGGAACAATTGATAGAAGATGAACATGTTCCCATTTTCTAGGGAAAACAGCTGCATTTCATGGCTAGGGGTATTAACTACTTCTTAGTAAATTCTCCCTTTTCCACTTGATTAGAAAACAGGATGTTTTCTGGTATGCTGTGGCTTGCTCTAAGCGCTGGAAATACTTACACTTGTTTTCCAGGGCTGTTGACCCTAATTCTTGCATTATGTATATCCCTGCTGGGGTCCAAGTCTACAAAGGTTTTAAGCTGTTGGAACAGTTTTGTGTGTTTATATGACCCAGCTTGATGGCATCAGATTTCCTTTTAGTCTTTAATTCATAAAGGCTTGGACCAGAATCAGAAAAATAGGCTTATTTTTCTCCTCTTTTTAATCCAAATCATTAATAAACTAGGAGTCTTTCTTGCAAACATTATTGCTACTGTGAGGGTGGGGGCATTGGAAACATGCCTTAATGGTCAGAGTTAGAACTAAACATGCATTTTCTCAAGTGAAACAGCTTTATGAAAAATGGCTGGGTGCCCCTGATGCAGTCTGGCTAAACAGTTCTTCCTCTCTTATAGGGAGGAGAAAACAGATGGTGGCAACACCAAACAATAACAGTGATAGCGGCTGACATTTATATAATGCTTTAAGGTTTGCAAAACTTTTTACATTGATTATCTTATTTGGTCCTCACAACAACCTTGTGATGTAGGCGTGTGCTCTTATTATACCAACTTTTCAGATGAGATGACCAAGGCTCCAAGTGAATAAATGACTTGTCCACAGTGACATGGCTAGTAAACGGTAAATGACAATTTGAACCTGGAGCCCTCTTAATTCTAGTGCTTGTCCTTTGTCAATTATCTTCAGTTTGTCCTGAACATACCTTATTTACATGTCATTGCTGGCATGTTGTTTCCCCTCTTAGACTGCGAGTTTCTTGAGAGCAAGGACTGCCTTTTGCTTTTCTTTGTATCCCCAGAGCTTAGTACAGTGTCTGGCATAGAATAGGTACTTAATAAGTGTTCATTGACTGACTTGAAGTCCAGCGTTCTTCCCCTGCTACATGTTGCCTCTAGAACACATTAGGATGATTGTTGGAACCATGAGTACAGACTCTCTCTGCCCCAAACCAAATCATCCCCAGGGTAAATCTACTGGCCCCTTTGCCCATTCTTATTTAGTTTGATTATATTTGGTACATCAAAAAGTGCCTGGTTTCTAATGGTGCATTTGAAAAAGACTTCATTTTTCTTTGAACTTAAATTTTGACTATTAATAGTGAAACTTCCAACTACTGGTATCCCTCAGATAGGGACACAATTGCCTAGACTTTCTGTGTTTTGCTTTGTCTGTCAGAGACCATAAGAGATAGCTGAAATGATTGGCATGTTTCCTTGTGTGTGTGTGTGTGTGTGTGTGTGTGTGTGTGTGTGTGTGTGTGTTGTGATTGTTGGTATATTGTGGTTCAGTCCTGTCTGACTCTTCATGACCCCGTGGACCAGTAGAGATAGTTTTTAAAGTCTCAATCGCTTTCCGGGAGTTCCTGGCAATATGTGGATCGGGGGGCCAACTCTAGTGCTACTTATTATCCCAATGAGTTGCCAAGGGACGCTGCTAAAGCTCACTCAGCCATTGGGTGTCAAGAGGTAGCATTTGGATCCTGGTCTTCCAGAATGTGTGAGGTTCTTTCTCTCTCCATATGCACAGGCTGCCTCTCTTTTTGAGGATATCACACAGGGAGCCCTAAAAGTCTTAACTTAGTTTTAAGCTATTAGGCTAAATTCACTAAGATCTTAGGGACACTGTAGTTTAAAAAATAGTCGCTTGTGGACTGGCCTGTGAACCTAACCACTATTTGCAACATTTTTTTAAAAATAGGAAATATATTCCAAGTTCTAAGCAAATAACTCATAAGTGAACCTTTCTCCTGTAAATAAAGCATACAGGAGAACATTTCCAGACTTTTTACCTACAGTTAGTCAAGTTCATTGCCAATGAAGATGATTAGTCACTTTTTTTTTCTCTTTTTGTGTGGGAGGAAGGGAGTTGGTCATTTAGCAGCAGAAATGGGACCATGTGATTTAAAGAACCACGGAAAATGACAAAAGTTGATTTCTTTCTTCCACAAAGAAACCCCACCCCACTACCCTGCCTTTAACTCTTTAATGTTAAACAGATTTGTCTATTTAGAATGTATGTGTGTGTGTGTCTGTGTATGTGTGTATACAGTTGTTGTTCAATCATGTTCAAAGTTATGACCCCATTTGGGGTTTTCTTGGCAAAGATCTTGGAGTAGTTTGCCATTTCTTTCCTTCTTTTCTTTCTGCCATTTTACGGATAAGGAAACTGAGGCAAACAAGGTTAAATGACTTGCCCAGGGTCATACAGCTAGGAAGCATCTGAAACCAGATTTGAATTCAGGAAGATATCTTCCTGACTCCAGACCTGGCATTGTATCCACTATGGCACCACCTAGCTGCTCTGAAATATGGTGGGTACTTAATAAATGCATACTCCTCCATATATACTGACAGTAATGTGTATTTAGTCAATTGTGAGGAGGAAGAAGCTTGGGGATTATAGAGGAGAGTGTTTGCAAACCTTAAGTATCAATGACTAAGGTACGTTTTTGGCATCACCTCTAACTATCATGCCCTTACTTAGAAGCAGAAGCTGTTATGTAGGAATGTGTTTTTCAGCAATTCTAATTTGAACTCACAGTGTTGGGGGGGAGAGGAAGAATTTGTGTTATGATGTAATTATTTGAATTTCTATGTGACATGACTTGTTTTTGTCAAGTAGACTTTCTTTTCTTAGACAATCTAAGAAGATGCTTCCTTGAATCAGACCTTTACTTAGTATGCCTTATAGTAATTGACCAGAAATTTTTAGCTTCAGACTGTCACATTGAACCTCCTCCAGGAATCTGCTTTTAGCATGGAGCAGCCAGTGTGTAGGAGGCAGGGCTTTCTGGCTCCAGAACATACATCAGAAGAGACATTTATGGCCACACTACCTCATGGAGCTGTTGGGATGAGATTTAGTTCACAAGATTTAGGGTTTGGCTGCTTTTTCCTCTACTTCTTTCCCTTTTCATCTTTCTCTTTCCATAGCTTTCCTTCATTCCTCTCCAATCTATTCATAAGATTTAGTATTTGATTCCCTGCTTCCTCTACTTCTCTTTTACTCTTTCTCTTTCCATAGCTTCCCTTCATTCTTTCCCAACCATTTCTTCCTGTCTTTATTCCCTTTACGCTTAAATTATAAGGCTGACATAAACATATTATTAATCTTTAGCTTCACATCTTGGACCAAAAATAAATAAGGTTTCTTATTTTGAAGGAGGCTATAAACACATATGTGTGTATACATAGAGAGAGATCAAGAGGAGGATATATATATGTATATACACACATATATATATATATATACATATACAGTACTATATATGTATATGCACATACATACATATACATATTCTCTTTCTTTGTTTGTTTTAATTTTTTAGAAAGCTTTGTAATCAAGCTGACTGATTAAGCTTTAAAAGGAGCCAGATTTCTCATATTACCACTGAAAAATAACTGAAAAAACACAGTTCATGCAAGAAGATAAAAGTAAACCAAAATAGAAGATGAGCTAAACAAAGGAAAACAGAGACAATCAAAATAAACCACTGTAGGGTAAATGAACCAGCAGAAGTACTAGGAGTAACACAGGTCAGACAAAGAAATCAATTCAAAGTATTCTAAGGGACCTCCTCAAAATAGATAAAGAAGAACTCTTTCTTTTAAAACAATTAAGATTGAATGAATGCCAAAAAGATCATAGTCAATAAATGTTTATTAAGCACACACTGTGTGCCAGGTTTTATACTAAGGATGGACAAAGAGGCAAAAGACAGTTCCTGTTCTCAACAGGACCTTAGATAAGTCCCTAATTCCCTGATCCTGTTTCCTCCTGTAAAATGAGAGGGGTTGAACTAGATGGCCTTCTAAGGGCTCTTTCAGTTCTAGATCAGTGACCTTATGAGAATAGATTTGTGGACTTTAGAGGCCAACCTGAGCAACCTCTTCATTTTACAGATGAGGATACTGAGTTTGAAAATCGTAAGATCAAAAAAGAATTTGAAGATGGAAAAATGAAAATATGGGAAAAGCTTGTACTTGAATTAAAATGTTTTTTTTTAAAGAGTGTAAAGAAATGATGCAGAAAATGACCAATAGAGAATATGCTAAAAAACCTCAAAGGATCCACTAAAGCACCCAAGAGACTTACCATGGTAGAAGACAGAATTGTGCACAATACGGAGTGGCTAACAACTTCAGGCTCAAAAATTTAAAAAGTTATTCATAAATTATTTTCATGGGAACTTCTTTTGGAGTATGTAGGTGGTGTGAACTGAATGTATTAATTCCATATAGTTCTTTTGTCTTAAATTGTTGAGCAGACAACCACATTATTATAGTCTTGGCTAGGAAAGGAAATGTCCATGGTAGGTGAGTGGGGTGAAAAAGTCGGAATTGGCACAGATTTTTGGAATCAAATAGAACCTTCATGGTTATAATGAATTTTTCAAAGCCATATGCCTACCTTGGAGGCCTTATCTCTCTTTGTTATGATTATTTTTAACAAGAAATGAGTTGGAAAGTCACTGAATATGGCAAAGCACCACATCTCATCACAAAAATGAAATTGACTTTTTAAAAAAAATTATTTTATTTTTTTCTTATTCTGAACTTGACAAACATACAGACATAAACATTTCAATTTGACAAATAGAAAAAGAGGACTTCACATGAAGTTGTAGGTTCTTTTTTCTTTCTTTCTAAAGTATATTGTGTTTTTAACATATTCATTTCAAAGTCATCCTCCTTGAAACTTAACTATATCTTAATAGCAAGGAAACAACTGGTGACTAACCATCAATATGGGAGTAATTTCTTTTTAATTTAAAATTTTTAAGTTAACAAGCATTTTTTTCTCTTTAATCTCTCCACTTCCAATGGGGGGGGGTGGGGAAAGGAAATATAAAGTACTTATAGCAAAAATGAAGAAAAGCAAATTCCTACAGTTGTCCATATCCAAAAATATGTAGTTCATTCTGTCTCTTGAGTCTGTCATCTCTTTATCAGGAGATGGGTGATATGTTTCATCTTTAGTCCTTTGGATTGTGTTTTATCATTTTGTTGATGAGAACTATCAAATCTTTCAAAGTTTTTTTTAAAAGAAATTCTGTTGTGATTATATAAATTTCTCTCCTACTTTGACTTACATCATGCTCCATCCCTTTATATAAATTTATTGAATATTTTCTGAAAGTGTCTATTTTGTTATTTCTTATTTAGGAACAATATTCTAGTATATATTGTATTTTATTTCATATGCGTACAAAATAAATGTTTTCGTATCTTGCACGTGAAACGTTTATTTCATATACTGTATTTTATCCATCCATTTCGCAATTGATGGATATTCTCTTAGTTTCCAGTTTGTCGTCACTGCAGAAAGAGCTGCTATAAATATTTTTGTAGATATGAATCCTTATTTTCCTTCCTTGATCTCTTGGTGGTATAAACCTAGTAGAGACATTGATTGGCTAAAGGGTATGTGGAGTTGAGGTCATAACTTTCAAATTGTTTTCCAGAATGGCTGGACAAAATAATTTACAACTCTATCAACAGTGAATTAATGCCTCATCCCCCACCCCCACCTCCCCCAACAGATCCTTTAGTATTTATCATTTTCCTTTTTTGGTCATCTTTGCCAGTATAATGTTTGTGATGTGGAACCTCAGATTTACATTTGCATTTCTCTAATTATTAGTGACCTGGAGAATATTTTTCACATGGCTGTTGATGGTTTGAATTTCTTTCTTTGAAAAATGCCTATTCATATTCTTTAGCTGACTGTTTGTTGGGGAATGGTTCTTATGCTTATAAATTTAAATCCACTCCTTATATATCATGTATATGAAATTTTTATCAGAGAACTTGCTGCAAAGATTCCTACCTCCTCCCTCTCTCCCTCCCCAGTTAAACATGGGAGCATTTTCAGAAGCAATTTTCAGTGTGCAGTCAGGTCATCAAGTAGTTAGCTTGGAGGTCAAAATCAATATCAGATTAAATGATCTGTAAGAAATCTTCTAAGTTCCATGAGCCTAGAAGGAAGGATATATAAGGCAATTACAACACCTCCAGTATGATCTATTTTAAGTATGATCTCAACTCGGTAAGATGACAGATTGACAGAAGGAAAGACATAGGAGTCTATGCCCATTTCTTAAAGAAGTTTAATGGGGCAAAATAATCACTAAAACAGGGAGGTCAAAAGGGGTCAGAAACCACATCACCTAGCAATTCCCTGGTCTCCTTGTGATGTACCGAAACATAGCAGAGTGAGACACTTGAGAGAAAGACAAGACTGCACGATGCTAGTTGTGAGTTCAGCTAAGCAAGATAAATGCTTTTATAGATGAAACCAAAGGCAAACAACAAATAAACATAAAATGTAACAAATCTGCTTGTGTTTATACAGTGAGTTAGTCTCAATCCTCATTGCAGTGGAGCTGCCATATTGAAAATCTCCCACTGTAGTGCCTAATACATCATCTGTGGAAGCTAAAATGGAATTTTAGAAGATTGGTCACGAAAAATTGTTCGATCTGACATAGCAAATAGAGAAAAGTCTTTATTGGGTGAAGTACAATTTCAAAAGTATCCAGCTGTTAATTTCCAAGGTATCTCAATTCTATTCACAGTTGCTAAGACTTACTATATGGAAGGCATTATACCAGGCTGGAGTATACAAAGTCAAAAACTAAACAGTCACGGTCCACAATAACCTCGTACTATACAAGAAGTGGGGTGCCTGAGGGCAAATACCTGACTAATGGACCAGAGGAACAGGTAGCTGTTATACCAGCAGAAGTTCAGATTTGAATCATCTCATCTATCCATCACCAAAGGAGCAAGAAAAAAACCTCCAGAGCCCTCTAGTACAAAAGAATAAAGGCAGGAGGCTCTGGAGAACAATTCGCCTAAATCCAACATGCTGATTGAGACCTTCATGTCAGGGATGTTAGATTGTTCTCAGATTGTTTTCTCAATGACAGATTCTGTAACAAGAAGTGTGAAAGAGAAAAGGGGATTCCAAAATAATGGAGATAAGCATGGACAATACTATTGCCCAAAACAGGTGATCTAGAAGACTTTTGCAATTATCTACCCATCTTTCTACTTTCTTATCTCAATAACCCATATTGGGAGTATCTTTGATTATAATGTAGAAAAGTAATTGAGACTTTGCTCATAATTTTCTACAGGAGATTATATTTTCACAGATGTAATTGAAAGGCATAGAGAATGTAAATTCTATCATATTTCTCTGTCAATTACAAAAGGGGATTTCACTTGGTTGAGTAATATATAGTCTCAAAATGCTGTTCTCCAAAAGTGTCTCCTATACATCCATTAAGGTGATATGAGACTGTGACAGATGCTACCTGGGAAATAACTTTGGTAATTTTCTGATTACCAACCTCCAGTAGGCCTTCAAAAAGAGAAGCATAATCTTTATTTTCCAGCACCACAGAGGATATTCTGATCAAAGTTTAAGAGAAAAAGGATTCCTTGTTCATGGAGGGGTTTTCAGAAGCTCCTATGTGCCAGTGATATTGTACAGAATTGTCTCAAGTCTTGGAACACACTAAGCCTTTATTACTTAGTGGTCACTCAAATATAGGAAGATTGATGAGTATGCATTTAGCTATCTATATGGGGAAAAAATAGCATGCTTATATAGTAGATAGACACTCCATTTGGCTGGTGAACTGGACCCAGAATTGAATATCTTAGAAGGTTATCAGGATCAAATGAGATAATATATCTTGTACAGCACTTTGCAGATTTTAAAGTGCTACATAAGTGGTAGTTCTCTTTCTCCTTCTCCTCCTCCTCCTTCTCCTCCTCCTTGTGTTCCTCCTCCTCCTTTTCCTCCCCCTTCATCTTCTCCCTCTCCTTCTCATCCTCATCTTCCTCCTTCTTCTCCTTCTCTCTCTCCTCCTTGTCCTTCTTCTCCTCCTCTTCCTCCTCTTTGTCTTCCTCCCTTTCCTTCTCCTCAGTTTCCCCTCTCCTCCTTTGTCCTTTTTCATCTTCTTCTCCTTCTCCTCCTTCTCCTCTTTTTCTTCCTCCTCCTCCTCCTTCTTCTCCTTCTCCTTGTCCTCTTTATCCTTCTTCTCTTCCTTCATTGCCATTATTAGGAGGAGGAAATTGACTTGGAACATAACTGGAAAATTATATAATTCTTTCCAAGAGCCCAACTTTCTCCCTCCTTCAAAAGCTCATCTTTACTCATATTTTCCTAGGGATGGCTGGAAAGAAGATTCACCTAAGCATCACAATTATATGTAATCCAAAGGGCCCTGGAAAGACACATAATGTATATGAAAAGACTACAGCATTTTATTATTGATAATTTGTAGACAGTGGTATAAAAGACAAAATTAAGGGCATATGACTGGCTAGAAAAGAAGATGAGATGGTCATGTAGCAAGAGGAAAACATCATGGAATCATAGAGCTGTAGCTCAGAGGGACTTCAGAGACCGTTTAGTTCAATCCCTTATTTTACAGATGAGGAAACTAAGGTCTAAGGAGGGAATATTTTGCCCAAGGTCACCCAGGCAATAAGAGTTACAGACAGGATTTGAACCCAAGACCTTTGATTCCAGAGTCAGGGTCCTTTCCACTGAACCATAACACATGGACCACTTAAATGTTGTATTGATATCCATAAAATATTGAAAGATTTATAGGAAGATCCCAGTGCTTTGGGTGGATCCTTTATGGAGAGATGGACATGAATCCCACAAGATGGTGGGTTATGGATGAGTGGCAGTCCATACTAATAGAAAAGATACCTACATGAATGAGATTACAGAATTAATGAAATATTTGAGTATGTTTATTTTCAAGTCTGCTGTTCCCAAATGAGCAGACTCAGATCAACATGGAAGAGTACACAAGTCAATGTAGATACAATGATGTGAAGAGGTGGGGTCGGGGTGGGGTTGAAATACTTGCATGGCAAAGATGTTAATGAAGGAACTATTACAAAGTAGGAATCTGATAGGGATTTTATAATTTTCTAATGCTTATATACCTGGGCAAGAACTTATTGCAGTAGTGTAGAATCTTCAGGATGTACATGACATCAGGATAATCCTGCTTGTCCTATATCCTTTGGTTCTGCCCAGGTTCATAGTTTGGCTCTGATTATTTTTAGAACTGCTGTTCTAGGTAAGCTATCTAGTACAGTGTGCTTTCCTTGGCAGAATCTCATTTTTAGTCTTTACTTCCATCCAGGTCAGTAAATCTTGAGATACTGAGCCAAAATTGATTAATTTTGTAAATATTATTATTTATGGATCTCTGATTTTGTCCTTGTCATGGGAATTGCTCCAGATTGTTGTATGACCAGGGTGGGGTGGAGTGAGAGATACAGTTTGCAAATGACAAATGACAATTTATAAATGACTACCCTGGTCATACAACAAATTAGGTAGAGCTTTAGGCTAAGAGTCAGGAAGATCTAAGTTCAAATTCTGCCTCAGACAGACAAGTTATTTTACCCAGGGCAAATCTTTTGACTTCAGTTTCTTCATCTGTAAGAAGTGACTTCACTGGTTCTTGAGGTCCCTTTCAGCTCTAAATCTGTTATCTTTAATTCTAACTATTTGGGCTGGGCGGGGTGGGAAATAGAACTATGATGTGAAAGAGTTTGATTTAGAGTGGGTATTGCTGCAGGTGTTTTTAGTGAGATTTCCCTATCCATTGGCTTTGATCGAAGGTGCAGACTTCTGCAGGTGCTTAACCTGAACCATGCTTCTCTAGTAAGGAGTAAAGAAAAGGAGAGTTAAAAATTCATCCTGGGGACCTAGTACAGTATTTAAGGAAGTGAGACCTGATATAAGCAATTTCGCTCCCTGCCTTATTGATTCGTGAAATTACTTTGAAAAGGATAAAGTTTTTCATTCTACAATTAGAGATAATAGATTTGAAATGTTAGTGCTTGGTTAAGGTAGTACACTGAAAAGAATTCGCACAGTATAACCAGATAATTCTGGAATGTAAAAGACTGAGATCTGATCCTGTCCTGTTTTTATTAAGTGGTTTATAGGATGAAGAGAACTGAAGAGTCTTGGGAGATTTTAGTCGAGTGGGAGGCCGAAGTGATGAAAAACAGGATGCAATGAAGTCTAAAGACTTCTTTGCCTAGTGTGGGCCCTGCTTTGCTTTCAACTGGACAGAGTCAAGTAAAATTTGCACATTAAAGCTGTTGTTTGTTCTTTGTTCTCAAGAGGACCATGACATAAGGATGGGGATGCCATGACTTGCAACTGAATTGGATTTAAGTGATGGAAGGCTGTACCAAGTCACCACTTTATTTTTGTTATGTATGGCAGTGAGCAGATAACATGGTGCAGTAGGAAGTGTGGGTTCTGCAATCAGAGGGCCTGGGCTTGAATTCTGACTGTGCTCCTTATTACCTCTGTGTGATTTTGCACAAATTACCTAATCTCTCTGGGACTCAGTTTCCTTATCTGTTAAATGAGAATACTTGGCTATATGATCTCTAAGGCCCCTTCTCACTCTAAATGAATATATATGTATATATATATATACATATATATATATATATATATATATATATATATATATATAAAATATATAAATAACTCTACTCCATACAGCTAAGATTAAATTAAAAAAATAGAAATATATTATGAAATAATATTTGACATTTGTATTGCATTATAGGCTTTACAAAATATTTTACATACATCCCATTTGATTCTTTTTTCTTTATTTTTTTTTTAATTTAGGAAATAAAACAAACATTTCCACAATAGAGTATAATAAACAAAGATGATTGCACATGAAATATTTACCTTATTTGTAGGTGCTACATAAATGCTCATTTTCCTTCCCTCCTCTCTTCCCTCAATCTTATATTTCTGTAGCCCTGGATCACTTCTGATCAGCACTGCTAGGTCTGCCTTCCAGAAACAATGGGGTGGGGGGTGTCCTTTCATCTTCCCCTACTCAACGATTTGCTGTTCCTTAGATGGAAGTTTGTGACATTTCATGAAGTCTAGTCTTCCTCCTGACATGGCCACTCCAAGGCTTGCTGTTTGATTCAGTAGAGTCAGCCTGGAGGTGTCTAACTTTATGCAGACCAAACCTCAGCCACCTCCAGACCTGTCTTTTCTGAGGTTCTCCCAAGTTACGTTAGGAGGACAACTGCTTTACCCATTTATTTTTGCTGTTCTGCATTCATTTCATGGTGATTTTCTTTTTTTTTGTGGAAGAAATCTGGAGAACCTGGAAATTTCTGACCTATTCTGCCTTCTTCCCAGAATGCCCCTATCTCATTTGATCTCACAACACCTCTCTAGATATCACAAGCATTATAATCATCCCCATTTTAAAGGTGATGAAACTGAGGCCCAGAAAGGTTAAATGACTTGCCCATAGTGATAAAACCAGTGAACGTCAGTGGTGAGATTTGAATCCATATCTCTCCTGACTTGAAGTCCAAGTTTCATTTTATCATATTCCCTTCATTCTCAGAGACTTTAATGAACTGGAGATACTGCTAATAATGTCATAGTAGCAGTGTGTTTATCCTATGTCCAGTCAACAAGTATTTATTAAGCACCCACTATATTCTCAGCATAACAGTAGGCACTGGAAACACAAATATACTAGAGGTTTTAGACTTGTGTAGCATTCTGGGATTCATAGCTCAGTGGGGCTAGAGGCTGTAGAAGCATTAAGTCATAGCCCTAAAGCTGAGCCATGACATAGAAGGGAAAGATCAAGGTAGACCATTGGGTCCCTATAGATATTTTGGAACAAAGTATTTGCACTGAAGTTATCAGACATACTCATCTCTTTAAGGGTTATGGGTAGTTCTCAAGAAAAGGTCTACTGTTTTTTCAGCTTCCCTTCTCTGTGGCATTACAGTAACTGGCATTGCAATATATTCTATTTCTTTTATCTAAACATTTCCTATCCCTGAGACCAGGATTTAGCCAGAGAAACCCAAAAATTTAAGTTAAGATAAAGGACTTAACCTTGATTGGAATATCAGGAATTTTCCTAACTGGGGGCTCTAAGCTATTGTGATTGTTTTATTTCCTTTCCGTCTTATTAACTCTAGAATATAATAGAGAAAGGAATTAATTGGACTCGAGGGGCATTATGTTGCTCTTAAGCTTCAAGTTATCAAGTGTAACAGGATGATTCAGTCTCCAGTCCCCAATGTGAGAAAAGAAGGAGGAAAGGGCAGGGAGAGGTCAGGGCTGGATGTGATTCAGTCTGTATCTTTCAGAAGGAACGAAGAAGTAGAAAAAATTGAATATTAGTACCACCCACTGTTGCTACAGAAATATAAAATTGAGAGAGGAGGGAAGGGAAAGGAACATTTATTTATATAGTACCTACTAATAAGGTAAATATCAAAAAATAATTATAGTATAAGGGATGGGAATCAGTATTTATATAGTACCTACTATGGGCAAGCCTCTTTTGGGGACCCTCCTGGTTTCAGAGTGATTTTCAATAGTAACTGTTGCTCTTTTCCTCCCAGTTCCATTTACTTATTTGTTTTTCCTTTTGCTCATTAAAGGGACCATTCCCTGTTTACTTCTTAAAGAGGCCTATTGGCTGAATGGGCGTCACCTCATTCTAGTGAGGCCAAGGTCTCCCAATGTATCCTGGGTCATCTCCAGTCATCCTGATGAATATCTGGTCACTGGATCTAGATGGCCTGGGAGGAGAAGTGAGGCTGGTGACCTGCGCAGCCCTCCCTCACTCAACACAAAGTCAAGTGCAAGTCATGTCATCATTTCTCTGATGTCATGGTCGTCTTCGAAAACAAAGGACAAACAGACAGACAGACAGACTACGTGCAAGGCACCGTACTAAGAGCTTTACAAATACTATCTCATTTGATCTTTATAACCCCAAAAAGTAGGTGCTATTATTGTCCCATATTCCAGTTGAGAAAGTTGAGGCAAACAGAGCCTAAGTGACTTGTCCAGAGTCACACAGTCACTAAGTGTCTAAGGCTGAATTTGAACTCATTTCTTCCTGGCTCTAGGCTCAGCACTCTGTTCACTGTCATTTGTCCTCAAGGCCCTGACCTCAAAGGAGCTTTCATTCTATTGGAATGTGATAACCGGTTATGGTATACATTAAAATTTTTTTTGAAGACAGGTTCATAACGTATTGATCATACTTGGAGATCTCTGTTCTCCTCTTGTTCTGCAGTGGAGATCATTGTTATCCACAGTCATAAGCAGAGAAGCTGTTCATGCACATGGACTTTAGTTTAGAATCTTCTGGCTTGTTTGGAAAGCTGGTCAAGATGGTCCTGTGTTACACACTGACCTTTTTCAGTAGGGAAGCATAGTTGAGTTGGACTTTGATGGTTTTATGAGAATAGTTTATTTCTTTCCTCCTTTAGGGGTTATATTTTCTCCTGAGTTTAGTCAATGGCATTTCATCATAAGATGTACATGATCCTCTCGGAATGAAGTTCGCTTTTGGAAAAGTGATGGAGCATCAAGTTGCAATGCCAACTAACATTCTAGATAGGAGTAGATTTTCATTTTGTAAAATAATAGGAGCCTTTTTATTGTCAGGAAGAATATGAATAGGTAGTATTCTACACACAGATCTGTCTAGAAGCTGCAAATACCTGGACCCTGATTCTAATGAGATACTAGAGGGTAAATTTGTGGATATTTGTCTTTTCAATAGAATCCTTTAAAATTCCTTAGACTTTATGAATATGCAGAAAGAGGAATAAGTATGTTGTCTATGGGCTATTACAGTAGTCTCCTAAATGGTTTCCCTTATCCAATCGATTCTCCACCTAGTCCCCAAATTAATATTCCTAAAGCATGAATCTGATTATGCCATCCCCAAATTTAAAAAATTTCCAGTGTTTCCTCGTTGCATCTAGGATAAGATACAAAATCCTCAGCCTAGAATTTAAACTCTACACAATCTGGCTACCTGTTTGCTTTTCCAATCTTATTTTTTTGATTGACTGATGGATTTCACATATTACTTCTCTTCCTGTACTTTCTGATCCAGTCAACCTTGCCCACTAGCTATTCTCCATACCTGACATCCCATTTCTTTTTTTGGGCCTTTGCATGGGTGATCCTCTATGATTGGAATGCATGCCCCCCTCACCTCTGTCATTTGGAAGCCCTAGCTTCCTTCAAGGCACAGATGCCAGATGCCAACTCCTACATAAGACCTTTCCAGATCTCTGAGTTGGACAAAATTTCTCTTCTTGAAATGACTTTGTTTTATTTACTTGTCAGAAACTACATAGCAGAGAGGATAGAGAGATGGCCTAGGAGTCAGGAAAATGGGTTCAAGTCCCACCATTGAGATATTCTGGCTAGATGACCTTGGGCAAATCATTTCACCTCTGAATCTCTTGCCATCCTACTTGACTAGAAGTTGTAGAGATGTAGCCAATGGGCATGGATAGAGGAAGTTCCTTCTTTAGAAGTTCTCTAATCCAATGTTGTCAGAATTAAATAGAACCTGTGGGCCACAGTTTGATTTAGGAAACCACAAATTAACATTATCTGTGTTGTATTTTCATTTATTTTGTTGAACATTTCTCAATTATATTTTAATCTTCTTCAAAAGCTATGAATTTGACACCTCTGCTCTAAAATAAAGGTATTTAAAGTTCTAGTCTCTCCCTTCCCCTCACCAAAATAAAAATTTGTATGTATTTCCTATCTACTTATTTTTAATACATTCTGTCAGTAGAATATAATCTCTTTTAGGGCAGAAACTGTTTTTTTCCCCTCTGCACATAGCGTAGTGCCTTACTTAGAGTAGGTGCTTAATAAATATTGCAGTGAGTTGAGTAAGGATATATATGCATTCTTTGAGAGAGCTCAGTCCCTCTTTGCTCTAGAGCTGTGAATCTTCTGTCTTCTTTTGACTGAAGTCACTGCTGACGATGCTGAATTTTATAATGTGGTGAAGTGCCCTTGGAGTCTGGTTTCACTGAAGTGATTTCCATCTATGCCCTCTATACATTTTAAACCCTAAGCATACAACTGGACTTCTCTTTATTTTATTTAATTCCATTTAATTTCTTCTGGGATTTGCTAATAAGAAATTGTAAGAATAAGGACAATTCTTTATATTAACTTTATATTATTTATATTTATGTTATATTTTATATTGAGATTTTATATCTTCTCTGTTAATTTTCTATTTTACTTCTATTGACTTGATATTAACAGACTTTTAAAAATGACATGCTGCTCTATGAGAGGCAAATCAGTAAGTTAGTTAAAAAAAAAGAAAGAAAATTCCCCCAAATTCTCAACTCTTAGAAGTCCTACCCCTGGGATTGGAGTGCTGTGATGCTCTGTTTGTGTCCTTGCAGAACAGAAAGCCAGTCAGGTCTGCCTTATGATTCATACATTGAAAACTTGGTATGTCAGTGGGAGGCTGAGCAAAGTGTGGGCTGGCTGAGCCATTGTAGCTCAAAGGGTATGGACTCAAATTCCATTTGTATTTCTGGGCAAAGGTCCCAGAGTTCATGCCCATTTTCCAATGAACTCTCTAGCATCCCCCAGGGATTCCTTTATCCTAAATGCAAGGGAGATACCGTGACAGCTGGCATCTTCTTGATTAGTGGAATAGCCATTGTAGGAATTGACTGAGTATTGGTCTAATAGAGAAACTTGTAAGCAACTAAATGGGAGGGGTATGTTAGAGTTGTATTCCTACAAAAATCTGATGTTGGACTAGATGGTCTTGAATATTCCTCACAATCCTAAAAATTCAGTGATCATTGAGCCAGCAGCAGAACTTGAAAAGAGATCATTGGGGAAATATATTGGCATCCAGATGCTTGGGGGTGTGGGGAAGACTTTCCACAACATAGATTTTGGATGCGTATACCAGCCAGACTTTCCAGTTTAATCACCTCGGCAGCCAGATTTAGAAAGGCAGCAGAGAGGGGGAGAAACAGAGGGAATGGGTGCAGTGAGCAGATAGTGATGGCAATGGCCTAGTGCCAAGTGAGTAATGTCTGTGTCTGCATATGCCAGAGTTTCCTGAAGAGAACCCAGGGTTTCTATGAGGACGCATTTTTAGCTCTGATCTTTGGATAAGAAAGCCCTCATACCTGAAAGGCAAATAGGAGCACTAGGATGGAATCAGGTCAGGTCATGAAGTGGGCGTGGAAAGAAATAGCATGCTATTATAGGTTTAAAAATTAGCAAAGCTGTGGGAACAGAGGAGATGCAATTTTGCAAAAGCTTAAAAAAGTCATTCCTTTTACTTTATCAGATTTGTTATAACCTTAATTTTAAGCATTAGTACAACTAGTTGAACATGCTTTGCAAGGATTTACATGTAAATAAATTAATTTCAGTGCATGAAATGTCGTAATTTCTCCCTTAAGTTTTCATCAGTAGTGTTTCTTGTTCTATTTAGTCTTTATTTTCCCTCTTTATATAACAGTTTTTAGTATAATGTGAAGTAAACTTGAGAAGATAGGCAGGAGCCAAATTCTGATGAGCTAAATGCCAGGGGAGTTTGTAGGACCCAAAGATATAATGGAATGTCATTAAAAATGGAATTACAAATTCCGAGAAGCATATTTAATGCAAACATGCCTTTATGTAAGCAAATTGTTAGATCAGTTTCATTTCTTCTTATAATAATGTCAAGCCTAGGAGAGTAAAACTATATCTACATCTAAGTAGTTTATATACATATCTATACATGTACAGATACACATATACAGATATGTACATGTATCTACATGCAGGCATAGATATGTATGTGTATATATGTATGCTTATCTATCTATCATCTATCTATCTATCTATCTGTCCATCCACCTATAAGGGAGGTAGGAGGCACAGTGTATAAAAAACACTGGGCCTGGAATTAGGGAGACCTGAGTTCAAATCTAGCCTCAAACACTTATTAACTGTGTGAACCTGGTTGTCACTTAACATCTGTTGCCTCAGTTTCTTCCGCTATAAAATGAGGATAACATCACCTACCTCTAAGGGTTGTTTTGAGAATCAAATGATAGAATATTAGTAATGGTCTGAATACGGTGCCTGGCGCGTAGTAGGTGTTGTATTTCTTCCCTTTCCTTCTATCCCGTGTATATGTGTATGAATATAA
Source organism: Potorous gilbertii (assembly GCA_028658325.1). NCBI lineage: Eukaryota > Metazoa > Chordata > Mammalia > Diprotodontia > Potoroidae > Potorous > Potorous gilbertii. The sequence continues at coordinate 52,698,360 of CM053769.1, forward strand.
TTCTGTTCTCTGAGTTGATATTAATAATATGAGAATTCAAGCATAGACATGGAAATATCAAGACTCTTTCTCATGTTAAGGGCTATAATCAAGGTTGAAGCTATAATTGAAACGCAAAGATTTAGGAATATATTTACATCTACACCTATATCTATACTTACATCTATATCGTCTGCTCACTCTAAATAAATGCTGATTTTTCTTTCCTGACTATGGCGTTAATTAGAATTTGGACTTTGGTTGAGTTAGCACATCTCTATGTCTGTCTATGTGAACATATATGTCTATGTTGTGTGACATACGTAAATTAAAAATTCTCAGTTTCTAATGCTTACTAAATTCATAAACAATGTAATCGTTACATGTTTGTAAAGCTCCCACAATTAATATTCTGAGTTGGGTTAGCTTATTGGCACAATTGCATATTTTATCTAACTGAATTAATTCCTAAAGATAAATATCTTTCCTGAATGACCTGAAAAGGGTTCACTTCCTCATTGAATGGTTTTTGTCATTGCAATGAGATGTAACAGAAATAGTTTGGATTGTTTAGGTGGGAATGTTATTAGGGAGAATTAAAACAAAATAGATTCTAGCCTCATTATGATTGGTCATTGACCCCAAGTAAAGTACATTTCTCTGGAATTTTCAGTCTGATATTCAGATGAGAAAATCTACAATGGATCTACTGGACTGTATAAGTCTCAGAGCAACGGTAAGAAATGCTTGTAAAGAGATGCAAAACAGAAACTCAGCTACAAATGTGGGACTTATTTTTAAAAAAGGGCATCGTGTTCCCTAGAAGCTGGCTATAAATTATGCATGACCATGCTGTCAGGAATATCAGCAATTTATTTTCTTTTGCCCAATTCATTCTAATGGTCTGTCTCCATTAATTTTTGAGGATCAGATTTACTTAAATAAATATGTATAAAGAATGTACCAGATTAAGGAGGGATGAGTGATTTAAATTAGGTTTCTCTTTTTTAACTTCAAAAAAGAATTTACCAATTAATTTTGTCCGTACTGTACACACATTGTGTTTTATTGAGTCCAAGGACTAGGTGGTACATTGGCAAAAGGCCCCAGGGGATTAATATTGAATCAGAATATCAAAGGGAAGAGAGAGACATTAGACGGGATTATCTTTAGTAGAAGGATGCTTTCTATCCTGAAGATTATGAATAGGATGTATATTAACATCATTATGAGCCTTTCTATTAAGGAATCTTTGGACTAAGGACTCTATTTTTTTAAGTGCTGAAGTTTATTACAAGTCTTGGTTGAGATGGGTATGTTGTCTTCAGCACAGATGTTATGCCTCAAGTAAAACTCAAGATAGCATCAGTATGTGTTAGCTAGCTAATCTGGTCATTAGACAGAAAAATATTTTTGTTTTATGTTGTAATTAAAAAAATAACAAAAATCAAAGTTGGTGAGCAGTAAACTATATATTCACTGCAGTTTCTTTTGAATTTTATTAAATGCATACTGTTTCTACTTGTCCTTTTATTTTAACATTGTTTTAACATTGTTTCATGCACCTTTGTCTACACACTTATCATTTTCAACAACTATGTATTGTTTTATAATGTTAATGTAACAGGTCATTTTGGAGCTATTTCCTTTTCTGTGGGGTATCAAGGTTGCTGTTGTTTTCACTATTCTAAGCATCACTGTTATTAGTATCTTTGGTACAAAATGCCTTTTCTTTCTTTTTGAATGACTTCCATGGGATGTATTTTCCTGTACTTCAGTGCTGCCAGTTTCCACTTTTCTTTTCTCTTCCGCTCTCTCTCCCTTCAGCCAAATCTGGCTAATATACTGTGTGTCTAGTATGGTGCATTGAAAACACAGTAACTACTCAAAGAATGTTTGAATGAAATGTAGAAGAACAAGCAAAAATTAGCTACATTATTGCTAAATTTGTATCATCAAGGCAGGAGGATGGAATGTAAATTATGTAGTGGATAGAATGCCAGATGTGGTGTCAGGAAGACATGAGTTAAATCTTGCCTCAGACACTAGTCACCTTGGATAAGGAACTTAATGTTCTCTGCGTCTCAGTTTCCTTAGTTATAAAATGGGGTTAATAATATCTCCTATCTCCCATGGTTGCTGTGAGAATCAAATTAGGTAATAATTGCACAATGTCTAGCACACATATAAATAACATTTATAACACATATTAATATAGAACATAGGTTATTATATATGAAATATATAAATATTAGTTATTATTATTTCTACCTCATAGAGTTGCTCTGAGGATCAAGTAAGATAATAGATGGAAAGTGCCTGACAAAGTTTGATGAACTATATGAATGTTTATTCTAAGTTTGTCCTTTGTTTTTGAAGAAGACCATGACATCAGAGAAATGATGACACGACTTGCACTTGACTTTGTTTTGAGTAGCCTCACTTTCTCCTCCTGAGCCATCTGGGCCCAGTGACCAGATGTCATCAGGATGACTCTAGACGACCCAGGATGCAATGAGAGACCTTGGTCTCACTTAGAGTGAGGTAAGGTCATTCAGTGAATAAGCCTCTCCAAGAAGTAATCAGACAATGGCCCCTTTAATGAGCAAAAGAAAAAATTAGTAAATCAAACTGGGAGAGAAAGAGCAAGAGTTACTATTGAAAATCACTCTGAAGCCCAAAGGGTCCAGAAAACAGCCATTAAGTGGAGTTTGGGCAGGGACCTATTGGTGTGCAATCTATGTTATTAGTATTATCAAAGAAGAGCAAATATTGGCACTTGCTGGTTCTATGGTACAATTTTAGAACTAATTAATTAGCAAACTCCTTCTTTGAGACATTTGAAAGATTAAGCATTATCTAGTTCTTGATAATTCACGTTTAGTTGAGTAGTTTTAATATTAGTGTTTGGATTTTAGGTGTTACATATATGAACTGAATTGACCATTAGGTTCATTAATTTGCCAACCTCCCAGTCAGTTTCTTGACCTTTGTATCTTCCAGGAGTCTGTTTAATCTCATTCACATCCACTGTCAGTAGACCTTAAGCATCCTTTAATATACATGTCTCCACTTTCTCTCTGGAAGTACACTAGAATCATTTAATATTGGTAGTTTTGCATTCACTGACTGGATAATGAAGACAGCTCAACCCCTGGGTGGGAGTTACAAAACTGAGTGGATTAGCTGGGGGTGGCGGGGTGTGGGGCAGTGGGGGTGGAGTCATCTTGTTTAGACTATGCCATCATAGGTGGGGAGAAGTGGTGCATTAGCAAGATGGCCCTAGGGGATTAGTTGGATGAATGGATGAAGAAACATCTCCTAAGAGAAATCAAATGATTGCAAACTAGAATTTATCTTCGTATACTTGCTCCCTGGGATTTGAGAGATTTTGGTCCATAGGAAGCATATCACTTAATTCAGCTCTTTTTCACTCTAAGAAAACCAAAAGGGAGGGCTTGCCTTGGAGGCTAGTGGATTCTTCATTATTAAAGATCTTTAATCATTTGTTGGCAGTGTTGTAAAGTAGAAGGGATTCTTTTTCAGGTTGGACTATGAGTTGGCCTATTGGATTTCTTCCAACTACAATTCTGTGCTTCTGTAATTAAGTGATTTGAAGGGGGAAAGCACCTTCAGCCCCTTCATTTTACAGATGAGAAAGCTAAGAACCCTTAGAGGTGAAGTGATTTGCCTGGCATAGAAGTAGAAAACATTATAGGATTTGAACTGAAGTTCAGTGCTTCCAGGGTCCTTCTCTGTTATGCGGATTGAACATATTTTGATTTCTTACCGGAACCTAGTAAGTTATTAACCAAAGTTTCCTCTTCTCATCAGTAGCTCCAATTGCATTAAAATAAGACTTTAAAGATTCAAAATGTACCAGCTAGCAAGTGGCTATCAGATTATAAAGTGCAGGGATCTCTCACTATTTAGATTAATTGCACTACCTCTTTGCAAACATCAGCATATCTGTGAAAGGAGTGGTACATGGCTATGTATGTAAAAACAGAGGTAAAAATGAGCAAACAAGAACAAGGATGTGTTGTTTAGAAACACACCCTTGCCTTCAAGTCTGGAAAATGGTAACTTGTGCTTTCCATTTAATGCTAGTGTTCACAAGGTAATTATTTCAGTAGCTTTATGGCAAATAATTATGTCCTCAAAAGTGTCCTCAAAACTAACAGTTTCTGCACCTGGGGCAAGTGTGTGTGTGTGTGTGTGTGTGTGTGTGTGTGTGTGTGTGTGTG
>CM053769.1:52703085-52723071 GCA_028658325.1 Potorous gilbertii
CCTGAGGAGAAGCTGCTGCTCCAGAGGCAGAACAGGCAGGAGAAGTTATCATCTTCCAGCACTGTGTTTTTGGTGTCCTCTGAATTTCCTGCCCAGGGTAAAAGCTCTGGTCATCTTACCCTGGTTATAGTTTGAAACAGCTGCTTGGTAGAATTGAGATGGCTTTGGACATTTAATTTAAAGACCATAATCATCTCTATCACAGAGATCCCTCACAAGGACATCTTATGCATCAGTTACCTTTATTTTTTTCAGTATAAGGGAAGTTGGGAATATGCTTGATAATATTGTTGAAAATTTCTGAGATTGCTAGCAAACCATTAACAAGACCTGATAGATTGTAGAAAGAGATGTTCTCTGGATCCTCTTTCCCCCTGTCTCAGGCAAGGATAGTGTAGTCAGGATGCCTCACTTAGCTACTTGTGGCTTCTAGCACAGAGTGGGTAGTCCTGGCATTGGTAGAATCTAATTCATTCATGTCTAAATCAGGCAGACAAGATCGAGGATTTTCAAAATTAGATTTGCAAGTTAATTTTTATCTTAGGAAGTTTGCAGACCTTTGAGAATATGTGGCAGGTTGTTGTGTGATATGATAGCCACCAGTAGCTTACAACTTAAACACCCATAAATGGGTCCTATTTAAGCCTAGGATGCCAATTCCTTTGAAAAGAAGAAAAAGATATTAATAGTCACTTAAAAATTGTTCAAAGATGCTGCTGTCCTATAAAATTGAGAGTGGCTTTGATTTTAGGGCCTTAATTAGATGAGCGTCTATTTTGGCTTAAAAAAATTTCAGAAATATTGAATAATTCTTGGCCCAATGGGTTAAATTTCTGGGCCATTCTGCAGACTTTTGTTACCTGATATTAATTATTTTCTTAAGTATTAGGATGGGAGCCCCTGCATCTATGAAGATCTAGGTAAGATATCTATCTATCTATCTATCTATATATGGAGAGAGAGAGAGAGAGAGAGAGAGAGAGAGAATGATGATGTGCTTAGATTTTCAGAAGAACCTCTGAGTGCAGGCAGAATAAAACAAAATGATTGTTATCCCAACAACTGAACGCATGGTGAAGAAAATCCAAAGCTATGTACAAGCCTTGAGTCTCTGTATGCCTCGTACAGACCCTTGTAGATGATAGGTACTTAATAAATATTTTTTTGGATTGGATGGGATTGACAGATATCTGTTAGAGATTAAATTACTGACTTGAGAAGTCAGCAGTTTAAAATTTGAATTATAGATGAGTTGTCTATAATCAGGTATTCTTGCTCTGGAGTCTGTGAATTTGTTTTTGTTTTTAAATTTTTTTGATAGCTGTATTTCTGTAGAATTAATTTCATTTTTAGTCTTATAGGTTTTATTTTAGACATTTGAAAATAACATTCTGAGAAAGGCTCCAAAATGTTTCTACCAGATTTCCAAAGGGGTCCCTACTAGGAAATAAAGTTAAGTGCTCTTGTTGAAAGATGACAGAAAAGGAGATAAGACGGAGCTACTTGACTGAAAAGACGTCAATCTTGACTCCTCCCCATTTTATTCTTAACCTCATGTTTTAGGTGAAGTTAGATGATTCAGTTTTGATGACTCAGCCAATTGTCTTATTTCTGTTTGGAAACAGTAGCAATGTCACCACTACATAATTTGGTGCTTACTTGGGAAACATTTTTTGGGGGTGAGCAGTTCCTTAGCATTATGGAAAATTTTCAAATTGGGCAAATTGTTTTCATTATACTTCTCATGGTCAACTTGAATTCTTGCATATTTCACGTTTCTTTTTGAGATAGCACGATGTCCAGGACACACAACGTTCTTGTCTTATCTTTTGAAAACACAGCTGCTTAGACCATATTGGCCAGACTTTTCTGTACAGGCAACTTCTTTTGCAAGTAGTGGGCGGATCACAATGATAGAGTCGCCAGGAGTTAGCAGATGTTGCTGTGAAATCTTTGGATTTAGAAAAACCAGACCGGAAAGATGAAGTGGGGTGACATCTAAGCCATCTCTATATAATTAAATATTCATTATTTTCCAGAACTCACACTGAACAACCACAAAAAAAGACTGTTGGAATGTGGAGGAATGTTTTCTTTTAAAAACAACATCCACCTTATTTTAACTCTTTTGTTTTTACATAATCTTTATTTATGAACATATCCCTTCACTTTCTTTTTTATTCCCTAGTGAACCATTATTTGTAATAGACTTAAAAAAAATGAAAAAGAAAAACCAGCTTAGCAAACCCAAGTAACATCTGTAATATCTGACATGCAATATTCCACATCCATGGTCTTTTACCTCTGCAAATTTTCCTTGTTCTCCTCTAGGACCAAACATGGTGATTATAATTTTACACACATTTTCAATTCAGGCTCACTTTTAAAGGTGATGATGAATTGTTTAGCATTCGCATTTAGATTTGGTTAAGATTTATAATGTTAATGACAGTCCTGCCTCCTCCAAAGCCAATATTCATTCAGTCTTCATTACATGCTCAGGGACTCATATATATTCCTTAGTTTTCTTCCATGTCTCATGGTGCTGTTGACAATCAATTAAGGGAGCAGCTCGGTGGTGAGGCGGATAGAGTACCAGCCCTGGAACTAGGAGGACCTAAGCTCAAATATGGCCTTAGACACTTACTGGCTGTGCGACCTTGAGCAAGTCCCTTAACCCTGATTGCTTCCAAACAAACAAAGCCCTCAGTCAATTAATTTGTGAACTATGGAATTTGAATCGGCTTATACCTTTGTTCTTCCTTCAGGATTTCCAACTGGGAAACGGCCTTAGAGGTCATCTAAAGACAGATACCCTCATTTTACAGATGAGGAAACTGGCCCAGAGGGGTTGAGTGAGTTGTCTAGGACAAGAATAGGTAGAAAATGGCAGAGCTGGGCCTTGAGCCTAGACCTTGAAACTCTTTCTTTTAGAACACTGCACTTGCACTTTCCAAAATCCTTACAGACTATTAAAGGAAGGAGGTTTTCCCCCTCATTCTTCCTAAAGTATACCACTCTACCTATGAAATCAGAAAGACAAAGTCTCTCTAAAACAGACTATAAATGACTCATGGAATGCCTTTAAAAGACTTGTTGAGTTATATTGTCCTGTTGGGTCAAAGACCGGTGGGTTATTCTACCTTCCATGGCCCCCCCTCCTCCCAATTCTGATTTTTCCTTGTTCTATATTTTGCAGAGTGCCTAGTATTAGGTGGCTGCTGGGGAAGTATTAAATGAAGATGACCTTTGTATCTTATTGATTACTAATTGCCGTATGAGCCATTACTATCTGTCAAGTTGATCTATTTCCTGTCCTCTGAGTATCTCTTATGGTTTTTTCTTTTGCTTCCATGTATTTTTTTCAGTTGGTCTTCCTCCCCACTCTTCTCTTCTCCCCTCTCCCCCAGAAGAAATCCTAATATCACAGATTGCATTTTTGGGTCAATGCAGAGGCCAACTCAAATCTTGCCTTCTCCATGAAATCTGTATCACTCCAGTCAAAAGTGATTCAGAAAGACCTGAGTTTGAATAGTACTTCTGACCCTTGCTAGCTGTGTGACTGTGAGTAAGTCACTTCATTGCTGGGAGCCTCAGTTTTCTGATCTGTAAAATGGGAGTAATAGCCCCTACCTCACAGAATGTTGTAAAAGTCCATTGAAATAGTATATTTAAAGCACTATGGAAACGTAAAGTACTTCATCAGGATCAGTAGTCATTGTGATGATTCCTTCCTCCGAATTTACAGCACCAAAAATCTTATAATAAACCTTTAACAATTCACCAAGAACTTCATTAGGACAGTCCTACTAAGTCGTTTCTCTTTTCTTGGATCTCATTTTCTCTTGCCAGTTAGATGGTAAGCTCACTGAAAGTAGTCGTTGCATCTTGTGTGTCATTGTGCCCCTCACAGTATCCAGTGTAATATATTAATATAATATAATAATATATATAATATAATAAATTATTAATATAATAATGCATTTGTAAGTTAGGCACGATCTAAGAATGCATTGACAGAGGAAAATGTCCTTAGAGACATAGGATTCTTTATATCCATTGACTGTTAATTACAGCTGCTAAAGGCTGGTCCATCCTTGTAGAATGAAATTTGTGGAGGGTATACCCAGGCCTTTGGGCTCACAAAGCTGCTTAGCTGAATGAAGTGGAAGAGAAAAAGAAACACCTGGCTTTACAGAAAAAGAAATAGTTCAGGCTTAGTTGAAATTTCAAGAGAATTTTTAAAAAAATTCTGTATACACATGCATGCACACACACACACACACACACACGCACACACACACACACCTATGTATGCATATATCTGAGATAGTTGGACCTCAACAGCAAGACATAAAATCTTTGAGATGCTCAAGATGAAACTGGAGAGAGATTCTCTTATAGATGGAGACAGTATGTAAATGGCAAAAATTAGATATTAAATTGAATGTTTTGCTTTTTAATAACATGAAATAATGTTAGATTTTAAAAAATCATTCCTATAAGACTCATTATTAGAACATCCATCTTGTTAATTGTTTCTACATGATATCTACTTTTGAAAAGTAGGGGAGTGGTAAATATGTGTGTGTGTGTATGTGTGTGTGTATATGTATGTGTACAGGATTTGTGATTTCATTTGTGTGGGGAGCTCTAAAGAGGAACTCTTTCCACCACAGCATATTGTCACCTTCTCTGTGATTTATAATCTTAAAGAATTGCCTAGAGCACTGAGAGGTTAAGTGACCTGCCCAGGATCACACAGCCAGTCTATGTCAAAAGACTGCCTTAAACTCAGGTCTTCCTGACCCTGAGATCAGTGCTCTACCTACCAAGTTATGTTGCTGCTTGTTAAGTATATGCCACAGGTTTTCATTAGAACGTAGTAAAAAGGTAATATGTTTTGTTTTACTGTCTAAAGTAGAGATATTAGGATTTCTTTTTGTTTGTTTTCTTCAAGTTCCAATTACAGAAAATCAACAGATGCTATTTGTAAGGTGAGAATTTGCTCTGAGTCTAGAAATAATCTGTGTGAATGTGTGCAGCACTTCTTTGCATGAGTCTCCATGTCACATTTGTGCTGGGTCAAGATTTCTCTGCAGAAATTTTTCTAACCTTAGTTCTTTCGGAACTTAAATTGGATCAAGGACAGATACAGCTGATCCTCATGGGAATGGGAGCCCCAAATCCAGGTTTTATAAAGTCTTTCTACAAATGTAGCATTTTCACTTGCAGGGATGTATAGCCAGTTCTTTAGGCAGATTATATAGAGAAACCTCAAGCAAAGAAAGTCCTGACCTTATTACTTAAGGGAGAAAAATTTTATGATTTCATGGGCATAGAGAACCCCTGGATGGAACTCTTAAGGTTTAATCATTGCCTTGTGAGGACAGACATGAATTATAGAAAATGCTGACTACAAAGACTTCATCCTTGCAAGCAGACATGCAGCTGGTTGCCATCTTTATGACCTTTCTTCCTCTTTAAATTGATTAGGATGAAGGAGAGAGACAAGGGCAAAGACATCTCTAACTCGTTAACTGGCTTCTGGTCTGATAATGAATTTTTAAAAAATTCAATTATATTTTATTTTAAGTTCCGAATTCTCTCTCTCTTTTTCCTTCCCCTCCTGACCCACTGAGAAGGCAAGAAAAACAAAATTCATCACCATTGAGAAGGCAAGAAAAACAAAATTCATCACAAATATTTGTAGTATTATAAAAGAAATTTCCATATTAGCCCATCTAATAAAAGGGAAAAGAAATGTTCTTCAGTTTGCATTCTGAGTTCATCAGCATTCTGTCTGGAGGCAAGCAACATGTTTCATGATGAGTCCTTTGGAATGATGGTTGTTCGTTGTGTTGATCGGAGTTCCTAAGTCTTTCAAAATTGATTAGCTTCACAGTATTCTTGTGATGATATAAATTGTCTCCTGATTCTGTACACTTCACTTTGCATGGCATGATAGTAACAATGACGTTAATTATAATAACTCCCATGGATAGGGTTTTTTAAGGTTTGTAAAGTGCTTTCTTCATAGCAGCCCTATGAGGTATGTGGTGTAAATGTTATCAGCTCTCTTTTAGGGATGGGCCATTGAGAAATTGACACCTACATTTTACGGACCTAAGGTGGGGTTTGAACTTGAATCTCCTGAATCCAAGGTCATCCCTCTTTCTCCTATGCCACACCAATCTCATGAAAGATAAAAGAAGACAAAGGTTTGATGCAGGAGTCATTTCCTTCCGAGGTGACTGTATGGGTCAGTTAGTTTGGGATGTAGGCCAAAATCTGCTCAAGATGAGTGCCCCATTTGTTTTTAGAGGAGGAGGAAGACAGGAGATTTTGTCTTCAAATTTTGTGAGGCAGTCTCTTCAAATAAAGCCCTCTTTGGTTGGATCATCACATTTCTGTGTGACAGCTTAGTGTGGTGAATCAGGACACAAACCGGGAAAACATGGGCTTGAGTTCTGATTCTAATACGGCCTTGCTGTGTGACTCTGGGTAAATCACTTCCATTTTCCCAGCTTTAGATACCTCTCTTAGACCATTATGATTCTTTTTTTAAAACTTTATTTTATTATTAATTTGTGGAATAAAACATGCATTTCTGTAACCGTATAATAAAGAATAAGGAAACTGAAAATTATGTTCAACTTGCTATTCCTTGTAAATATGTAATAGAGATATCATATACATTTCTTCTTTTCTTTTTCTTTTTTCTTCCCTCCCCCAGCCAGATATAGCTACTATTAGATACAAATTGGGGTGTGTGTGTGTGTGTGTGTGTATACACACACATACACATATACATATATATGCACATATATACATGTGTATATATGTAAAATTATTTCATACATCATTATATTTATATTTCAGAGAAAGTACAGATTTACATTGAGACAGTGTTTTTATCTGGGAGTTCCCTATCTCCATAAAATTATAGGTCTAGTCTCTTCCCTTTGACCAAGGAAGGTGATATTGACTAGGGAGCTTCATCAAACCCTTAGCGTGTTTTAGTTTAGGACTTCTTAAACTTTTTCTGCCTAGGACCCCTTCTCATGTTTTGGCTGCCTTCCTTGATGTTGTGTGTCCCAAGACCATGTGCAGTACAAAATGTGCATGCTTTGTCTTCAGAACCAGGTTGTAATGGAAGTTGTGTAATATCACACAGGACAAATGCTGGCAGAAACAACTTGAATTCATTATGTGTTTGATTTTTGATTAATTTTTGGTTATTGTGCATCCAGAAACCTTTTACTGTTGCTAGATTTTTCCTGACCCCATATAAGGTCGCAACCTATAGTTTAAAAAGCACTGTATCATTGAAGGAATGCAAGTGGTAGAAGGAATGCAAGATGAAGAAAATAGAAAACAGAACCTCCCTCTTAGAGAGCTTGCAGACTCATGGGGAAACAGAACCTACTCAAGTGCAAATGATATTGAAATGAATAGGCACATATAAGGGATGAGGCTAGGTTCTGTGATTTCATTGGCTTAGGGTACACCTGGCTGAAACTCTGTCCACCAGTGCTGGTTTAGCACCTTTTCTGTACTTTATAGTCTCAGAGAGTTGCCTAGTGCACTGAAAGATATATTATTCAGGGTCACACAACCAACTTACATAGGCCATAATAATAGAGCATTTGTGTATATATATATCATATATGTTTTATAATAGGTGCTGAACTAAGAACTAGGGAAAGAAAGGTAAAAGCATGTATCCTATCCTCAAGGGGCTCCCAATCTAATGAAAGAGAGGACATGCAAACAATTAAATACAGGATAAACCGGAGATAATTTTAGAAGGCAGGTTTTACCATTAAGGTGGAATTGGGAAAGGTTTCTTGCAGAAAGTGGGAATTTAGCTGAGATTTGAAGGAAGTTAGCGAAATCAGGAGGTGGTGATGAAGAGATTGAGCATTCCAGGCTCATGGAACAAGCCAGTGAAAATAATAGAATTGGGAAATGAACCATCTAATGAGAGGATCAGTAAGGAGGACAGTTTCACTGGATTTCAGATTTCAAAGACTACAAGTCATGAAGAGGAGGAAGGCTAAGAAGAATGGAAAGGTGGGAGTACATCAGGTTACCTAGAGCTTTAAAAACCAAACAGAATTTTATATTTGATTCTCACGGTAATAGGGAGCCACTGGAGTTTACTGAATAGGGTGTCAGAGATAGAATTTGAGCGTAGGACTGCTGACTCCATGTCCTGCATTAAACCACAACTTCTTGCCTCTCTGCAAGGACCAAGGTTGTTTGCCAAAAGGAGGAGGGTCACAGAGTCATTGATTTAGAGCTAGAAAGTACCTTGGAGGACATGCCATTCAGTGCTTTCATTTTACAAATGGGCACTTCAAAGCCCAAGTAATGTAAGCAAATTGCCCAAAGTCAAATAGTGATTCGGAAGAAATCTGATGACAATATGAAAGATTTCATAGAGGAAGTCTTCAGGATTACAGCTAATTTTTTTTTTAGATAAAAAAGTGACCCTATCTCAATTTTACCTCATTATTTTACACATGGAAGAGCTAGGTGATACAGTGGATAGAGTGCTGGACTGGAGTCAGGATGACTCCTCTTCTTGAGTTCGAATCTGGCCTCAGACTCTTACTAGCTGTGTGACCTTGGGCAAGTCACTTAACCCTGTTGGCCTCAACTCCTCATCTGTAAGAGGAGCTAGAGAAGGAAATGACAAGCCATTTCAGTGTCTTTGCCAAGAAAACTCCAGATAGGGTCATGAACAACAACGAGCATCAATTTCGCACATGAGGAAAAGCTCAGAAAAATAGGTAGAGTTTTGGAAAAACAAGTAAACCATATACTTCTATGTGGTTCAGGGAAAAGGTTATTACATTCGGAGTCAGAAGACCTGGGTTCATTTCCCATTCCTGCCACTCCTATGTGACCCTGGGCAAGTCATTTAACTTTTCTAGGCCTTTTTCTCTTCATCCATAAAATGAGAACTTTGGACATTGCTTCTAGACTAGGTCTATGATGTTAAGGCATGTAGATAGGGAAAGGAAGGGAAATAGGAACTTAGACAGTGATTTCACTGGGATAGGTAACTCCGAGGTGAGAAAACTCCCTTTATCAATGAATGTTTTTACTGTTTCTGCACCTTATAGTCTTGAAGAGTTTCCCAGTGTGAGACTACATGACTTTTCCAATGTCACACAATCAGTACATGTCAGAGGTGGGATTGGAATCTAGGTCTTTCCTACTTTGTATACATTACACCAAATTGCAGTTTGCAATACATGGAAGACAATATATTAATAATGTTGCAGACAGAGCAGATCTGTGACAAATTTCAAGTGCTGGTAACAGGATACAGTTTGGAATTTGCCATTTAAGGTATAGGATGGATAGAGGTGTTATATTTCTTACCTAGAGCCTATGGGATCCTAGAGTGACATGTCATTATATCATGGCTCCTCTCTGTTGGGAGTACCATGTTTAGCTGAGAGCAGGCAGTAGTCGGGTGCACCATATATCTTGGATAAGTATTTTTAAAAAAAATGAGGATTCTAAAATGGAAGAAAACCTCATTAGTTCTGTTGACGGAAGTTCTTTAAGCCTTTTAAGCAAATCAATTCCAATAACATTATGGGCTGTGCACTAATGGAATCCATGGGAAAGAAAAGAGTGATGATAACTGATGAAGAAAAGAGGAGTGGTAGGAGGGAGAGGAAATGGTGGTAACTGTGGTGGGATAGACTGATAGACCATCTAAAAAGAACAGCTCCATTTGTGGGTAGAGAGGCCCAATTTGGGACAATGTTGAATAACAAACTTTTTTAGAGAGGCACCTGGTAATGCTTTATATTAGATACTGCTTGTTCTGAAGTAAACTTGTCTGATTGCAATCCCTCAAGGAAATATTTGTCATTCATTCTTGTGGCTGGCTAATTCATTGCTGGATGGAAAATCAACTTAGTAGTAGTCAATGGAAAGCCAATTACCCAGGGCATTTTCTTAGCTCAGGATGGAATAATGTACTGTTATCTTTATTTTTCCATAATGTTCAGCAGGAAATGTTGTCCCTTCCTTCTCTGCCTTCTTTCTCTCTCACAAATAGAGATATATTAATCAATCTAATAAAATGCCTGGGAAAGAACTATGCCAGTATCTATGAGGATATTTTTCCTGTTGGAGTATTGAATTTATGCTATTTTTAAAAGCTCCTTTTCTCCCCCACCCTGCATACTTTGTCAACATCTTTCTATCCAGGGCAAAATTTCACTCCTGGCTCTCAGATTGTCTGGGGAGAGGTGAGGTGAAGCACTCGACAAAGTGGAAATTTTCAATACACATCCATCACTCCCACACTCTAACAGGTGTTCTTTTAACTCTGGACAGAGCTGAGTTTGATGGAAAAATTGTTAACCTACATGCTCTCAGCATTACCTGAGGAACCATATTCAACAAAATGGGTTCCTTAGTCAGGTGATATTCCCTTCCACATTCTGAAGCCTGCAGTAGAAAGATCGCTCAAATGGATGTGTATTTGTATTCTTTCTTTCTTTTCAGCATCTAGATGATAGATTTTTACATTCATATGCTAAGGAATGGGTTATGATTAGAGGAATACGGAGAGGGAGAGTTTATTTTGCTCTGGTTAAATTTTTGATACTGGACAAACCCAAGGACCTAGATATAGGAGGTAGATAGATTTCTCAGTTCAAATCAATTCAGAAAGCATTTATTAAATGACTATTTTCCAGGTGCTGTGGTGGTGCTGGAATGAAGTGAAATGCTTTCTGACCTCAGAGAGCTTAGATCGAATGGTCATGCTGCTCAGCATGTAAGGCACATAAGATCATCACTCCCAAGAGGCAGTGTGATGTGATGGAGTCGTTTATGTGCTGGAACTGCAGTCAGGAAGACTTGAGTTCAGATCTGGCCTTTGATATTTTCTATATGTGTAACTATTGGCAAACTATTTAATTTCTTCTCTAAACGTTAACTTCCTTACCTGTAAGATGGGGACAATTATACCTATGTTAGTTAACTCAGAGTTCAGAGGACATAAAGTATATAAACCTTATTGTATATTTCAAAGTGTTACATAAATGTCAGTTATTACTTCTGGGAGGCTGAAGACTGAGGTTTGTTTCTTTATATATTAAGTGCTAGGAACTGTGATTCTTTCGGCAGTTGGTCTGCCTGGAAAAGGATCAGAAAATGATTCTGTGATGTGTCTTTATGGCCTTTGAAGATCTTCCCAGGGACTTTCTCCAGGTGTGAGGCATGTAGCAGGAAATTTGCTACCATTTCTTGATGGTTGGCCATTTACATCATTTAGGTTAGGGAGGATGGAAGACATGGCTGTCTTCATTACCGAAGCCTCGGTGAAATTTGACATGGGTCTTAGTGGAGACAGTTCAATGCATAGGCCATTGCATTTTGTTCTTGAGATTTCCTAATCTGGAACATGCTTTGTTTTCCTGGAGGGTTTTGATGAGTAATTCTTTGCTGCACAGTGTAGATGTAACTGCTATAGATTCAAGATTGGTTTTAAGAAAAGCAGTTTCTTTGGTTTATGAACAAATTTTCTTCTAGTCATGAGATTACTTCACTTAATTTCCTTTCCTCAGAGCTATAACTAGGGCAAAGTGACCAGAGCTTTTTCCGAAGCGGGAGGGACATTTAGAGAGTGCCAACAATGCCATGCTAGGGATTACTTCTTTCCCTACCTGTCTTGCTTCTGGCCCTTTCTACAGATGCTTTCTTTTCTTCAGTAGCTTAGATACTTCTTGGCACCCTAGGATGGTAACCATTCCTCTTGTGACTACGCCCTAGTTGAACCTTTCCCCTCATCTCCCCATGCCACCTGCTTCAGGTGTAGAAATTACAAATCATATCTCTCTTTACACACCCTCTTCCTCTTCTCTGTACTCTTTCATCTAAATTTCTCCTTCTAAAATCTTGCCCTTCTCTGCATAGGAATAGGTTATATTCTTGTTCTTATTCCTTTCCTTCCCCTTTCTTCCCCTCCAGTATGGAGAGGTAATTCGTATTCAGTAGAGGTGGACTAGGCAATTTCTAAGCTTCCTTCTGACTCTTCTTAGGGACAGAAAACTTGAATCAGAAAGGGCAGCCAGGGACCTGAGGGCTAATTTCAAGTTCAAGACCATGGGGTTATAGCTGTAGGTTTGGAAGGGACTTTAGAGGCCATGTAATCCAGCTCCCTCATTTTACAGATGAGGAAACTGAGGTCCAGAGGTGAAATGCTCTTTTCAGGGTAACATAATTGGTGTATCTGAGATAAGATTTGAACTCAAGTCTTCCTGACTACAAGTCCAGCACTCTTTCCACTTTCCACTACTCCAATTTGTCTCTCATGTTTTACTAATTATACTGTTTAGGAGAAGTATTCAACTAATTGGATATGAATGAAAACAAGCAAGGGTGAGAGACAGCCTTTTGCTAAGGAGGTACTTTTTGCTTTCTTTCTCTGTAAAAGTGACTGAGGTCCCTCCCTTTAAACTCTGACTCTCTATGCTTCTCTGGATTATAGCATTTATTAAGTACCTACTATATGCCAGGCACTGTGTTAAATGCTGGAAAAACAAAGGGCACACATACATGTGTACCTCTCTGGGGTACTGCCATCTTTGGGTCATTCAATTTCTATTTTTCCATATATATGTATATATATATATATATATATGTATATATACATACATACATACATATATTTATCCCCAGTGACATGTTAAAATGATTTTTTAAACATTTTTTATAGTTTTGTGTTCTAAATTCTGTCCCTCCCTCCCCTGCCTTTTCTCTGAGATGGTAAAGAATCAGATATAGATATAGATGTGTAATCATGTAAAACATTTCCATATTAGTCATTTTGTACAAGAAGATCCAAAAGAAAAAGAAAGAAAGAAAGTGAAAAATAACATGATTCAGTGTGTATTCAAACAAAGTCAACTCATAATTTGACAAGAACTATTTAGGAAAATTGGAAAGCAGTATGGCAGAAACTAGGTGTAGACCAACATCTCACACCCTATACCAAGATATGTTCATTCAATTTCTTAACCTCAGAGTCATCCTAAACTCTTCACACTCCCATCCTCGGCCCCTTCCTTCTACATACAATCAATTGCCAAGTTCTCATGAAGTTGCCATAATATTTTTTTTCACCACTTCCTTTCTGTGTGCTCACTCAGTTACCAATTGAGTATAGATTTTTCATCACCACTTGCCTGGACTTTTACAACAACTTCCTAATTGGACTCCTCTAAGCCATGCCTATGGCTCATTTTCCCAAGGCAGAAATTAGACCATATTTGCTCAACTTCCATTGGCTCACTGTGGCCTCTAGGATTAAATGAAACTCCTCATCTTGGCAATGAGAACCCTTGACAGTCTAGATCTAACCTACCTTTTCAGCCTTATGACCCTTTACTCTCCTTTACCCATTCAAAGTCCCAGACTAAACTGGCTGATTTACTCTTATTCCTTGAACGTTTTCCTCCATCTCCATCCTTTGTGCCTTTGCCTAGAATGTACTTCCACAACACTGGAATTTCTCAGAATCCTTCACTTCCTTCAAGTTTAGGTGTTCTCCTATGGGAAGCCTTTTCTGCTTTAAGCTCAATGTGAGGAGGAACTTCTTGACAAAAAGAACTATTTCCCCCTTCCTCCCCACTCCTATGAATGGGTTACCTGAAGAAGTGATGAGTTTCCCCATTATAGGCACAGGCCAGATGATTCTTTGTTCGGGATCTCACAGTTGGGATTACTTTAGTGTATCGGTTCGACTAGATGGAACGACTCAAATTCTGTGATTTGGAGCGCCATAGTTCTTAGTGCTTTTTTTTCCTCCTCAAATTTCTCTTACATTTATATTTATGTTATATATCCTATATATATCCTGTACATTATACTACATGTTGTATTCCTACTACAATTTAAGCTTCTGGTAGACAGGGACTGGTTTTTGTTTTATCTTTGTATCCCTAGCTACACACAGATTGTTGTTTGTTGAGTTCAGTTTGAGTCATGTCTGAATTTGGGATTCGCTTGGCAAAAATACTGAAGTGGTTTGCCCTTTACTTCCTTCTCCAGTTCCTTTCACAGGTGAGGAAACTGAAAGTTAACACAGCTAGCACATGTCTGAGGCCAGATTTGAACTTATGAAGATCCAAGTCCAGTGCTGTCTCCACTGTGCCATGTAGCTACACACAGATTTACAGGATCATAGATCTTGAACTAGCATGGACTTCCAAAACAGCATGGGCCAACCTCTCCTTTCCCTTCCTCCCTCATTTTTACAGATAGGGCAAAACTGAGGACCAGGAAACTTGAGCGCTCTGTCTAAGGCCATACAAATAAAAAGTATCAGAAACAGAATCTGAACCTAGGTCTTCAGACTCAGAATTTGTGCTCTTTCTACAGTACCATGGGGGTGCTTAATAATGGCTTGTTTGGGTTGGATTGGATTCAACCACACCACCCATGTCCGCATCCTTGTTCTGCTAAGCAGTGGTATGAAATGCACTTCAGATATAAAGAGCCTGTTGAGTGGGTTGAACATTCTTTTCCTCCTCAAGCGCTATTTTGCTCTAGACAGTGGAAAAAAAAAAGGAAGATGAACAGAAAGGACAAAAGCCTATTTGCAGTAGGTGCTAATGGCTCTTAAAATCCACATCAATCCTTGTTATCTATATTTAGCCCCAAGAAGGCAAAACATGCCTTTGCCTGGATTCCTATGACTCTCAGGTGAGAAGTAAATGTAGCCAAGCTTCTATTCTTTTCATTACTAATTACTAGAAGAGAGGGGGAGGCTGGGTGGAGGGGAGCCCAACCTACACATTTCAGTTTTTAAATGGTTATGACATAATGTTCTGCAATGTTTATATGCAAAAATTCCCTCCCTCCCATACCTCCCAAATACCACAGTCAGAAAAGTTGTGTGGGCCAGAGCTTGCTAATAACTTGATTGGCAAACTTTGAATTCAGACAGATATTTTCTGAATGACATCACTCAAGCCGGACTTCAAGGTTTCGAGGTGACCAAGATTTGTGAAGAATGACTAACATTTTGGGTTTTGTTTTGTCCAGGAAAAGGAATGAGAAGATAATGTATGTAAAAGAACTTGTAAAGGAATGAGACTTGGGGGAGGTTGGGGGGAGAAGAATGTAATTTAAAGGGATTATAGATGTCGGGACCCTGAAGGGTTCTCTCTAGGTTCTAGCATGGGAGCTGTGGTTGCAGTATTAGCGTACCCTTGACCAACAAACATGGTTTTACTATTGTAGAGAAATAGATTTAGAGAATAATTAATGACAATAACTGGCGTTTATATAGCTTTAAGATTTGTAAAGTGCTTTACAAATACTGACTCATTCTCACAACAACTCTGGGAGAGAAGTACTATTATTGTACCCATTTGACAGATGAGGAAACTGAGGCAGACGGCGATTAAATGACTCGCCATGGGTCACACAGATCTGAGGTGGGATTCGAACTCAGATCTTCCTGATTCCAAGTCCAGGGTTCTATTTGATGTACCACCTAGCTGCAGAAGATTGCTCCTGATGGCAAAGGGAAATGTCACTGTGTGCGAAATAATTTGTAATGAGAGTGTAACCCACTTCTGTGATCTCATCACTGATCTCCCTCTAGCTATGTGTTCTAGTTTTTTGTGCAAATGGTATACCACCTACATCACACACTCCAGTGGTAGATTTAGAACCCTCACTAGAGAAGTTTTAGCATTGAAAAAGTACCTTTGGATTTTAATACAGTCCTCTAATTTGACAGATGGTGTCACTGAGGCTCACAGGTAACAAATAAGAACTGAGCCTGACCTAGGGTCTCCCAACTTGCCTGTCTCTTCCCCTTATGTTATACTTCACTCACTGGAGAAGGAAATGGCAGACTACTCCAGGATCTTGGCCAAGAAAACTCCAAATGGGGTCACAGAGGTAGACATGACTGAAAAACAATTGAACACCACACTTCCACTCTTCTTGCTGTGAGGAAGACAGAGGGAAGATATCCTAGAGAGGGAGATATTTAAGGAGAATTCAACCCCAGCCAAATTCACAGTTCTGTTCCTGAGCTTTAAGATGCTGGCTGTTTGCCTGTGGGGTAACCTGGCCCCTGACATCCTGAAGAGGATTTCTGGACCAGGCCCTTCAGAGAAGCAGCAGCTCCAGGTGTGCCCTGTTCTCCTTGGCAGGTGCCCTGGGCTGCAGCCAGATTCTTGGTGCCCATGTGATTTGAGTGGAGCTGTGCTTGAATGCTCCTGTTTCGTCTTTAGGAAGAACAGCTAGATCTTTCAATAATTCACGAAAGTGAGCTGGCACTTAAGGATTTTCTGGGCCTATCGTTTTCCAGCTTGAGGCTCCTGTTCCTGTTTTGCTGCTCATTAACAGACAGTGGGAGGGCAACAGGAACAGTTAAAACTCCGACCTGATTGTCTTGCTAAGGATTGGCAGTTTTAGGGGAAATGTCTGCTGGGTTATTCTGAAGCAGCATTACATATTAGTACATACTTGGATCTCTATCGCTATATAGTGCTAGAGTTGGAGTTAGGAAAATCTAGGTTCAAATCCTGTTTCAGATACTGGTTTTGTAACATTGGGCAAGTTGCTTAACCTCTCCAGGCCTTAATTTCCCCATATGTAAACTGAGAGCGGATGCTCGACTAGGTTACCACTCCGGTCCATTGTAGCTCTAAACCTGATTCAAATTCAATCCTCCATCCACTGTACCAGGTTGTCTCCTTTAGTACCTATAAATTTAGAAATGTTCCTTAGGATATTTATGTAGATTTAAAGAATTTAAGTATATGATTTGTGAATTATACATGTATCATGCCAAATATGAATTATCTAAGTGAATTAGTAGTAAACTTTTTGCAGAGAAAAATGAAATGTTTGCTGAATCATGAGGCTGAGGATGTAGATCAGAGCGGGTTTGGAGTGACCTGTGAATTTTAGCCATTAACATGAATTTCTTTTTGGAGCGGGGGAAGAGGGGATGATCTGAGAACTAGACGTGTAATTTCATTGGGATAGGGACATCTGGTGTGGAAAATCCCTCCACTGAACAGAATGGCAAGTCATATAGGAACTTTTGAGTACACAGAATAGTGGTTCTTAACCATGACCAGTGAACTGGTTTTGCAAAAAAAAAAATTTTTTGATAGCTGCATTTCAACATAATTGATTTTCTTTGTAGTCCTATGTCTTTTATTTTATGTATTTAAAACATTTTGAGGAGTCTATAGACTTCCCAAGACTACAGAAGTGGCCCAGATACGAAAACAGTGAAGGGACAAATGAATTGCTTGTGTTCACAGAATTCATTAGAAGCAGAATTTGAACCCAGGGCTCAATGGATAGATCACTGAGTCTGGAGTCAGGGAGACCTGGGTTCAAATCTAGTCTCAGACATTAGTTATGTGACCCTAGACATGTCACTTAACCTCTGTCTGTTTTAGTTTCTCCATCTATAATGAGATAATATTTGTAAGGTGCTTAGCACTGTGTCTGGCACATAGTAGGCCTTTAACAAATGCTTGTTTCTTTCCTTTCTGAATCCAAGACTGACTGTCCATCATGCACCAGTAACTCAGTAACACAAGCCCAAACTAAAGAGCCTCTCACTGAAGAAAAGTTGCCAGAAATTAAGGAAACGACTAATTCTACTGGGGAACTAATGACTTTGTTTCCCGAGTTTTATTGTTTCCAGAATCTTAACTTCTTTCAGTGATGATCCCTTTAGGTTGGAAGATGGGATGGAATATGAAAAAATACACCACCTTTTTTTCGTTCTGTCACAGCTAACTCTCTGCCCTTGTTACTTGTATCTCTCTAACAGCTCACTGAGGAGATTGTTTTCCCCCTTGTAAACAAATGCTAGCTAATTGAGTGAGCAGTTCTGAATTTGCCCATGGACAGCTCCTCTCCTTCGGGTTTAATCTCCCCTCACCTTCCTGCAGGGGTAGAATGCTGTGTGTCAAACTGTTTTTGGAATTAGCTGGACAACCTACAGAAGATTCTTGACAGGTGGAGGGGGGCTGTGAAGGGGCTTTGTACTTAATTGGCTGGTTTTCCCTAGTGCTCAGGCTCTTCCAAAGTCATCTCCTATGCTGTTTCAGTATCCATTATTCAACTCCCAGATGCATTTGGTATTCCCTATTATGTGACCACATTCTACCTCTCTCCCTGCTCTGTAGTGTCTGATTGGCAGCTCCTAATTGAAGGCTGCTTTCCTTCTCTTGGAATTGAAAACATCTTAAATACATCCTAAATTGTTTCAGACCATGATTAGATAGATGAATCTGACTAGAAAATGGTTAGAGACCAAACACACAGGATTCTCTAAGATGAAAAAGTTCAGAATCTTTGCTGGAATATTCAGAGTAGATATGTGAGGATGGAAAAATAGATCGCAAGTCTCCTTCTTTTTTGAGTTCACATTTATAAGGAGGCCCCAGACTTCACCTTTTGTTAGGATGCTTTTTCAAGGGCTCATCTGTAGGCTGTGTTAATTGCTTCTACTGAAGATAAAAAGTATAAAACATGCTAGCCAATCTAAATTTTGTAATCTTCACTACCCTCTTTCCTTTTCCCTTTCTTTCTCTAATTTCTTCCTTATGACACTTAGCATTTAAGTACCTATTGTGTGCTCAGCATTCTACACAGATGTCTATATGACACAAACCCTATTTTTTAGGAGCTCATATTGTAACATACACAAAATCTGTCAATCCAATGCAACAAACATTTACTCAGGACCTCTTTTGAGCAAGGCCCTGTAATAGGAACTGGAGATAGAAAGAAAAGAAGAGGAAGGAGGAGGAGGAGAAAGAAGAGGAGGAGGAGAAGGAAGAAGAAACCAGTCATTCCCCTTGTCTCTTACATTCTTTTTACTAGACCAAAATGGCAAAGAGAAAAATAGTGCAGCAACCTCTTTTCGAGTATAAGTAGAATTCTTGAAGACTTGTTACCTTTGTCTCCTCATTTTACCCCACTCAGCATATTTGTTGGAGGAGTGGATGGGCACTGGCTGAATAGAAGCATGAGGTTGGTGGCAGCGTAAAACAGTCATTTTCACAGTTTCTGACCATTAGAATGCAAATTCTTTTTGAGTTGAGGTTGGGCTTTTCTCACAAAATGAGAAGATGTTTCATCATGATTACCTTGAATCACAAGCATTTATTAAGCATCTACTACATACCAGACCCTGGTGGGAAAAGTACACTCAACAAAACAACCACTTAGGGTGTTCATTGAGACATATTTCATTTAGACATGACCAGTGTGAGAATTCCTTTTCTTCAACTAAGTGTGTTTGTAACGAGGCTTTCTCTTTCTTTCTTTCTTGAGACTGGGAGGGCAGGGAAAGAAAGAAAAGGTAGATTTTCATTGATTGAAAAAATAGAAGTTAATTAGAGTGTTCGATCCAGGGCAAGATAAAGGGAAATGCCAATGTTGCACCTTCATAGCACTTAGCCCCTGACCATATGTCTAGGCTACCTGAGAAATCTTTTGCCTGTTACTTCTAAGCATCCTTCATTTGTTCCCTGACATTCAATTCAGTTCCACACATATATTTACATAATTACATATTATCCCCAAGTATTCATTTATGAGTGCAGAATCATTAGAATCAGTGCTCATTCCAACTTACTTTTCATATGCTCAGTATTTTCCTACTTATAGGGTATAGGAGCATAGATTTACAGCTGTAAGAGACCTTAGAAATCATCTTTTCCAATCCATTCATTTTATATGAAACCGAGACTCAGAAAATTTAGGAGATTTGTGCAAAGTCTGTCACCTTTCAACAATATTGGCAACCTACCTAGCATTAACCATTGAATAGGTGTTGCCTCAGACATACTGAGACCTGGGAAAAAGCTTAGCTTAAAAAGGCCAAGGTCTCCCTCTGCATCCTGGGTCATCTCCAGTCTTCCTGACCTATTACTGGACTCCAACGACTCC
>CM053769.1:52723571-52741463 GCA_028658325.1 Potorous gilbertii
GTGTGACCCTGGGCAAGTCACTTAACCTTGACTGCAGTGCTAAAAAAAAATAAAAATTATAAATTGCAGGGAAGATATTGACCTGTACCAATGGGGGAACATTTCCTCAAATAAAAGTTCCCTATATCAATGAGATCCAAGTCCAGTCACCATCCCCCCATTTTGAAGTAGCATCAATATGACTGTAACTTTTCTGTAGCTTCAATAGGGCTGTGATCACACATGAGGGTATTTGGCAGCAGCACCTCATTAAATACCAATAGAACACAGCAAGAAGTAGCTCTCAAATTCATTATTTACTTTTTACTGTTCTCCTTCACTATCCCTGGAGCCCCATTACTATGAGTTCTTGCATATGGTTCCAATTTGTGATGGCCATAGAGGTAAATGATAATTATTGTGTTCTCTGGTAAATGGCAGTTTCTAATCAGAAAAAAATAAAAAGGTTTATTGATATATTTTTTGTTGCTATTCCACAATGTAAAAATCATTTCTCAATATGTCTCTCCCAACTCTATTTAATCCTTTCCTTGCTGCACCCCCTCTAGGTTACTCCCTACATTTGAACTAATGCTTCCAGATTGGACAAATGCTAACCTGAGTTCTACTAATAACTCCATGGCTGACTACTGCTTCTTCTAGAGCTCATGAACCCCCACTGGTGTGTTACTTATTAACAGTCAGCCAACAGACTTAATAAGTTCTTAACAAAGTCATTTACATAGATGGTACAGTAACATCAATATAAAACAAGCCCCTCATATATTTTTCCATGAAAATATACAGTACATATACAAAGACAGGACTAAGATTTAAGCAAACAATAAGAAACATGTGTAGGATTGATATGTGGCAAGGACAGCTGACAACCTCTAGTACTGCAGGTCCTGGAAGCCCTTTCTCCCTGTGTAGGGAGTAGGGTCATGCTTCTTGAAGCTACTTCCTTCCTCCCTCAGTTGACTGTCTCTCTCTGTATCTGCATTTGTCCGAAGCATGCATCTGTTTAATGCAGTAAAATGTTTTATGCAATAAACCCTATACATCTCTTCCCCAGAAGGGGGATGTCCCCCTAGTTACACAGACTGTCTCTATGGGAACAGACCCTCCAAATGTCTTCTTGAAGCATGATGAATTCTTAATGGTTTAAACTACCAGTGATATCTTCCTTTAATAGAAGTATCTCTCATCTCTATGCCTTTGTACTGGCTGTCCCTCATGCCTAGAATGCATTCCTGCTCACTTGTACCTCATAAAATCTCTCTTCCTTCTAGATACAGCTCAAGCACTGCCTTCTACATGAAGATTTTCTTGTTCTTCCAATTCACAAAGTCTAAATACCTCATGCGTAACTGTACTATATGTGTATATAACCTTTTTATATTTATATATGTATTATCTCCCAAAAAAGTAAGCTCTCTGAGAGTAAAGATTATTTCGTTCTTTGTACTACATCACCTGTGCTTAGCCCAGTGCCTAATACGTATTAAGCACATGATGTATTTGTTGATTAACTTATTTAATTCATAGTACAGAAAGGAATTTATGCCATCCCTTGATGATTTATGCCATCCCAAAAGATTGAAAGGCAAACCTTGTCATGAGGTTTATTGCTAACATGAAAAATCAGAACTTGTCCCATAATTCTTTTTTTTTTTAGATATCATCCTTTCATATTCAACTCACCCTGTGTCCTCTGTCTATATGTAAATAATCCCTCCAGGGAAGTTAGGTGGTGCAGTGGATAAAGCACCAGTGCAGGAGTCAGGAGGACCTGAGTTCAAATCTCAACTCAGACACTTGACACTCACTAGCTGTATAACCTTGGGCAAGTCATTTAACCCCAACGGCCTCATCCTGGGTCATCTCCAGTCATCCTGATGAATATATAGATTCAGATGGCTCTGAAACATTGGATTCATATGACTCTGGAGGATCCTGGTGACCTGCACAGTCCTCCTTCACTCAAAGTCAAGTGCAAGTCCTATCATTATTTTTCTGATGGCATGGTCTTCTTTGGCAACGAAGGATGAACACACACACAAATCATCCCTCCAACTACTCTAATACTGAGAAAAGTCTCAAGAGTCACAAATAGTATCTTTCCATGTAGTAATGTAAACAGTTCAACTTTAGTAAGTCCTCTTTCCTGTTTACCTTTTTGGGTTTCTCTTGATTCTTGTGCTCAAAAGTTAAATTTTCTATTCAGCTCTGGTCTTTTCATCAAGAATGCTTGAAAGCCCTCTACTTCATTGAATGACCATTTTTTTCCCATGAAATGTTATACTCAGTTTTTCCAGGTAGGTGATTGGTTTTAATCCCATCTCCTTTGACCTCTGAAATATCATCTTCTAAGCCCTCCAATTTCTTAACATAGAAGTTGCTAGATCTTGTGTTATCCTGATTGTGTTTCCACAATACTCACACTATTTCTTTCTAGCTTCCTGCAATATTTTCTCCTTGACCTGGGAGCTCTGGAATTTGGCTACAATATTCCTAGGAGTTTTCCTTTTGGAATCTCTTTCAGGAGGCACTCGGGGGATTCTTTCAATGTCTATTTTACCCTCTGGTTCCAGAATATCAGAGCAGTTTTCTTTGATAATTTCTTGAAAGATGATGTCTAGGCCCTTTTTTGATCATGGCTTTCAGGTAGCCCAACAATTTTTAAATTGTCTTTCCTGGATCTATTGTCCAGGTCAGTTGTTTTCCCAATGAGATTCTATTTTTTCATTTCTTTGGGGTTTTTTTTATAATTTCTTGATTTTTCATAAAGTCATTAGCTTCCATCTGTTCCATTATAATCTTTAAGGAATTTTCTTCATTGAGCTTTTGGACCTCCTCTTTCATCTAGCCAGCTCTGCTTTTTAAGGCATTCTCTTCCTCATTGGCTTTTCAGATCTCTTTTGCCATTTGGATTAGTCTATTTTTAAGGTATTATTTTCTTCATCATTTTGGGATCCCCTTTAGCAAGCAGTTGACCCATTTTTCAAGATTTTCCTGCATCACTCTCATTTCTCTTCCCAATTTTTCCCCTACTCCTCTTAACTTGATTTTCAAAGTCCTTTTTTGAGCTCTTCCATGGCCTGAGATCAATTTATATTATTCTTGGAGGCTTTGGATGGAGGAGCTTTGACTTTATCTTCTTCTTTTTGTCTATTTTGGTCTTCTTTGTCACCAAAGTAAGATTCTATAGTCTGATTCCAGTTGTTTCCTATTTTTCCAGCCATGTACTTGATTTTTGAGCTCTTTGTCAAGGTAGTTCTTTGCTGCCAGTCAGGTTGGGGGGGGGGGGCGGTACACTGTCAGCTGCTCTATCCTCCTACAATCTGTGGGCCTAGACCTCCATAAACAGATACTGCAGCTGCCCCTACTGCTGCTGCTCCTCCTACTGTGACTGCCACAGACTCTTCCACATCCTCTGCTGCCCTGGGGCTGTGGTCAGGCAGATTTTGCCCTGTGTGATAGACACTTCCCATCGACCTTCCAGGTTGTCTTGGGCTGGGGATTTGCTTCACTCAGTCATTCCGTGAACTTTGCAGCTCCAGAATTTTTTTAGAGTCATTTTTTACAGATATTTGACTGGGTTTGGGGGGAGAGTGCTAGGAAGTCTCTGCTTCTTTCCATGCCTTTCCTCTTTTAATAAATGTGTAAGTGTTTAATAAATGCTTATTGGCTTGACTTGACTTTCCCTCAAATCCTCTTACTCACCCAGAAGACATTTTTGTGTTTTTACTGGCCAAGAGAAGCTGGGTAGATAGCTTGCAGCTTTCCTTCACCTAATATCTTGTGGTGAAAACTCACATCTTGGATAGTTTTAATGTTTTTTTAACAAGCCCTGACATTTTTCTAAGAAAACTGAAAATCTGAAGGATAGCAAAGAGTGGTATAGGGATTTATTAATTCATTCAATATTTTATAAGTACTTACCATGCCTGAAGAATACTGCTAGGCACCAGGGAAAAGGAATAGGAATTAGACCTGAGATTTCCTAGGTACAGGGAACATCTAGATGAACAAACTCCCTCAACCAATGTTGGTCCTTGTACCTTATCTTCATCTTATAGTCTTATTTAGAGTTGCCTAAAACAGCAGTTCTCAAAGTGTGGCCTGTAGACCCCATGGGGATCCATGAGGTCAAAACTATCTTCATAATAATACTAAGATCTTATATACTTACTAAAATACTCCTTTTTCTAACTAGATAATTCTGTGAGGCCATATTTTCTTTATATACTTCACTCCAAATTATATATTACAAAGAATTGAATGCAAAAGCAGATACGACAATTCAGTGGTCCATTAAATCAGATATTACAGAGATTTGCAAAAATATGTAAAAACCATTCTTCACATTAAAATCTTTGGGGAAACATAGTTCTGTTCATTTCAAATGTTATTTATATTAACATGTAAAGGGATGTTATAATTTAAATAAATTAATAAATATTTTGTAAACTGGGCCATTTTTAATTTCTAGTGTAATAGACATTGATAGAAAACCCACATGAACAAAAGCTCTGAAGTCTCCTCAATAACCTTTAAGTCTGTAAGGGAGTCTCATAAGACCAAAACAGTTTGAGAACTGCTGGTCTAAAGCACTGAATGGCTAAATGACTTGTCCAAGGTCACACATCCTATACATGTCAGAGGCAAGACAAACCTAAGTCCTCATAGCTTCAGAGCTGGCCAGCTCTCTCCATGGTACCAAGATACTTCTTATTGCCAGGCCCAGCACAGACAGCACATTCAGCTAAGATACAGCCTCCCCCCTCAGTGGAGCTTCCAGACTAGTAAAGCACTAAGGGTCCGCTACAACGTGCAATGTCACATGGCAAGGGCCTCTAGGATTTGCTGCACATGGTGGTCAGTGATGTGTTCAAGGGCAAAAGTCATTACTGGTCAAGAAGATCAGGAACAAGCTTCATGGAAGAGGCAGCCTCCAAATCAAGCTTTAAAAAGTGAATGGGAACTTAATAGATGAAGAGCAGAGGGGACAGTGGACATTCTAGGCACGGACAACCAGGTCAGCAAGGATACAGAGGAGGAAATCACTGCACCTTCAAAGGACAGAGAAATAAGAGAGAGAAAGTCTGCGGAGGCGGGGAATGGGAGATAAGCCTCCCTGCGTATCAATCAGCTAAATATGAAGCCAAGATGAACTCAGTCTAGATCTGGCCTGCCTTCCATGCTAATGTGGATTATCTCCTCTACGCATCTCTGCAAACGGTCTGAGAGTAGCTCATTATATCATCAGAGTTACCTTTCATCCAGTTAGAAAAATGAAGGATAAGTAAATGAAGAGTTAGCAAGTGAGCATTTAATGAGCTTACAATGTGCCAGGCACCATACTATGTGTTGGGGACACCAAAAAAATAAAGGTCTCTACTCCAGAGGACTTTATATTCTAATTTTGTTATTTGTTATTCAGTTGTGTCTGACTCTTCGTGTGTCCATTTGGGGTTTTCTTGGCAAAGATACTGGAGTGGTTTGCCATTTCCTTCTCCAGTTCATTTTACAAATGAGGAAATGGAGGGAATCAGACTTAAGTGACTTGTCCAGGGTCACACAACTAGTAAGCATCTGAGGCCACATTTGAACTTGTCTTCCTGACTCCAGGCCCAGCGCTCTACCTGCTGCACCAACTAGACGCAATTATATTTACAGTCTAATAGATTGCTGCTTGGCTTGTTCTTCATTACTGAAGAGGGCCATGACATCAGGGGAGGTGACACCATGACATGCAAATGAATTGGATTTCAGTGATGGAGGGCAGTACAAAGTCACCAGTCTCACTTTCTCCTCCAGAGCCATCTGGGTCCAGTGGAAAGAGAAGACAAAATACTAAAGAGAAGACGGGAAGGAGGTGGAAAGAGGAGAGTACTCCCATAGGGGGCCAGGCAGCCCAAGTGGAGGCTGGAGGGTGAGCCAGAAGTGAGGAGTGAGCAGTGGATAGCCTGACTGGGCTGGAGGTGACAGGCAGAGAGCTAAAGAGTTAAAAATAACCCCAAGGCCATGAACATGCAAGATGGAATGAATGCCATAGGTAGAAAAAGAGAAGGTAAAGAAGACACATCTTTTAATTTTTTTTCGTATTTGCCTTTAAAGAGAAGAGTGAGCTAATTAGGAATAACAATAGACTTTGTTGTGGTTTTTGTATCATTTCAGCTGCGTCCTACTCTTTGTGAACCCATCTGCTTTTTCTTGGCAGAGAGACCGGGGAGTTTGCCATTTCCTTCTCCAGAACATTTTATAGATGAGGAAACCAAAGCAGAAAGGGTTAAGTGATTTTCTCAGGGTCACCCAGCCAGTAAGTGTGTAGGGCCAGATTTGAACTCTTGAAGATGAGTCCTACTGATTTCAAGCTCACTGAGTCACCTAGCTGCCCCATAATAAAAGGTAAGGCTATTCCAAAATTAAATAGGCTATCTCAAGACGTAGTGAGTTCGCTCTCCCTCAAAGTCTTTAAACAAAAGCAGGATGTCCATCTACTTGTGGATTCTTGCTCGTGTGTAGATTGCACTGGACACCCTATGATGCCCTTTCCAGCTCTTGAATACTATGACATGTCCCTTTTCTGAATATGGAAGTCAGTCGTCCTTGAGAAGGAAGAAACAGGACTCCTATATTAGCATCATATGAATTGCTCTGCTTACGGTGAACAGATATTTCAACAGAAACTTGTACAAATCTCTTCCCACTTTTTGAAAGGAAAAGTAAGAAGAAAATGATCTTTACAAACAAAGGAAGGAAGTCGGCCCACTAGACTCTGCTCTGGGAGTTTGGGTTGGCTGTTTTTGTTTTGGCTTTCCTTTTCTTTGCGATGCCAGCTGTAATCATGACAGGAATGATTTCATTTACTTGGGTTGCTAATTGTATTCAGTGTTTGCAGGCAGCAAAACGAAGGATAATTTTCCATGTCTGCTATTCATTCAGTTTGTGTGAACTGAGGCAATTCAGCTCATGATACTTACAGGTTCACCTTCATGGAAGGAAGGAAAGAAGGAAGGAAGGAAGGAAGGAAGGAAGGAAGGAAGGGAGAGAGGGAGGGAGGGAGGGAAGGAAGGAGGGAGGGATGGAGGAAGGAAGGAAGGAAGGAAGGAAGGAAGGAAGGAAGGAAGGAAGGAAAGAAGGAAGGAAGGGAGGGAGGGAAGGAGGGAGGAAGGAAGGAAGGAATGGAGGGAGGGAGAGAGGAAGAGAGGGAAGAAGGAAAGGAGAGAGGGAGGAAGGGAAGGAAGAAAGGAAAAGAAAAAGCAAATAAAGAGAGATTTTCTTACATTTTTAAAGAACTCAGGCTGCCATCTGGATAATGTGCTAACAAGAAAGGCTATTATTTGCATTTGCAAATGATCCCAAAAGCTAATGGAGGATCAACTTAACAAAATGCAATTTTATTAAAAACAACTGTTTATCTCCTTAAGATCACAAATGTAGAGATGGAAGAGTCTCGGAGGCTGTCTTATTCAACCACCTCATTTTACAGATGAGGAAGCTGAGATCTAAGGAAGGAAAGTGACTTACCAAAGGTTATCCAGGAAGTAAATATTACAGGTAAAACTGGAACCCAGGTCTGCTGATTCAAGACCTGTGTTTTGTCTACTATACCACACAGACTCCTTACTGGAGAGAAAGTATTTAACAGAGTCACAGAATTTTTAAATTGAAAGAAACCTTTACTATCATCAAGTCCATTCCTGGCTGTTTTCTACACAGGAGCTAATAGAAGGGTTAATGTGCAGTAAAATTAACAAGAAAAAAAAAAGGAGGATATATCTCTTGTAGAAGTATGTACTCTTTCAAATTTAAAAATAGTTTCCCTTTAGAAGACCTAGATTGAGCTTGCCCTTGGTGTACTGGTAACAATTCCCAAATAAAGAAATACACTGTTAAGTCTTCACGGGTTGGTTTGGAATTTCAATTCTTACTTGTTCATTTTCATCTTCCCTGATAAAATTAAACCTTGACTCCAGTTATTAATATCTTGATGACAAGGAAATGGAAGGATCTGTTTATTTGTTTTTAATATTTCTCCAATTTGGCATGATACATCTTAATGCCAAAAATCTTAGTGAATTTTTGGCTATTAAAGTCCTGAATCTTTGTCAATAGCCAATAAACATTTGCGCTGGGAATACAAATATGGAAAAGTCTCAACTGCCCTCAAGGAGAAATGGGGGAAGACAATACACAAAAAACACTGACTGCTGATGAAAATTTTTGTCTGGATCTCAACACATATTATGGATGCTAAAGGAGAACACAACTGTCTTCATTATTAATGTTCTCACAACAGGACAGGATCACCTTCTTTTTTCTGTTCTGATATGTTTTGGATGATACCTTTGACCCCACATCTCCACTGATAATAAGTAACAACTCATCACCTGTAGGGAGCGGCCCCCAGGGTGACCTGCTACATTGAGACACTGACATCTGCCTATGGTACAGAAAATGATATGCAATAGAGTGGGCAGTCGACTAAGTTGATCTAACAGTACATGAATCTTGACTGTCACTAGAGATGGATTATTTTCCATTTTTTGTACCACCAATGTCCACCAAAATGCCTTGCACATGGTAGTTACTTCGTAAGTATTTATTGAATTAAATTGGATCATGAACTGGGCTAAGAACTGCAAAAGATGAGGATCATATGGTAGGTCCCTTCCAGGACCTTAGAAACTATTGAGTCCAACCCCTTAGTTACACAAATGGGAAAACGGAAGTATAGAGAAGGTAAGTGACCTGCACAGAGTCACACAGTAAGTCTCAAGCAGGATAGGAACCTTGGCCTTTATTCCTCCAAGTCCAGTGCTCTACTCTGCACTAACCTGGATGCTCTTGGAGAAATTGCTCACTGCATTTAATGCCCCCAAACTTCTCCCTGGAACAAAGGCCCATATTTTAAACTTCTAAACATATTTAAACAATGTATCTGCAAAGCATGGCATATCTCACTCTCTGGAGAATTGGAGCAGTATCTTCAGTGAAGCATCTCCATAGGTTGTACCACCTCCATTAGACTTGTGTTGCCAAGTGCCTCAATTCAAAGGCTGATAGAAGCTACCTCCTAGTTCTCACAATGAAAATACATCCCTCTCACTTTTACACTGCACTTTTTACTGGTGCCTTAAACCAGGATATCTTAATCAGTGCTGAAACCTCAGCCAAAATCTGATTCTGACTCTGTGGCTGCTGCCAGAGGAGGGAAGAAAAAGGGGAAAAAAACCCTCAAGAGTCTTTTCAGAGCTAGACAGTACTTGAAAATAAGGTCAAAACTACTATTTTACATGGTTGAGATTTCCCCTCAAAGAATGAGATAAGTGACTGTGGTACTGATACACTTGAAAAGAATATCTAAGTTATTCTCTTAGTAAGGAAATGATTCTTGCATCTTCCTTAGTGGAACCGGTACAAGTACAAGGTACTACATCCAAATTGGACCTTTAGTGACTCAAAATTAGTTAATCCATGGGATATTCAGTCTCTAATTTTAAGTTCCTGGGTGCATGCATGTGCACGTGCGCGCGCACACACACACACACACACACACACACACACACACACACACACATACTTTTCCTCAACTCATAAACATATCATTAAGCTTCATGTTCCATGAGATTGGATCACCAGTGTCCTCCCAGACTGACCCTGCAACTGTCTTTTCAATTGGACTCCAGCGAAAGAAGAATTGTAACGTGGTCCCTTAGCTTAGCCACAGGAAATATCACCATAGCAATAGAACACCATTAACCCCTAGAGACTGTCTTCTCTCAAATTTGCTCCTTTGTCACCAAAGCCATTCAAAGGGAAACACTGGGATGAGTGTGATATCCTCATCTCTAGGTACCCAGATGCTTGCTCCTTCCTCAGCAGAAAACTCAAAGAACTAAGCAGGATTATTTTTGCTCAAGAAAAAATTGTTTCACTAGGTGCTATCTCCTTGCCCTCTGGCCCCACCCTTGGACAACTCCTAGTGAATTCCTCTGAGAAAGTCACAGAGTAGGGATTCATCTACTCAAGTCAGAGCATATTTAAGAGACTTACCAAATGTTTGAATAACTTTTCACATCAAAGGGCTATAAGTTCTGCCCATATGAAAGGGGAGATGTTCTAACGCTACTATGGTATTCTTGAGATGGCAGAGAAATTTGACCAGAGTGGGGCGGCTACTTATTCACCTCACCCAAACAGAAAGTCTTTCTCTGCCTCATAGCCAGAACTCACTTTATTTTGAATAGACTCATTATAAAAGAATAGCTCTGGTCTAGTAGGCAAGTTTCATGGACGAGGTTGGTATTCAAGAGTCATGCCTCAGTGTCACATTCAGGTATTTGATCTTAACTAAGACCCAGGAATTCTTAAAGGGGCAATAAAAATATAAGACAAAGAGAATACATCCTTCTCCCTTTTTCTACCAATATAATAGGCAGGCAGAGTTATCAATCAAGACTAAATCAGCTAGGAATCACTTTGATTGGTTGTCATAATATATGAACTTCCCTGAACTGGGAAAAAACCCGGCTGAACATTCCATTTGTCAGGGTTGTCAGCATCAGATTGCTAGTCACAAAACCCATAGTAGACTGGAAGACATTGAACATGTCCCCTCCACTAATTCAACATAAGATGGCCCCAGGCAGAAGTCTGAGGTTGCAAAGCATATGCCACTTCTACCTAGGAGGTGTCAAAGACACTACGGAATCCTTCAAATACTGTTCAGTGCCTTCCTCATCTTCCTAGACATAACTGGGTGTGGCAAAATTGGGACACTAATCTGGAAGTATGCTTAAAGAGTTCTTTAACTGCTTACACTTTGACCCATCAATAACACTACTACGTCTATTTCCAAAGATGATTAGGGGGAAAAGAAATAAACCTATATGTTCTAAATTTTTACAGTAGCTCTTTTTGTGGTAGCAAAGAACTGGAAACTGCAGGGATGCCCATCAACTGAGGAATGGCTGAATAAATTGTAGAACATGATTAGTGATGGAATCTTATTTTACTATAAGAAATAATGTGGTTAATGGTCTTAGAAAAACATAGAAAGACTTGCACAAAATAAACAGAACCAAGAAAACACTGTGTACAGTAACAGCAATATCGTTTTAAGAATGACTTTGAGCAATTATAAATGACTATTATTTTGACTATTATAAATGCCCAAATTAATTATAAAGGACATGTGAAGACAGATACTCTCTGCATCCAGAGAAAGAACTGATAAAAAGAAGTATTTATAGAATAATTTTACAAATATATGTTTATATGTGTATGTGTGTGTGTGCCATCTCTGAGGTGGGGAGTGGAAGATAGGGGGGAAAATGAAAAAAGAGGGTAAAGAAATTTACATGATAAACTTTGTTGTGTATTTAAAATGAACAGCATGTTGTACATAGTGAATTTGCGATTTCATATGCAATCATCTTTTTTTTACTGTACTATGTGACAGAAATGCTTGTTTTATTAAATTAAAAAATTAAAATAAAATTAATTTAATTTTAAAAATTAATAAATTTAAATTTGAAAAAAGGAGTAACTGGAGAAAAGCATTCTGCTGGAAGCTTCCCTTGTCCTCAAAGAGAACAGAGCTTTCAGGTCTTCCAGTATAATTATGGACCTGTCACGGGTTCTGCTCCAGTTCAGAGTTCTCATGCATAACTAAAGAGGGATATGGAGACAATTGAATGAATCCTGGAAAAAACCCTCCAGCCCTTTTGCTCTTTTCTTAACTGACAACAAATATGGTGGGAAGGGAGGGCCAGGCAAGGGAGCATGAGTTCCTTTTTACTTTATTACAGTCATACACTTACCTTGAACAATACAGGCCCCCAGGTAGGCAGCATCTGTAAAGGAGCACAGCAGACGACCATGGAAAATATCTCTTTTAATTTGCAAATATAAAAGGTACCTGCAACACAAAAGAGGAAAAAGATGGCATGTTTTTCATTTACTTGTCATACTAGGTTTGCAACAATTTTCTGAACAGTCGTTTAAGATACATCAAGCTCTAATCACAAGAATTAACTACTTGGGATGGAGGGCCTTTCAAACTGGGAAAAGTTAAGTTTGTGGTTAAACAGATTTGTTGAACTCCCAAAGTTAATAGGAAGTACTCTGCCTTTTTAAAGTCTCCTAAGAATTGTGAACAAAAGATGATGGTGTCCCGCCAACCTAGAGTTAATTAGGAAAGTTCCCAATAGGCCTCAGCAGTTCCATTCATTCAGCTGAACTTATATTTAACAAATGGATGAGGCATCCTCAAAGCTGCCTGCAAGACAAGATGAAATTCTGACTCACTCACACTTTAGTCTTTCAAATAGAAAAAAGACCTGGAAAAAAAAAGTACTCTCCGAGAACAAGCACACCTCTTATTCATCTTAATGAATGCTATATCCTGTCTTTTCCACAGTAAAAGCCCTCTTGATCTCACAATTTTGTTTTGCCAGCTACCATTAACAATATACTTTTAGGCCACTAAACTGTCAACTTAGTGAATGGTCCCTTTGTGACTGAAAGAGTTAACCAGTTTGCTAACAAATCTAAATTTAATATAACCGGAGCACGAACGGACAACAGGGAAATCTGGTTTAACACTCCATTTTTCAAGATTTGAGCCTCTGGAGTCATGTATTTCAACACCAAAAATCTCCAGTGATTACAGCTGTCATTTCAAAGAAAGCTCATTTCAACTTGTGCCTCTGGAGAACAGGTCTCCATTCCTGAGGTATGGAATAAGTCTTAGCCTTCACACAAAACAGCACGATACCCTAACACAGTAGAATTAGCTTCGAAATTGTATCAGGTTTTACTAGATGGTAACATGGTCGAATATGAACAAATCTGTTCATGTATGACTATATGATTCTTAAAACTAAGGGGGTTATATAGACCAGTGGTGGAGAACCTGAGGCCTCAAGGCCAAATGTGGCCTTCTAGGTCCTCGAGTATAGCCTTTTGATTGAGTCCAAGTTTTACAGAACAAATTCTTTTATTAAGGGATTTGCTCTGTGAAGTTTGGATTCAAAGGGCTGCATTTGATGACCTAGAGGGCCACATGTGGCCTTTAGGCCTAAGGTTCCCCACCCCTGACATAGACTTTTATACCCGAATTACCCAAAACATCACACTGGAGTCACTGGCCACAACATCAGAGCAAGCATTGCAGGAATGATAATCTGATAGGAGCAGATGAAAATTTGTCAGTCTAGCTCCTGCTCACACAACATCTGAAATATAAATGCTTTCAGAAGTAGGAGGTAGGAGAGTATTTCCTAAGAGAACTCTCTTGGTGTGGGTCACCCAGTTTACTTCCTGTTTTATTAAGAAAGATAACACTGCAAGCCAAGAAGAGAAAGTGAGTTTTCTTTATTCCAAGGCACAGCTAAATAAATAAAAGAATTAAAAGGCAGAAATTTCAGGGCACAAATTGCCCCACAGCATTGTCCTGCTAGAAGACCACAACCATAGGTGACCCCCACTGTCCTTAGAAGTAGCTAGGAAGGTCAATGAGAGTAGGCAATACTTTTACCCCATTTGTCTGAATTTATCCACATTATCAATGGAGTGAAAAGCACTGTTCCTTCCCAATGACATTTCTGCAATCGACGAGGCTGGTGGTCTTTGTTACTCAACTTACTTTCCTCCACAGATAAAGCAGTCACATCATTTTCTACGTGAACAACACGGCCAATTTTTTGTGTCCCATACTGTTTCTTTTTAGGTTGTTCTGCTCATTTCACTTCAATTTAAAAGTTTACTGTGGAGTTTTCGTTTACAATTTTATCTTACTTAGAAAAGCAAAAGAACAAATATTCTTCTGTTTCTGACTAGACAAAAGTTTGGTGCCTATAAAATATTCATCTTCTTTCATAACCGTAAGGCTCGGTTTTCTCTATATAACATGAGCTGTTTCCACTGAACCAAATTTGGGTCATAACATCTTGAAACAGAACTGACTTTATATATTAATGGATAGCATTAAAATAGCTGTTTCTTCTCCAGAAGCTGAGAGACTTGGGAAAGCTAACTTGTCTAGCCTCCATCCTCCATACAGGATTGTATTTAACTCACTATGAACAAATGTTTATCAGTGTATTACAAATAGGAGTTATGGAATAAACAGCTATTGAATGAAAGAAGTAATTGTTAAATAATCTATTCTAAATTTTTTCAAAAACGGAGATTTTAAAGTCCTCACATAGAATATACTGTCCTGATGACTGGTTGCCTTCAGAATCCCATTTTTAAGTTTTTTGCAACATGGAACGCATGTCTCCCATATAAACCAAGCCAATATTAATACTGTCCAAAATCTAGCCATAATATTTAGTAATATTTCAACAGGAGAATGCATTAAGTTGGGGTGTCAGGACATCTCACCACCTCTTGCATAGAATAAGGCACTCTCTCCCTGCCTCCATTAGGCAATGACAAAGCTCCAAGCCACTGGTGGTGCCTCCCAGAGGCAGGAAAGAGATAGCTAGGGGAAAGGGAAGATGGAGGTCTATGGAAGTGGGGGAGGGGGAGTAGGAGAAAGGATACTCCAGGTAGTCAAAGGGTAAGGTATTTTTGGAAAGTGGGGGTTAGGTCCTCCTACCAATGTAAATTGCCAGGGATCAGAAAGGTCATAAATCATAGATCTAAAACTGAAAGGAACCTTAGAAATCACCTAATCCACTGTCTAAAATGTCCCCATTTTGCAGCTAAGAACACACATAGAGAGGTAAGGTTAAATCCCATGCCCAAAGTCACAAGTGGTAGGTAAGGATCTGAGATTTGAACCCAGGACCTCTGACATCAAATTCAACATCTTTTCCACTTTAACACTACTCTGCCTCCAGTTCTGTGTTCATCCATCTGCCACTCTCTTTTTTTCACTTCTATGGGTTTCAGAAATTGGTCCTTCTCTTATTTGAAACCAATGTTTCTCTCCTTCTGTGACCTATAGCAGAGAGAAGATATCATCTAGTTCCTGAATCAAGCACAAAATTTGATTCTAAGACTTTTTGGTTTTAGGGGGTTTTACCACCTACTATCAAGAACAAATGGGGCAGCTAGGTGGCACAGTGGGTAGAGGTGCTAAGCCTGGAGTCAGGACGACCTGAGGTCAAATATGACCTCAGATTCCTACTAGCTGTGTGATCCCAATCAAGTCATTTAACCCTGCTGGTCTCAGTTTTCCTCATCTGTAAAATGAGCTGAAGAAGGAAATGGCAAACTGCCCCATCACCTTTGCCAAGAAATGGGGTCTCCATGGGGGGGGGGGGAGAATGATAAAAGGAAGGGCAGACTGGGGGAAGGGGTAATCAGAATGCATGCCATCTCAGTGTGGGGAGGGGGAAGATGAGGAGAAAATTTGGACCTCAAAATCTTATGGAAATAAATGTTGAAAACCATAAATAAATTTAAATCTTAAAAAAAAAAAGAAATGGGGTCATGAAAAAAACAGGACATGACTAAAACAACTGAACAACCAAAACTATAATAATGAAATAGCACCAACACACCAAACCTAACTTTTCTTAAGTAAAGAGAACATAAGTAATAATGGCAGATCTTTGGGGACATAACACAGTAAAGTTACAGCTCTTCTACATCTCAAAGCAAAGCCCAGCCTTGGTGTCTACGGATGAGAATTTCATCAAAGGAGCCCAAGAGATTTAGGGGGAGGAGGCAGAGGCAGAAGGAGTCTGGGAGAGGAGGAAAAGTTAGCCTTCCCTTTCCATTTTGAGGATGTGTGAAGGCCAACAACACTCACTCCTTTACTCTTCTCTAGGATACATTCCTGACTCTCCAGATTTCTCCTCCATGACCCTTTGGCCCCTCCCCCTTTGTTGTCCTCCTTCATAAGAATATAAGTTTCTTGAGAGCAGGAGCTATCTTTCTTCTTGCTTGTATTTCAATTCCCAGCACCTAGCACAGTGCCTGGTGCATGGTAAATACTTAATAAACGTGCACTGACCTTCCCCTGGATATCTAGACATTGCTCTAAACTGAACTGGCCAGAGAGAAAAGGAATATAGTAAGGAAAAGGGATGGAGGGTGAAGAGATAACCACATAGAAAAATCTACAGAGACAGGAGGAAGGGAAGGGAAATGCCAAAAAGCATGGAGAGAGAGGGGGAGTTGGCCCCTGGTTGGCAGATAGGACACACCTATTGAGCTTGGGCAAATAAATTGGAGACTTGCTGTACTTATTCTCTGAGCTAGATAGAAATTAACTGATGAACAGAATACATGTTCCAGCTTTGAACAGATAGATTTTGTTTTCAGCAAGCTCCTTTTAAGAAAATAAATATTTATCAAAAAGAAATTAGAGGATGATTATTATTTATTTATAAAAAGAATCTACATGCTTCCCTTTTTCAGCTGTAAAACCCTGTATATGTTGCTTGTTACAAGGGAAGACTTGCTGGGTAGGGGATGGAAGGGAGGCATATTCAGAATGTAACGGAAATAACAAAAGGCATCAATAAAAAAGAAAAATAATCTTTCCTTTAAAAAATTTTCCAAATAGATGAAATACGATTTGACTTATAAAATTCAATCTGCGACATATTGCTTTAAACAAAACAGAAAAAGTATGGGTCCAATGGACCTTAAGAGGTGGTCCATCATTTGCCTGCCATCTGTCTGAAGGCTGATGGAGTATACATGATCATTTCATGTCCATTTCTCATTCTAATTCAGCAGTTCCTTTAGTCTATAAGAGCTTCATAAATACCGTATTTGCCAGAGATGATTATGATGATGCCTATGAGTCAAATAAGATAAATGCACAATCTCTTTTAGAAGTTGCTAAACTGAAGATATGAGGAAAAGACAGGAATTAAATACATGGAATTCTTACCTGTATGAATTATCACCAGTCATTCAGGCTGATATTTATTTCCAAGTTGCATTTTCTAAATAAAGTGATATATAATGGCACTTTTATACCCAATGAGCATTCATCAGTGAATAGTCTTCCAAGCTGCCATTAGGGCTAGGTAGCTGGGTGGCATAGTGGGCAGAGCTTCTGGGCCTGGAGTTGAGAAGGACCTGCATTCAAGTCCAAACTAAAACACCTACTACCGGTGTGACCTGGGGCAAGTCATTTAACCAGTTTCCTCATCTGTAAAATGGCGTTAATAACAGCATCTACTTCCCAGAATTGTTGTGCAGATAAAAATGAGGCAATATTTATAAAGCCGCTTTGCAAACCTTAAAGCACTATATAAATGCTAGCGATTGTTTTTATTATTTTATTTTGCTGCAGGAAAGGGGAATGAGGTGTGCCAAGTTGTGCTTTCACAGTCTCATTGGTCAGTCCCACCATAAAAGTCTCCCTGGAATCACAGGGACCATAATGAGATAAAACAATAACATTAAAATAAGTTTTAGAGATATAAGGGACATACCTCTCTAGTCCAACCCCCTCATTGTATAGACAGGCTAAGTGGGGCTTGTCCAAGGTCAAAGGCAATGTCAGAAATGATACGAATCCAGGTTTTCTGATTTCAGAGCTACCATTGTCCTCTCAGAACCAAGATAAATATGGGGGCCTCTCATGGTCTCTTTTGGGGTAGCTAGATGGCACAGCGAATATAGTGCCTATAGTGGGCTCAGAAAGACTCATCTTCCTGAGTTCAAATTTGGCTTCATAAAATTACTGGCTGTGTGACCCTGGGCAAGTCACTTTACCCTGTTTGCCTCAATTACCTCATCTATAAAATGAGCTGGAGAAGGAAATAGCAAGCCACACCAGTAACTTCACCAAGCAAATCCCAAATGGGGTCACAAAGAATAGGACATGACTGAAAAAAGACTGAGCAACAGAAAATGTTCCTTTTATTTTTTTATATAAATTAATTTATTTAACTTTTTACATTCATTTTCACAAAATTTTGG
>CM053769.1:52741963-52794094 GCA_028658325.1 Potorous gilbertii
TTCAGGCATGGATTAGGCAGTTAATAGGCAGCTAACATAGGTTAGCAACGTGCTAGGAGTTAGGAATATAAAGACAAATTTAAATCAGTTTCTGCCCTTAGAGAGGTTATATGGGGGATGGGAGAGTTGAAGGAGGATACACAATATGTATATAGAGAAATGTAAAATATAAACAAACTAATTTTGGGAATAGGGAAGTGTTGGTAAAGCACTAACAGTTTGGGAGATCAGGATTTGTTATTCAGTCATATCTACCTCTTCGTGACCCCATTTGGAGTTTTCTTGGCAAAGATACTGGAGTGGTTTGCCTTTTCCTTTTCTAACTCATTTTACAGATGAGGAAACTGAGGCCAAAGGGACTTGCTCAGGTTCCCACAATAAGTGTCTGTGACCAGATTTGAATTCAGGTCCTCCTGACTCTAGGGCCAGCATACTATCCACTGGGCCATCTACCTACCTCAGGAGATCAGAATAAGCCCTCACGTAGGAGATGACACTTGAGATGAGCCTTTGATGGGTAAGTCAGGCAGCAAGTATCTCTTAAGTGACTACTATGTGCCAGGCACTGTGCTCAGTTCTAGAATTATAAAGAAAGGAGAGAAAAAACTCAGTCCCTCTTCTCAAGAAACTCCCAGTCTAATGGAGGAAACACCACACAAAGGACTATGTACAAACAAGGCATAGACAGGATGAATTGGGGATAGTATCAGAGGGAAGGCATTATGATTTAGGAGGACTGGCAAAGATTTCTTACAGAATTTGGTACTTGAGCTGGCACTTGAAAGAAGTCACGGAGGCCAGGAAGCAGAGAGGAGGAGCAAGGAGAAATTTCCAGACATAGTTAGTGATTCTCCAGTGTGAAGGTTGATGACTGTGATCACATACCCACTGGTTCTAAGGAGGTGAAGGAATGTCTTCCAGCCACATAGGGATAACTGAATCTAATGTAGACCAAAGGATCAGAGTTTTAGAGCAAAAAGAGACTTTAGAGGTCATCTCTTTCAGTTTCTGTATTTTATAGATCAGAGAACTGAGGTCTAAAGAGTCTTAAGTGACTTGGCCAAGGTCATGTAAGAGTAAGGAGCAAAGCCC
Source organism: Potorous gilbertii (assembly GCA_028658325.1). Classification (NCBI taxonomy): domain Eukaryota; kingdom Metazoa; phylum Chordata; class Mammalia; order Diprotodontia; family Potoroidae; genus Potorous; species Potorous gilbertii. The sequence continues at coordinate 52,743,056 of CM053769.1, forward strand.
AGATTTGAACCAAGGTGCTCTGATCCAGCACTCTTTCTATTATTAAATACTATTTTTCAGGCAAAGGGGAGAGTTTGGAGGGAAAGATCATAAAGTCAGTTTTGCAAATGTTGAACTTCAGGTAGCTGGATGTACAGTTTGAGATGTCTAATAGATAGTTGGAAATATGAGACTGGAGGTCAGCAGAGAGGTTGAGACTGAATAAATAGAATTAAGAATGAGAGATGATACTTGAACCTATAGTAGCTGACAAAATTATCAAGCAAAATAGTATAGAGGTAGAAGAGAAGAGAGCTGCAGGCAGAACCTTGGGTGATACCTGTGGTTAGTGGGCATAACATTGATGAAGCTCCAACAAAGGAGACTAAGAAGGAGTGGTTCAGATAGGTAGGAGAAGGAGGAAAGAGAGCAGTGTCACAAAGGCCTAATGAAAATAGAGTATCAAGGGGAAAAGTATCAGTGAGAGTCTTGAAGGCTGCCAAGAGGGCAAGAAATGGAATGATGGAGTCAGTTGTGCATGGAGAATGGTTGACTTTGGCAAGGAGAAGGGTCACTATTTATGTGAGATAGGAGTGAAGGACATTGGTAGAAGACATCTGAGTTATGTGAAATGAGGTGGAGGGAGGATAAGGAAGCTCTCAGTGAATGACCTTCATTTTTTTCACTGAAATATGAGGCAAGGTTCTCAGCTGGGTAGATGGGGACAGGAGGAATCTGGGATGTTTGAGGAGAGATGAAAAGTTTTAAAAAAGGTACTGGAGTAAGTAGGACAATGAATTAACTAAAGAGGTATAGAAAAATTTCCTTACTGCAATGAGGGTCCTGTTGAAATTATATTATATGATATATGGCAAGAGGAGTTCAAAGATGCCTCCATTGTCCATCTTTATAAAGATAAAGGAAATAGATTGTTCTGTGACAATCTTTTAGTCATTGCTGGCAAAATTCTTGCCAGAGGCTGATCCTTCACAGTGTGATTTCAGAAAGTGACAAGGAGTAACTGATATGGTGTTTGCTGCCTGACAACTCCAGGAGAAATGCCAGGCGCAGAGCAGAGGTCTGTACACAACTTTTGTAGATCTGACCAAGGCCTTTGATCCTGTCAGTCATGAGGGTTTATGGAGAATGATGTCAAAATTTGGTTGCCCTGTGAAGTTCATCAGTGTTGTAAGTCATTTTCATGATGCCATGTTTGCCTGGGATATGGATAATGGACAATGCTCTTGTGGTTTCCCAGGCACCAATGGAGTGAAGCAAGGCTGTGCACTTTCTCCCATGCTTTTTAGCATGATATTTTCTGCAGTGTTGTAAGACACATTCAAAGAGGCTAAAAATGGCATTGAGGTCAGCTATCACACTGATGGCAAACTATTTAACTTCAAAAGGCTACAAGTCAAGACCAAAGTGGAGGAAGTGTTGGTGCATGATTTTCTGTTTGTTAGATGATCATGCATTCAGTGCAACTTCTGAAGGTGAGATACCACCAAGTATGGATCAATTCTCTACTGCTTGTGCTAATGTAAAATAATTTTGTAACAGACCCAGTCAATATAGTTTCATTATTTCTTCCAACTTTATTCAGGAACATGTGACTAGAAGCAAAGGCATTGGGTGGTGGGAGTTATCTATGCCTAAGGCTTGGCAGGAAAAGGTTGGCAATGGTAGATGATCAGCTGAGAGGGTAAGGGATGTAAGAGAAGGGCTTAGTATAGAGATGAATTGGTTCTCCAAGGGGTCAAGATGGGAAAAGAAGAAGAGCGCAGTAAATGTGGGGATGACAGCCCCGGAAACAACTGAAGGAGTGGAGTTACTGTAGGTCAGTTTCTGCATCTCTAAAATGAGGCACTAGACTTGATCTCTAAGTTCCTTCTCATTCTAAATCTATACTCTGTGATAAGGCAGTAAAATGGCCAAGCTGAGCTACATTTCAGGTTTCTTTTCTCCTGGTTCATTGCTCATTCTATTGGCCCAGAATCCACCTATTTTCTTCTGAAATTCCCCACTTATAGTCCAATTTATATCACTTTAGCCATGTCCTCCTCTTCTCTCTAAACAGATCTAATTTCATTCAGTCAGCTAAGTTGAAAATAAGAAAAGAATTTGTGTATCAGCAAAAGATTGAGGCAAGGTGAGATGGATACAATGAAAGTTATTGCCAATTTAGAATGAATGGGCTGCTCTAAGAGGCAGTGACTTTCTGGCCTCCCTAGAGGTCCTCAGGCAAATGCTGAATGACTACTTGTTAGGGGAAGGATTTTGGAGGAGATTCTTGTTCAGACAGCAATTGGAATTTGAGTTAAATGACCTTTTCAATTTGAAGTGTGTGATTCTGTGCATCAGAACGTCTTTCTGTTAGAAGTGACCGAAATCATATCACTCGAAATGTATATGACCTTGTACTCTTTAGCCCATGGGCAGAATTCTGATACCCAGAGGGAATATTAATGGTTCAGTTCTAGTTATATTGCTTATTTTAGAACTAGACAGTGTCCTTCGGATCATCAGCTTTTTAGGCGCCAGGATTTTTCTTACCTTAGGGTTTTTTCATTAAAAGCAAGAAAAGACATTGTTTCCTTCACCGTGCAATGAAAACACACAGTTGGTTGTCTGATTCTTTATGTAGAAAAAGCATAAGAGTTTTGTCTGAGTCAACCACCCTGGCATTAGTTACTTTGGCATTTGTGGCCTTATTTCAACCCCAATTTAAGCATAATTAGCTAATGAGGGCTTTTTGGAATTGATCATAGCAGAAAGGTGTATAGGGCTGGACCTAGACCAAATTAGAAGAAGGTAAAGTTGGTTATGGGTTTTTTTGTACCTCTCTATTCACCATCCTCCTTTCTTTTATACCATACACAAAGCATCCATTGTTTTTGTGTCACCCCAAGGCTGTTCATAGCCTTTGAATGTGGTTCCCTATCTAGGTCTCTAGACCTTTTCCTAGAAAGGCAGTGTGGCTTAATGAATAGTGATCTTATAATTTTTCTAGGGGGAATATCCCAAAATACAATGCTGCATAATAAATATGTAACTAATAACATGCAATGTTATACAGATTATTATACAATATTATACAACAGAATAGAATGCAAAGAGAGCCTAAGAGAAATATCTAGGAAAAAAACAAACAGATACATAATCCATCTTAATTCTGGTGCTTTTTCCCTGATTGATCATTTGTTGTTTATTGCGTATATAGCTTATTTGTACATGGTTATTTTCATGTGGTTTCCCCCATTAGACTGTGACTTCCTTGAGGATAAGGACAATTTTTTACTTTTTTTTTTTTAATTTCTCAGTTTAGCACAGAGCTTGGTATGCAAAAGGTGCTTAATAAATGCTTATCCACCGATTGACTTCATTGGAGCCCAGAAGACTTGGATTTCAATTCCTGCCTCTGTAATCTACCAGCTAAATAACTCTGGGAAAGTCTTATTGTCCCATGCAGGTCTCTAAGTTATGGAGCTGCTGTTCATCTGTACTGGTTTTTGCCAAGGAAAGTTAGTTTCCTGCACCACCGAAATTATAGGTCTTGGCCAAACTCTATAAATCTCTAACTTTCCAACCCTGTCCTAAATCCAAAGGTATTTTCTGGTGAAACTTATCCCCCTACTTAGGTTCCCTGAGAAAGTGAATATATTGGTTTAATCCAAACTCATGTGTTATATTCATTTTAAAAAAAAGGAAAGAAAAGAAAGAAGGAAGGAAGAGTAAAAGTAAACCAATATTTTACATTTTATTTTATGTGAAAAGCATAGCAGTGATGTCCAAGGTTACATAGGTAAGGTGGAAAAGCTGACTTTCAAACTCAGGTCCTCTGAGTCTAAACCCAGTACCCTTTCCACTTTCCATTTTATGAATCATAGATTTATAGCATCTTTGCTTTAGGGCTGTGAGAGATCTTAAAGGTGTTGTATTCCATACCCTTCATTTGCAGCAGACTGGGTCACTAAGGTCCACACAGTGGTACTTGTCTAAGGTCATACAGGCAGAAAGTATCAGAATGGGGATTTGACTCAGCATCTTCTGACTTCAAGTTCAAAAGTTTATTATTAGTCAGATGATGATTTTGGACATCCTCAAATCACTCCAGACAGAATGACTCCTTCCCATGTGCTTAGAATTGGCTCTCTGAGGGGTAGATATCATTACCAGTTTCCCTAAGCAGGCTGTTCTTGCAGGGCAAAATGAGAATCCTCTTTCTCAGGAAATCTTTGATCTGACAGTAAAGGATTCTTTCTGAAATTTTTGTCAGGGTGATCCAGAATTAAAAAATACGCCAAGAGGCTAGTAGTCACATAACTAAATACCTTTGTCTATATCACATCAAGTCTAAACATCTCAGACCTGTCATCAGATTCTCCTTTCTGACCTGGACTTCTCTGACTGACCCTCCCACTATTTCCCAAAACTAGCTTCATCATCCTGCAAGATCTCATCAGCCTTGGGTCTCCACCCGATCACTACCCTCTGCTTTTCTGATTGAAGGCTCAGAGCTCAGATTGGACATCTCATTGCTCACCTGGCTGTACTACTTGGGGACTTCTCTGAATGACTTCTCTACCATGCCCCCATATAGGTGCCTTTTCTGGCACATAGTAGGGATTCAATAAATATTTATTGATACATTAGTCATTGTGTTGATCAGCATTCTTAAGTCTTTTGAGTTGTTTATTTTTATAATGTTGTTATTATATAAATTAGCCATCTTCATTCTCTTCTCCCTTATTAATTTCTTTGCTGCTACAGATGTCCTCCTCTCCATTAACACTGTTACTTAGTTCAAGCTTTGTTACTTGCACCATTACAATCTTCTCTTTATTATTCTTTCACTTCTCTAACCTATCCCTCCACAATTAAGAACCAAGATATATATCTGTACATACTTAAAGAAGAATGGGTGTTGATGGAGTAATATGCTGTATATAGATACTCGAACCAGCTGAGCTTGCAAGAGCAGATTGTTAAATTTTTAGTGTGAGCATTTCCACCTCAGAAATTGGAAAAACATTATAAATCAGGGCTTGAGTTATTGTTTTGTTGATTGTCTAGATTTGATAAAGTGATGGAGAAAATGTTAATAATGTAGATTAAACTTAAAAGCATATCATATATTTACCCCTCCAGCTGGTTGTTAAATATTTAGCAGCACACCATTTAAAGTTATATCAAATTGTGGCTATATAATGGGTGATGTATTTTGTCAAAAGCTTTTTCTGCATCTATTGAGAAAAGCACGATTTCTGGCTTGTTTTTTTTTATTGTTGTGATCCATCATGATTTTTATTTCAAATAATTAGGAAAAATATTAAAATTTGAACAGGCATATCCTATGGGGCAGGACTAGTTTTAAGTTTTCTCATTTCCTTCTTTTTCAAAAGAAAGATAAGTGTTAAAAAGCTTGAACCTTTTCATAATTGGGCAAGTCTGCCATTGACAGGTGGTTATTTTTCCTCAGTTCATCTGCCAAATAATTTAAAGCTTCATCCATTTATGTTAATAGTTGTCATAGCAACATAAAATTGTCATGACCTTGCTAAGCCCTTTATGAAGGCTTGATATATATTTAAGTAGAAGGGAAAAATCGTAGGTCAACCAAGGAAAATGAGTAGAAAAAGCATCATAGACTAGATTTTTATCCATTTTACTTTTTTGCCAATATTCATGTCAGTTTAACTCAAAGGGAAACCATTCCTTTTCATTAGAAGTTTCTTTGAATTTCAATGAATGATTAAGGGCTTCTTAAGGTTTATTTTAAATAGTCCCCAAATATTCATTGAAAAGCCTTTGTCTCATACAGAGAAACAACCCTCATGTTGTATATTAAGATGTTCCTGAAAACATTATGTTTAAAGTGAATCTGTGTGTAGATTATACTTTGTAACTGTCTTCCATATGTCTAAATATTGCTTTTTCCTTAAATGAAGTCTCTGAGGGTGTTTTTATATTTCTAATGAGCAGTCACTTCTGTGACTGACTATCCAATGTACATATTAGATTAAGGTTATGCATTATTAAGTTTGAAAATTATTTATTGTGCTAAGTGCCTACCTATTAGACTCCCCCATTAGATTACAAAACCCTTGCGGGCAGGGACTATCTTTTGCTTTTCTTTGTATACTCAGAGCTAAGCACAATGCTTGGCAGGTAGTACATCCTTAATAGGTGTTTATTGACTGACTGACATTTAAAGGGAGGTAGACAGATCTGTGACTAGGACTGTCTTTTTTTTTCTCATGTACATAAGGAAGTTAACACAGAGCAGGCCCCAGGCAAGTTGTATAAGGTGTACCCCTAGTGGAGGAGGGAAGAGCTGGCCAGATCAGCTTGCCATCTGGTAGCTTCCTATTTTTACTAATTATTTTTGCTAGCTAAGCACTCAGCTCTTTTGTTCTTTCCTTATTGGAAGGCTTGAATGAGACTATGCATGTCGCTTTGAAAATATAACAGTTCAGGGCTAATGTCATAACGTTATTCCAAAGGATTACATGTATTAGCAATGCCCTTTAAATTTGGCACCCTAATACAAAGCCCTAAATGGGTATAGGGCCTGGCACCAGGAGATGCTTCATAAATGCTATTTTACTGACCCAGATATCCTGCCTTAGATCAAGGTCTGAAATTAGTCTATAGAGATAAAACGAAGAAACAAATGCAGAAATCTGGGTATTCAGAGGCTCCCAGGTAAACATTTTGGTATAGAGTTGTTTCCAAATCGAAAAAGAGCTAGTATGTGACAACCTATTTACTAAACAGTGGTCTGGGAATGGATAACATATGTGTAATTGTTGTTTAGTCAGTTCAGTCTGACTCTTCATGACTCTTTTTTGGGGGCTTTCTTGGTAGAGATACTAGAGTGGTTTACCATTTCCTTCTCAGTTTATTTTACAGATGAGGAAACTAAGGCAAACAGGGTTAAGTGACTTGCTCAGGGTCACTCAGCTAAGACTGAGTCAGGATTTGAACTTGAGTCTTCCTGACTCCATGCCTGTCACTCTATCCACCGTACCACCCAGAAGTCTTTAACAGCCAATAAATAATAATAGATAGCATTTACATAGAGCTTACAGTGTGCTTATCTTATCAGATCCTCACTACATCCCTGAGAAGTAAGTGAAGAAACTGAAGTAGACAGAGGGCAAATGAGTTGTCTCAGGTCACACAGCTTGTGATGTTTAAAAAGTTTGAGAGACGTAGTTTCTGTGTAATTTAATCATTTTATTAATAATGCCAGCATGTTTATTAGTAAAAGGATGGTCATTTGGTCATGTCTCTCTCTTAGACCAAAAGATCTCTCATGGTGGTAGGTTCACAGTTTACATGCCTTTGGAAGAGCAAGTATTCCTGAGGGTGGCAATCAACTCTGATTGGTTAACAATTAATGAGAAAATGAATATTACAATGAGAGGCTGGGCTATATTACAATGAGGTGTACAATGGGTGTTTCTTCACCCATATGAAAAACATGCTCACTTTTAGAAAAACTAATACTCATTGTGAAGCCAGGAAAGTTCTATTTTATTTATTTTGCCTTCATTCCAAAGGCCTTTGGAGTTGTAGATTCTATCTAAAGTATGAGGAAAGAATTGTTCACCTTTAGATAGTCTAATTAACAGATGCCCACATCCTTGTTGATTGGTGTGTTAATCAACACTCTCACCTGCTTTCCCCAGCAAATACAAGATTTTCTGGTAATGACATTTTCTGTAGAAACAAAAGTTCAGTTCATCTCTTACATCCAAATCTTAGTCAAAGAGACTTATCCATGTCCATATCAACTGTCTGACAAAAGGGAGGGGTCTACATTTTCCCAGACCTGTCCCAGACTTGTTCCTGAGCAGGAATCTTCTCATTAGCCCAAACTTAGAATTTTTTTTACTGTCTGATTAGATCTTGGCCTGGGTAAATCTTTGAGAAAGATTTCCCACACTGGTTGATTTCCAGATGAGGAAGCAGAAAGGGGGGGAAAATTTGGTCCTAATTCAGTAATTAATTATTAATACAAGAGAGGAACAATCATTTTTCTTAAGCTAGTAAATGTCTGGGGCTGGATTTGAACTTGGGTCTTCCTAATTTCAAACTTGGCACTTTGTACCCTGTGGCTGTCATACGAAAGCAGCTTGTAAACTTAGAAACTTGTCTGAATGTTAATAGGATTATAGATTTAGAGCTGGAAGGGACCTCAGAAGACATGTAATCCAATACCTTTATTTAACAGATGAGAAATTTGAGACCCAGAGAGTTTAAGTGACATTTGCCCAAGGTCACACAGCTTAGTGAACTGACAATCTTCTGACCAAATCCAGTATGATGCTTTCTGATGTTCTTAGTGAGGAAACCTTGAAATGAGTCTGGTTGCTACCCTCAAGAAGATTACATGTACTTAATTACATATCCTTTATTCATTAGCTCAATTATTCTTACATACCATTTGTTTTGTACTAAGTACTGTTGTTGATAGGAGGATGTATGACAGTCTTCAAGAAGCTCATAATCTCTTAAGAAAGATAACATAGCATATATAATGTAAGTTAAGAAAGCTGTATCTATTATCTTAAGAAAGATAGTGTAATATATTTAATATGATATAATATAAAGAAAAATAATAAAGTCAAAATAGAAAGCTGTTGATGCTTAATACCATATAAGTAACATAGACAATATTGCCATCCCTAGAAAGCCTACTTTCTGGGAATCTCCACATAGATGATGAAGTGGATGCATACATTGCCAGAGCTAGCTCAGCATTTATGAGATTCCAAAGGAAAGTATGGGAGAAAAGAGGTATTGGGCTGCTTACCAAATGGAAGGTCTACAGAGCTGTTGTGCTGACTTCACTGTTGTAGGTCTCTGAAACTTGGATAGTCTATTAGCACCATGCCAGAAAACTGAACCGCTTCCATTTGAATTGCCTTAAGAAGATTCTGAAGGTCTCCTGGCAAGATAAGGTACTGGACATTGAAGTCCTCTCTCACGCTAAACTGACAAGCATTCAAACTTGACTACAGACGGTGCAACTTTGATGGACTGGTCATAGCCTGAATGCTGAACATATGGTTACCTAAAAGACTATGTTATAGAGAACTCCAACAAGGAGGTCAGAAGAAGTGGTACCAAGACACTCTCAAGGTCTCTAAAGAGCTTTAGTGTCAATTGTGAGATATGGGAGATGCTGGCACAGGAGCCCCTAGCATGGCATGCCACATTAAAGAATTAAAGCAGAATTGCAATAGCGCAGAGGAAACGTGAGCTGCCCAAATCCGGAGCCCTCTCCATCCCCAATGTTCTAATGGCCTATTTGTGCCTTACTTGTGGTAAAACCTTCCTAACTCATATTGGACTGATCAGCCACAGCCAAACACAATGTACCCTGACCCCGTCACTGTGACGTCATCGGTCCTCTTCAAGTTCAAAGGACAAACAAAAAACAATTATATAGACAATAAAGACTTGAGGCATTCAGAAGGGGAAATGGGAAGAGAATAAATATTTATTAAACATCTACTATGTGCCTTTCATTGTGCTGGTATTATGCCATTTGATAAGAAGACAGGACAGTGAGGTAATTAAGGAAGTCACAGACTTGTAACTTCTTTTGTGCCTCGAAGGACCTGGTAGGGTTTTGATAGGTTGAGATGGAGCAAGGGGAATTCCCCATAGAGGGAGTGAAATGAGCAAAGGTGCAAAGACAGGAAGTATAAAACAGGGTTTGGGGATAGGGAATAGACCAGTTTGACTGGAGTACATGCTTCATAGGATTGAATAGTTGAAAATGGACCATAAAAAGATAAATAACGATGACACAAGTCATTTAGTATTTGTGTATCTCAGTTCCCTCAACTGTAAAATGAACTAGATTGGACTAGATGGCTTCTGAAGTTCCCTACAGCTCTTGAGCTATGATTCTCCCATCCTATGCCACTAGGAAGCAAGGAAATATTAGCACACATTTTTAAAGTCCTTCATGACTTATGAAGCACTTTCCTCATAATAACCCACCAAGGTAGGTAGTGTATTATTTTGTCTATTTTTACAGAAAGACTTTGAAAGTCAGAGCCATGGTTTCACAGCTAGGAAATGCTGGAGTGGAGCTCTGAACCCAGACTGCAAGCCAAGAGTAGTTTTTATAATGCTGAATCCTCCTAGTTTTAGTTAAATTGTGGCTAAGCCTGTAGGGCTTCCAATAAGAACTTCCAGTTAAATCTGGGGAATCAAAGGAGCAAACTGTACAAGGGTATTTAAAAAAAACTATTAAGGCTGTTCTATTTGTAAATAATAATATGCTTTTAAACCATTAAAAAATTAAGAAATTCTATAAATATGTTTAGGGTTAGAATATAAAGGGAATCAAAGACGGATTAGGGTGAAAAATAGGAAGCAGAGCCCTACTGCTTGTAATACATCATGAGACCACATGATTAGGGGTTTGACTGTAAATGCTACAGGAGGATAAATTTCCTATGGTTGGGTATGGTTTAATAGAAAGTAGAATGTGAAAGTATAATAATGGAATTATAAAGTACTATTTTAATTCAAGAGAGAATGAGATTACTAACTGGAGGGCGGAGAATGAGGCATTCAAGAGTTGAATGAATCCCTTCTACAACTCCTCTCCTCTCCAATTTTCATTTAGACTTTCATTGAATACCCTCAATAATGGGGAATTTACTCAAAAGACTTGAAATTAGTTTTTATTTTTTTGCCGAGCTCTCATATTTACTGAGTTTTTATGTCAAGATGACAGCTTCTTCCTGTGAACTTCTACCCAGTAGCCCAGGTTCTGTCTTCTAGTGGCACAAAGAATGAATCTACTCATTGGTCCACAACAGCTCTTCAGACACTTGAAGACAACAACATGCCCCCTGAAGTGCTCCTTCTCTAATTTTAAAACATTCTCAGTTTCTTAAACCATAGTTTCAAGTCTCTGCACCATCCTGGTCACGCCTCACTGGACAAAGTCCATTTTGTTATGATCCATCCTAAAATGTTAGACCTAAACCTGAACTTGACCTTTGTGGTGTGGCATGAGTTGTGATTGGCCACCTCTCTTATTCTAGACATTTGACTTCTATTAATGTAACTTAAGATTGCAGTGACCATTTAGGAAAAAAGATAAGGAAAATGATGAGAGGAGGCTCATGGGGTAAAAGAAAAAAGCTTGCATTTTGATGAAAGATGTTTGTGATGTTGTGGATGGAGAGCTGCCTTCAGAGTTAGGAATTTGAAGGTTCCTTTGACACATATTGGCAGTATGCCCTTGGGCAAGTCCCTTAATCTCTCATTTGCCTTAGGCAGTTCTCTAAAACTTAGATGTTACTGAACATATGCTGATATTCTTTGGCAGAGGGAGCATGTTTCCTGGAAGTCTCTTATGTTAATAATATCTCATGTCTGATTTAAAAAAAAATTAGAAAATTCAAATGTAAATTTCTAAACCTAAAACTCATATCAGATACATAAAAGGTGACTGCACAGATCAGGATTTGTTCTGTGAAGTTTGAATTCAGTCAAAGGGCCACACTTGAGGACCTGGAGGGCCACATGTGGTTTTGAGGCCACAGGTTTCCCACTCATGTCACAGACCTTTAAAAAATACTTCTATAATAGACAAAATTTTGAAAATAATTTTATGGTACATTGCCAAGGTGCTGAAGTTTTAATAGATAAAGAAAATGAGCTCCTTTCCAGACCATAGGAGTTCTTATCAGAATGTAACAGGGCTGTGATTGTACATGTAAAAAGAATACCTTTGGTTTGACAGAGCAGAGATAATCTCTTCTGGTTACGCTGGGTCCTGAGATGCTTCAGTGCAGAATCCACTTAAGTTTCATCATCAACCCTGGCAACTGGACTGAAGGATGGTTTGGGTTCACATCAGAAACACTAGATTTTAGAGCTGTTCTTGGTCTAGTGCCAGATAAAACAATTCTTTCCATATATTGAAAGACACTACCAGAATCTATGCAAAACCTCATTCAAGGAATAAGAACCAGAAGTTGAATTCACGGGATGACTTCCATTTTTCTGGGAAAGGACATTTGCTCAGGGCAGAAATTATTTCACGGAAGAAAGAAGAAAGACCTAGTTAGAGAAAATCACCTCTCTTTGAGTCTAACTACTTGGAAAAACTTTCAAAAATTGTTTTTCTCCCATCATCGGAAATACATTACTGTCTTGACAATAGATGACAGTCTTGACAAAATAGATGCTATTTACTTCTCTTAGGGAAGTCAGCATAGTGCTTTGTGTGCTGGTGGCACACAAATTTACATGAAAGCGATTTACATCTGGGTTCAGAAATCTTATTTAAGATGGTCTGCTGTAAGTGAGGAGTACAGACCATCTCTCTCTCTCCCCCTCACTTCTTCCCTTTCCCTCTCCCTCTCCCCTCTCCCTGTCTGTCTCTGTCTGTTTGTCTCTTTTACACACACAAATACACACACACACACAAACACATACAACAGAATAGCTCTTATTATAGCGGTTTATAAAAGGTGTCTGTCACAGTGGGTAGAGAGTTAGTTGTAGAGTTAGGGAGACCTAGGTTTGGGGTCTGCCTCTGACACATGCTGGCTACGAGATCAAAGGGAAACTCAATGCCTGAACTGCTTTTTTAAAGGTATTAATTCTAGGTGAGTTGCCAGTCTACATCACTGGAGAAAACTTCCATCATGAGAGTTCCTTAGGATGATGAAATCATGGGCTCATGCTGTAAATAAAGAAATAGAAAGTGTTGCTAGTTTTCTAATTAGCTAGATGTTTACTAGTTAGCTAAATATTTATATGCACATCTAATATAGTACATGGTGGTACATATGGTAAGATCATGGGATCTTGTTGAAATATCACTTCTGATGCTTACTACCTCTTTGACTTTGAGCAAATAACTTAGTCTCTCTGGTCATTGGTTTCCTCTGTAAAATGAGAGGTTTGGATTAGATGTCCTCTGAGGTCCCTTTTAGTTCTTGCTGTATGATTATATCCCATGGCTTTGGTATGTCATACCTCCCCAGGCCTCAGTTTCCTCAGTTGTGAGCACACAAGAAGGCTTCTGAGGTCCCTTCCAACTCTAGATCTATGACCTTATGACCTCTTGATCTCTGGAGTATCCATGAGAGAACAAGGACACAAATAACCCAGGATGAGATGAGTATGGATGGACTGAGATCTGTACCCATGGAGGGAAAATATCTAAGTGAATGAGATCACAAATACATTGAGGATTTCTTTTATAATAACAATGACAAACTCCATTGGGGAAATGGTATTTTCTAAATCATTCTGCTTTCGCTTTGTTTTCTGTCTCTTGGACTTTGTTGTTCTACAAAGAATTTTAAATTCATAGAATTTTAGATTGTAAAGGCACTTAAGAGCTCATTTAGGCAATTCCTTATTTTATAGGTAATGAAACTGAGCTCCACAGAGGCTGAATGACTTGCTCAGAGTTACAGGTTAAGTAAATGACCTGGTGGAGAGAATGCTGCACTTGGAGTCTGGAAGACTTGAGTTCCAATACTGTCGCAGTCATTTACTAGCTGAGTGACTCTGGCAAATCACTTCTTTCACCTCAGCTTCCTCACCTGTTAAATGGGGGGTAATAATCCCACCTACCTTTTAAGGTTGTTGTGAGTATCTAATGAGATAACGTATGTAAAATTCTTCCAAATCTTGAAGCTATATAAATGTTAGCCATTATTATTTTTAAATGGTGGAGCCAGAATTTAAAGTCTGGGAAGAATACCTAGTCATCTGGTGCCTCCTCATGAATCCAGGGTGACGTACTGAAAATACTGCTCTAACTGGAATGTTGTTAGAATTTGGAGGACATGACCTTGGCACTGACCATGGTTTCAAAGGATTTTAAAGCAACAAACAAAGAAAACAAAACTGTAGCATTTTCCCCGAATCATTCCTGAAGGATAGAAAAGATCTTATAAGAATAAGACATCCCTTCAATATATAGGGATCTCTGATAGAATGGATGATTTCTCCCACCGGGGTGCTATATTTAGCCTTGTGTCTTACTAGGGCTTGTAACGTGATTGCTGTGTTTATCCCCCTAAGCTGAAAGGAATGTCATTTACTCTGGATAATCTGAAATGAGTTGGGAAGGAGAGTTGCTGAGGCTCATTTCATATCAAGATTGACTTTGCCTGGCTGTATTTGTTAGTTACTTGATAATCTTGATTAACTGTATGGGTCATGAGAGTGCTCATAAAGTGTACATCAAATACCACTTGGAACATGGAAAGATTAGCCAGAGAACAACATAGGAGCAGACACTTTTTTGGAAGGTCAACTCTTGATGATATATAGGATTTAGTCCAAGTGATTGTCTTTGAAGATGGGTTTTTCTCTACCTATCTGCTTCTGGCAGCTATAGTCTATTGAATGGAACAAGACATGTTTTCTGTCCTTTTCTTGATTAACCACCTTTTCCTTGTGTTTTTTTCAGGGGTCAGAGTCCACCAGTTGCTGAATTTAACTTACTACTGAAAGCACATACTTTGGAAACCTATGGGGTGGATCCCCATCCCTGCAAGGTAATTTCTCGATCAACAAATATTTATGAAACACCTTCTGTGTAACAGATATTGTGCTAGACACCAATCCCTACTTTCAAGGAGTTTATATTCTAACAACAAATATGTACTAAAATACAGACAGCATTATTTCTAGCAGAGTGGTTTCTGGGTAGCAAGTGATCTGCTAGCCAGACAGTAGTACACATACATAGTCCTTAAAGACTATCCAGTGAAAGCTGCATTTTACATCTGGAAAGAACATAGATATGTAAGCACAGTCATTTCCAAACCATAGTCTCGACTCTGAGAACTTTGAATGAAATCTGGTCTCTCTCAGCAGTAGGTTGTTACAACATACTTCAGAATTGCTACTAAGTGTTTCTGGCCCCTCCGAAGGGAGACAACGAGTGTGGATTAGTGTCTTTCTTCTTTAATTGTGTTAATGGGATCCACTTGGTTTTATTCTTTTCATTTAGAAATAGTTTGCACATCAAATAGATAACTTATTCTCTAAGGTCAAAGGAGACCTAATGATTTGTGCAATGGAAAGACTACTGGATTTGGAGTTCAAGTACCTGGGTTCAAATTCTGACTTTTTCATCTTTGTGACATTGGGCAGGATGTTCTGCCTTGTTGGAATTCTGTTTTCTCAACTATAAAATGAAGGGGGTTGAACTTAGGTGACTTGAGTTCCTTTCCATTTATAAATCTGTGATCATAAGGTTAATATAGACATTAATGAGTTTCCAAAGAATGGGTTGGGAAGTGGGTGAAGGAAAAAGTAGAAGTTATATGGAAACACAAGGTATTTTTGATTTTTGTGTTTCTGTATATAAATTATTTGACCGGTTGAAAAAAATCTCATCTTTTGAGTACTCTAAAAACCTTTTCACATTTTTAAGAAATGTTTTATGAGAACAAAGTGACCTCATTATTCAGCATTCCAAGCCAACCACAGGGGATCAGACACACATGTGAGAATAAGCCTTTGAATTACACTTATTAAGTCATCTTGTGTGGCAAGGTGGGTGGGACCTCAGAGAGCATCCAGTTCAACTACCTCATTTTATTGATGAGGAAACTGAATCCTTGGGAGCTAAAGTAGATTGCTCAAGGTAATGGAGGCAGTAGAGTGTCAGAAGTGGAATTGGAACTCAGATTTTTGGATTCTGGAGCCAGTGCTCTGTAATAATGCTTTGGAAATATAGTTCACCCGGGCATATGCAGTGATTTGCTCTGTCCTCCCTCCCAAACTCTCCCACCTCATATCTATTTAATGAATTTCAAGTGTCTGAGGTGAGATTTTGAACTCAGGTCCTCCTGACTCTTGCACTGATGCTCCATCTACTATACCACCTAGATGCCCTACCCTTGCCATACACACTTAATCAATTGCTGACCTTGGGCAAGTCACTTAACCCCAACTGCCTCATCCTGGGTCATCTCCAGTCATCCTGATGAACATCTGGTCACTGGATTCAGATGGCTCTGGAGGAGAAGGGAGGCTGGTGACCTGCATAGCCCTCCCTCACTCAAAACAAAGTCAAGTGCAAGTCATGGCATTATTTCTCTGATGGCACAGTCTTCTTTGGCAATGAAGGATGAACGTACACACATTTAATGAATTTAGTTTTAATCACAAAATTGACCTTCTGTGCTTTCCTAACTTAATCCTTAGAATCTTGTCTGATAGGTTTTCTTAACTATGAAGGTAGTAATGGACAAGTTAAACAAAATTTCAAATATGGAGAAAGAAGCCAGTCTAAGGCAGACTAAGAGAGGATTTGTATTTACTTAGGTTCCGATCTTAGCTTGAACTCTAATACCCGTTAGTTCAGAAATTTTGTGGTCCTTTGACTTTACCTAGCATAGCCATACTTGGTTTCCTGAACTTCCTGGGCATTAAAGAACAGTACAGTAGAAAGAACACTGTCTTTAAAGTCAGATATTCTTAGTCCAAATCCTGCTTCTCCAGCTCACTGCCTGCATGATCTCAGACAAGTCACTTAACTTCCTTGGTTTTTGGTTTTTCTCATTTGCAAAATGAGTTGGAGTAGGAGGTTTTTCATGGTCTTTTCCAACTATAGCTCTGTGAACCTATTATCTACACTAGTTAGAGACAGTTCCTTTTAAAATTTTATCCTTTATGTGCTAGAGATCCTGGGGAAACTCTAATTAATTAGGTATCTACTTAAAATTTTTAATCACAGAGATTCTCATAGTATCTTGTTACTTCTAAGAAATGGCAATAAACTTACATGGACACACAAACCGATGATTGTTTTTAAGCAATTTTATCTTCCCGTTCAAGGATTCACAATTAGACATCACAATGCTTTTGTGAATTTGCCTGTGGGATATCCTGCTTTCTAGGGAGATAACAGTGGGGAGAAAAAGGAATTCTTGTCTGTGCCCCATATTTGGCCACTTCTTATGACATTGCCTGTGAATCTCTGCTCTCACAAATTTCTTTGTTCAGAAAGGCTCATCATGGAAGCATTTGTTCAGTGGTCTATCTGAACAGGAATTAACCTGGCCAATGGGCCAGATTACACTATTTATTTTAATTTTTTAAAATTCAAATTGTCTTTTAAGGATTCAACAGGGACTACGACATTTTTAGGATTCACCGCTGCAGGGTTGGTCGTATTCCAGGGAAATAAAAGAATCCACTTATTAAAATGGTAAGTGTTTCTTTCAGTGGCTGTAAAATTAAATGATTTATTTTGTGCTTTTTTGCACATTTTAAGACATTACAAGCTTAATACCCAGTTTTCTTTATCCTAAGACTTCATTATAAAGCAATTTTAGTTCATGAATGAAATACAAAGTCGTTTTTTTTTAATCGAGCATCATATTTGGGGGTGAATATGTGTCACTTATCAGAGTTTTGGGATCCTGGCCAGATGCACTCTGAGAGAGGGGGAGTCGTGCAGAGGGTTTTCCCAGAGACGTAGCTTCTGAGGATCTTGGAAATGTCTTTCATCGTGGTCCAGCCCCTTAGGGAAAACCTTCCTGGTTCCTGGGCAGCAAGTGCAGTTACATTCAAATAATACCCTAGAGATACCTACACCACAGCTCTCTTTACTGCTGTTGCTAGGGTAGTAGGAGATGATCATTGGGATGCACAAAGGCAAGCAAGAAGACTATCTCTGGGGCCCCACATTCCCAAAGAGGCAATTTAGCCATCTCTCTCTCCCTTTATTCTACCTTTCCTTTTTCTCCCTCCCTCCCTCCTTCCCTTGCTTCCTTATTCTAAATATATCCATCATAAAACATTCAGCTACAAAAGGAAAATAAAAAGTTATCCTAGATGAACCATCAACATTTATTTACTTCATCTTTTTAAACAAAAAGATCATACCGTTTGCTTCCATGATCTCTTCAGAACTCTTTTCTTCTCTGTACTTCTAAATATTGTAAATTTGCATTTTACAATTTATCATTTTACAGTACTCTGTTAATATTATTTTTACATATGTGTCATTATCCACAAACCCTTCTCTGCTATAACCTTGAATAGAAGCCCTCCCTTTAAAAATACTACATATCGTCAAGCAAAACAAATCAAGATATTGTCTACATTGGGCTGCTCCATCATCAGTCTTTTCATGTTTTTACTGATCTTTACTTTAAACACCTCATTATTTTGGTTACTGGAGAAGTTGTTCTCCAGAGGCTGATTATTTCACTCTGCATCAGTTCATACAAGTCTATCTATATTTCTCATTGTCTAGTCTTTCAAAGTTTCCTTTACATTATTGTAGTTTTTGACTAAAGTGTTCTCATTTCACTATGCATTGGTACGTACAAGTCTTCTGAAACTGTCATATTCATTATTTCCTACATTTCAACACTATTTCCTTACATTTATATACCACAATCTGTTCTACCATTCCCCCATTGAGACACTTTGTTCCTGGCCCTTGGCTACAACAAAAAATGGATACTATAATTATACTGTCTTCATGTACCATCTCTTTGTGAAATGCGGAATTATATATCAGCTAATTTTCTCAAAATACATCAACCCTATTGGTTTTACTCCCTTTCCTTAGTGGGAATTTGGTAACTGCAGGTACAAATATTAATGTTATCATGTCACTCTTTCCCATGATCCTTAGGGCTGTGTTGTAGCCCAATAACTGGTGAAAAAGGTTGGTATGAAAGCACTACATGAACTTTTCCTCATCTACTCCCCAATTCTCTTCCTCTTTCCATTTATCTCGCATTCAGGTCTGCTAAATATCCAGATTTTAGATTGAATGAAAGACACCTAGAACTTCATTGAAAACATGTCATCAAATATTTTGCCTCTAATAGCTTTTTTTCAAATGAAAAGGACATCTTCCAGTGAAATTTAGGACCACAGTGTTTCCTCTTCAGCATACTTCCTCTGTTGGGTCCTTAGAACCTAGTTAACTGGCATGGGACAGAATTCTCTGCTCCGGGTTTTAGTCACAAACTTTGCATGAACAGATTTTGTTAACTTAAGATTATTCTAACCTAAGCATTTCTGCTTAGAGAGAGGAGGAAAAGAGGGTAGAATTATTCTATAACTTTGAGAATATCTAAGGAACCAGTTTCAAATGACAATTTATATTGTCATTCCTAAACAACGGAAATTTCCCATAAACATCTAATAGAACTTGGGTGAAATTTAACATTTTGTTTCATCAGGCAGACCAGAAGTCACTTAACTTTTGGCACACCCTTGGAGAATGATTTTCTCATAACCATTCAACCCCTCTTGGACCACCCCTTTTAAGTATTCTTTCCAGTTGATCAAAGGAGAATGCAAGAGATACTTCCATTCATTGACATAAAAGTGACTTGTTCCTTTTCTCATTCTGGTAATTATCTTAACTACTTCATTGAGGCATCCTTCCTAGGTTGATCAGAAGAGAGGGGGCTCGAGACAGGGTAGGAAGATTTCATTCCAGAGCATTGCTTCAGAAATGACATTTAAAACTAATAAAATCTCTCTTTTAGTCCAAAGGTTTCAGTCTCATCCTTTAATAATGTTTTCTTAGCATTTCCAAACAGGGGTGGAGCTCATCTCCTTCTATACTGGTTTGACTATAAATCTTATTCTTCTAGAAAATAAGTCCATTTCAGCGTTCCAATTATGTGTTGGCTATCCCCAAAAGTCTTAGTACAGTTTTATACTTTAATAGCTTAAATAATAGCTTTAAAACTTTAATAGCTTACAACTTCCCTAAGACTTTTGAGATATTCCATATAGGTACTGAAGTTATAACTACATAGTCTCATTCATATGAGCAACTTGGCTTAGGTTAATGCATTGCCCATACTCTCACAGGCTTCCATTTTATATTTATTCCTGATCCAACTTTTTCCTAATATTGCTTTGGAAATTGGGTTCCTCTTCATCAGAGGTTCTCAAACTTATTTGGCCTACTGTCAACTTAAAAAAATTACTCAGCACTCCCCTGGAAATCTACTTTCTTTAATCCTTCAAAAGATTATTTTATAATTTGTGTCACTTCAAAAAAATATAATTTTTTTTTTAGAAAATAACACATCTTAAATAATTTATTGTAAATTATGGTTTTTTTCTTGCAATGAAATCTTTAGGATACAATATTACATCATGTAACCATATAGTATCGTATGGTAAACAAGTCATTACATCCACATATTCCTGCCAATGCGTACTAGACTTCCCAACACTGTACTACAAGCTCACCTGCCAACATTTGCTTGTTAAAACCTATCAGCAGACTTGACCACTGATTGGTTGTAACTTACATTTGTGTTTATTTGGAAAACAATGTAATCACTATGACTTTACTTCTGTTATACAATAGATGAAACCATATATAAGCAGTTTTTCAACATTTTCTTCTCTCTTTATGTTTCCACTGTCCTCTTATTTTTATTCAACCCCCCCATTGCACCTGAGGCTACTACTGTCCCCCAGCAGGCAGCATCGCTCACTTTGGGAACCTCTGCTCTTCATGGAGGTGGCTGAAGAAGGAGTCAGCTCTTCTTTCCCTATCTTATCATTTCCTGGAATCAATCCAAAGTCTTAACATGAACATGGCAGCCAAAAGGGTTATTGCCATCTTCAGTTGCACTGAGAGAGGCATATTGGACTGAGTGAAGGAGGTGACAACTACTTTTATTCTGTCTTGATCAGACTGTGTCTGTAGTAATGTGTTCACTTCTGGTTGCGACATTTTAGGGAGGATGTTAACAAGTTGAACTTAATCCCAGTTACCTAAACAAAGATGAAAAGAAAACTGAGAATACTTAACCAATAGAAAAAAAAAGCTAAAATCATATTGCACTGAGCCCACGAGGCACTTATGTGGATGAAATTTCATACGGAGCATATGAGGGCTGTTCTGAATATGCTGGATTTAATTCATTTGACTGTGCCCCAAATTAGTGATGTGGCTGAAAGAGCACTAGATGAGTTCAAATCTAAGCTATGTGTCTTGGTAGTCTGGGTGACCTTGTCAAGTCATTTAATTTCTCTGGATCTCAGTTTCCTCTTCTGTAAAGTGAGAATGTTGGATTAGGTGATCTATAAAGTGCCTCTGAACTCTAATCTTATGATCCCTTGAGAACAAATCTTTCCCTACTGGCTGGTATTCTGCTCTAAATTGGGTTCAGTTCTACTTTACAAGTGCTGTCTCCATACACAACACAGCCTCCAGTTTAGGGTTATGTTCTGTTCTGGATTCCTCCTTGTGTGCCTTTGTAAAATCTTTCTTTTCTAGGTCCCTTCTTTCTACTGAAATTCCTCTCTGTGTTTGCTCCTCACTTCTCCAGCTGACTTACCTCTGACCAGTTAATGTGTTCTTTGCTCACTACCCACGTAGTGGCTTGCTCTGTTCATATTTTCCTTTTTCTCATATCTGATTTCACTAAACAAAAAGACAAAAAAAACAAAACAAAACAAACCCAAAACAAAACAAACCACCACCACCACCAACAACAAAAAACAAAGCAAAAAAGAATCCCTGCCTTTTTCTTCTCTGATACTCAATTGACAATCATGGTCTTACACTCACCCTTCCCTTTTCCCACTTCTACCACTGCAGCCGGCCTCAAGAAATTGTGTCCCAGAATTGTTTTCTATTTCCAAAATTAATGTTCTCAAGACAAGAACTGGGAAGAGGCAAAATATGAAAACTGAGCTCCCCTGTGACTTCCATTGGAATCAAACCTTCATTGTGACATGTGGGATTTGATTTATCAATCAATCAATAAGTATTTATTAAACATTTCCATGCTAGGCAATAAATAGGTGCCCAGGATAGAAATACAATGAATGAATGAAACATCTCAAAATTAATTACTGCATGGCAAGGAGGGAAAGGATTTATTTTTTATTTTTTTTTTTACCATTTTAAATATACAAATTTATAAAAATAATACTAAAACGTGTCTCTCATTATATCTTCTTGCATATTGCATCCTGGGCAGTTGCCCATTTTGTATGCTCCTAATTTTATCTTTTCTCAAATCCCTCATTTGCACTTAGATGCCATCTGTTTTAGTTAGCTCCTTGTCAAACTTTTGCAGCAGGCTTTATTTACTACATGAAGGACACAGGATTTCCTTTTTGAACCTGCTTGATCTTCCTGTGTTTTTCCCTTTTAGTGAAGTCCATATCATTCTTAACCAATTTTGATATATACAAACATAGGCTCAAAGCCTCACTCCCTTCTTTGCTAAACAAACTGCCAAGTGTAATAAGCTAACCAGCCTTCTGGTCACTGGTTAGAACTCCTCTCAGCCTCAGTGAAGGGTGAGCTTGCTGGGATACAACATGGTATTTTCCTATTTACTAAATAGGATTTCCTATTTACTAAAGAGCTTCAGGAAGAAAGGGTTGGAGATCCCTCCACCCTACTCAGTGTTCTCTAGGAAGCAAAATCCCCAAGGATCTTGCATAGTTATTGACCCAAATTCTTGAGTGCTTGGGATTCATTGCAGTATACTTTCCTTTTCACTCCTATGAAGGCATAAGAGGTTGTTTCCAAGGCTTGAACTCAAGACTTAAGTTGCAAACCAACTTTAGGACTTAGCCACTGTTTGATAAGTATTTGTTGAATGAAAAAAGCACCGAATGAAGAGGCTGCCTCAGGCGTAAAAATAGCTCAGTCCATTTGCCCTGTTCCACTGAGCTTTTTTTGTGCTGCTGTGGTTCTTAAAGTTTAATGGTGGTGGTATCCTAAAAATTAAAATGGGAATCTTCCTCCTGCTTTTCTCTTACATATTTATTACTGCGGTGAGTGGACTGATTAAAATGACTGAGGGGACCAAGGTTCAAGCTTCTGAGCATGTCGATTTATTAAGCATTGCATGACAAATCAGGACCAAGCCTTCTCAGTTTGGCTCTGGATCCTGAGTACACAGAGAGACACGTTTTTATGCATTAAAAACAATAAATCAAAAAGACCAATTAATTTAAAGAAAACAATTAACAGGGTATAAACAAGTATGCAAAATTAGGTACTCTGATTTCTAATTGGTGAAAGCATCAGGGACTTTCTGAGTCAGGAGGGGGAAGAACAAATATTTGCAATTCCCTGAAATCAGAAAAAGAGGGGTCCTGCTTCTCCCAAGTATTTGTATTCAATCAGAGGAACATGGAAAGAATACCTGATTGACCAATATTAGACTAGTTTTCAGAGAAGACATATGGGCTGCTTGAGATGTGTAATTATCAGAAAATTCCTTGCATCAATCTTTGGATCTGACTGGGTTTTTGGTCAGCATCCTATAACCTTAGTTGAGATCCTTAGTAGGCTCTAAGCAATAGGTAGAACAGGTCCAGCATCCCAGCCATGTAGAAGTAGTTTCAAACAACGCAATAAAGTTTTCTCACAATTCCCATAACTGAATAGTTTTCTCACAAGACAGAAATTGGACTAGACCCATAATTGAATAGAAAGGGAACTGAGCTAGACCCAGATTTGAGTCACAAGATGGCATCAGTGTTGCTCACTCAACTCCCACAAATTCCTACGTTGCCCAAGTTCCAGAGCTGAGGGACCATAGTCTTCCTCTTGCTCTATTCCTTGACAACTTTTTCTCCCAAATCCAAACGAACTCAATCTTTGTTCATTCTTTTGCTACCTTTTGTCTACTGACAAATCCATGGCTCAGTCTGGAGCAGGCAGTATTTGATTTCCTAAGCAGAAATGGTATTATTGCTCATGTCTTCATAACCATTCTCCCACTTTAGGTTAAACTAAGGCTAGCTTTTCAGGAAAGTTTGATTGGAATAACCATTCATAATGACATGGAAATCATTGCTTTGATCTCATTTAGCCATTCACTGTTGTGCTTCCAATTTGGTGAAAATGGAAACAATTTCTCTATACAAATGGAGGGTAGCAATGAATGGTTGGTCTTGTGTGTGTGTGTGTGTGTGTGTGTGCGCGCTTGTGTGTGTATGTGCGCGTGTGTGTGTATGTGCGTATGTGTGTGTGTGTGTGTGAGAGAGAGAGAGAGAGAGAGAGAGAGGGAGAGAGAGAAGCCAGTTACCATATTATTTCATCCACTCCAACTTGCAATGACTGATTTTTCCACTTCACTAAATAAAGTCACAAATAAATTTTGACATGATTGCTAATAGAGGCATAGTGAATAGAGGCCTGGCCTCAGAGCCAGGAAGACCTAGGATCATATCCTGCCTGTGACACACGGCTGCGTGACCCTGGGCACTTAACCTCTCAGTGCCCTAGGCATCTCTAAGACTCTAAGTTATAGAAGAGTTGCTGATTTGTATCAACAGAGGGGTTCCCCACACTGATGAAATAAGAGGTCTGGACCACAAAATTTTTTTTAGCCATGTACACACTGCCCCTCAAAATTCTCTGACGGACGGTGGCTCACATATAATGAAAAATTGAACAACTAAGTGATTTTGAATTGCTTCTGGAATTGTCTCCCAGAAAGAAAATTGCTGTGTAATTCCCTTTCCCATTTTTTTTAACCTCTCATCATGTCTTTTTTGATAATAAGATGATATCTTGTTTCAGAGTGGCCTGTTTGGCATTTGTGAGGCAGCCAGATTCCTACAGGAAAATCGCTTACCCTTGTTAATGGCCATTTTTTTTTCTCCTTACCCAAAGAGATTTTCTTTCCCTAGGCCGGATGTCTGCAAATTGAAGTATGAAGGGAAGACATTCTATGTGATTGGCTCTCAGAAGGAGGTCAGATATTATTTTTCTTACCATCTGTTTTCCCCCCTTTTCTCTGTGATTCATGGCAAAACCTAAAATATAACTATGGCAGTGTAATGCAGTGGAGTATGTGCTTTTGGAATTTCTGACTGCTGCGGGGATGATAGGCTGGAAACAATTAGGAAGGAACTGGCTAGATGTTGGCTTTACACTTCTGTGGAAACAGGCAACAACTTTTTATCACCTGACTGTTATATATGAGATACTGTCCTAGGCCTGTTGGTGGGGACAGGGCCTGGATTTAGGATTTCATTGGTATGGGGAGCTCCCAGGAGAAGGAAATTCCTCTACCCATGTGTTTTGGCACCTTCTAGGTAATTTATTGTCTAAGAGAGTTCCTGGAATACTTAGAGGTTACGTGACTTGCCCAGGGTCACACAGCCAAGTTTGGGTCCAAGGCAGAACTTGGAATATAAAGTTCAATTCAGTTCAGCAAGGAATTCTTACTAAGGCATGTTTTAGTCAGTGGGGGCACCAAGACCAAAACCAAATAATCCTTACCCTCAAGGAACTCTCCATTCTACTGGCAGGGGATACAGCATAGGGAGGGAGAATGCAAATGGGAAGATGAGGAAAGGCCTAGTATTGGTGATGGGACTTCAGCATAGCTTTGAAAAGATGACAATTATTAATTTTTTTTGGAAGAATTCTCAAAAAAAAAAAAAAAGAAGAGCAACCAGATTCAGTCTCGAGAGGACTTCCAACTCCTAATTTGTATTTCTAGAAGGTGCAAAAATCCTCTTTTTATGTTCTTCCTTTCTCTGTTTCTTTAGAAAAAGGCCATGTTGGCATTTCACACCTCAACACCGGCTGCTTGCAAACACCTCTGGAAGTGTGGGGTGGAGAATCAGGCCTTCTACAAGTAAGCAATTTTGTTCATTTGATGCTGGTGGTTAAAAAAGCATCCGCAAAGCCTTTATGTTGCCTGTAATGTTATTTCTGCTATCCTAGTCAACTTGAGATCATCTGCAAGTGAGTTAAAAGTTCTCCAGGTGTTTTATGGGGGTTCCTTCCTGGTCTTAGAACTGAGATGAGAGGTCTTAGGGGCCAGGTAAGGAGAGTGTTGGTGCGTGCGTGTGTGTGTGTGTGTGTGTGTGTGTATGTATGTATGTAACAAAACCACAAAAAATTATTCAGAGAGATTATCCATCTTTTTGTTTTATTCACACATTTTCTCCTCCACTTTTATCATATATAATAAAAAACTTTTTTTGAATTTTTTTCGTTGTTTCTATGGGGGTCCATTTGCACTGTTGTCCACATTGAACAGCATATAGAGTTTACCATAGAATATTAAGACTAGAAATGACCTCAGAGGTCTCCTAATCTTACCCACTAATTTTGTAGTAGGCAAAACCAGTGCCCAATCACTCAATAAACAAGTATTTGTTCCAGGTATCCTATTTAGAGCTCTGTGGGATCCATCAAAAGGCAGAAATCACTCCTTTTCTCAAAGAACTTACATTCTAATGAGGGAGACGATATTCATACAGGGTAAATAGTCAATAGCTAGGTACATGCAGAGTAAATGGAAGGTAAACTTAGAGGCAAGGCAGTGAGGTGGCTCTGTGGATAAAGCACCAGATCTGGAGTCAGGAAGACCCGAGTTCAAATGCAGCCTCAGACACTACTAGTTGTGTTACACCTGATCAAGTCACTTCACCCTATTGACCTCAGTTTCCTCATCTGTAAAATGAGCTGGAGAAGGAAATGCAAATCACTCCGGTATCTTTGCCAAGAAAACCACAAAAGGGGGTCATGAAGAGTCAGACACGACTGAAATGCTTGAATAATAGTAATATCCAAGCTTAGAGGCAAGGTTACATAGAGTACGTGACTTGTCTAGGGTCACTCAGTTAGTGGCAGAATGGGGAACTGGAGGCCTTAATGCCATTACTGCACTGGGCCTCTAGAATGACTGATCTCTGCTACTCCCTTAGCCTCACATTTATATATTTATGTATTTGTAACTGACATTCATATAATGCTTAGAATTCCTAAGACATTTTATATGTATTATCTCATCTGATCATCATACCAATATTGTGGGGTAGGGGCTCTTTTCCCTGTTTTACAGAGGAGGAAACTGAGTCTGAATGAGGTGAAACAACTTGCCCAGGGTCTACAACTAAGGAGAGATTTGAGCTCAGGTTTTCCTGACTGGATTCCAGTACGCCGTCCTCTGCCGCACCCAGCTGGCTCATAGAGAGGATCTTTGACTTCTTCAAACATTATCACAATTAATTTTTTTGTGTATTAAAGAATGACAAAGCATGGTTCTGGACCCTATCATCAGGAGCATAGGTTGTTTACCCATTTCAGCTCACGGTATTTGGCATGGGAATCATATAGACCAGCATGTGGTGACTGAGAATTCCCCAATGTGCTTTTGAGAAATGAATGTACTTTGGAATGACTCTTGGAAAGGGGCCACTGCTTAGCTAGAAAACCTTGGCACCAGAGTTTGCTGCAAAGCAAAGGGGTGTAGGGGCAGTAAGTTTGCTTTTTTTCTCCTACCCGCAAGCCTTAGGCATCCCAAGAGACAAGCTCTGCGGATCATGATCATGAGAAGTTTTCAATTTAACCTCCATGATAAAGCAAAACCTAGTGTGGCACAGTGATTACAACCAACCTCCATCCCTTAAAGAAGAGATACGTGACTATGCCTCCCTCTCTTCTCTGTAGGGGCTGGTGTCCTATGGGTGCAGAACATGGCATCTAATGTTGGACTGGGTTAACCTTTTTGTTCCCCTTTTTTCTTTGTTATTAGGAATGGGATGGATATTTGGCTGGGTGGGCAGGGGTGTCTTAGAAACTGAAGGTAAATTGAAAACAAAAAAAATTATACAACATTTTAAAAATGTAGATTTTTTTTTTAAAAAGAAAATTTCTGTTTATACTTTGCATCCTTTTATGCCCCTGTCCAAAGAACAGGATATTTCTGATTGGAGGCTGTGAGGTAGGAAAAGATGGGGCACTGGTCTGAGAGTTAGGAGACCTGGGTTCTAGTCCTAAATTGTGTAGCCTTTCTAGCAAGTCACTTTGCCTTTGTGAGACTCATTTATAAAGAGGAGACTCAGACTAGAAGATTTCCAAGGGTCATTCCAACTCTTAACATTTAGAGTGTAATGTCCTTATACAGGTTATTCATAAGTTACATGTTTATACATATATATATATATATCTATATACACATATGGGTATATAATATATTTTTATTTATTTATCTCTGAGACTTGGAAAATATCTCTAAAATGGTATGCTTAAGGAGATCAGGGCAGTGGGCATGGTAGTCCCATATACCTGAGAGGATGCTGGATTGCCTGGGTCTGGGATTTCTGAGATGATTTGGGCTAAGTGATTGGCTGTTTGCACTAAGTCCAACATCAATACAGTAAACTCTTGGGAATGGGAGAACCAGAAACATCTCTGACAGCTCTAATGGGAACAATAGAGCAGTCACAGATCTAATGAAAAAGAATTTAGAGAGGGTGAAGTCCTGCATAGAGACATGAATGGAGAAATAAACTGTCAAAGGTCAGCACCAATTTTACGTTGTTTTTTCAAGCCCAACTTTTCATGATCCCATTTTGGGTTTTCTTGCAAAGATATTGGAGTAGTTGGTCATTTCCTTCTCCAACTGTTTTACAAATGAGGAAATTGTTAAATGACTTGTTCAGGGTCACCCAGCTAGTAAGTATCTGAGGCTGAATTTGAACTCAGGAAGATGAGTCTTCCTGATCTCAAGCCCTGCACTATGGTGCCACCTAGATGCTCTGATATATACCTTCACTCATTTCAAATCTATGTAGGATTGTAGCATGAGAGATTTGGAGTTGGAAAGGATTTTAGAAGACACTTAATCCAAGCCGTTCATTTTACATTGAGGCATAGAAGAATTAAATGACATTCCCAGATAATAAATAACAGAGCTGGTATTTGAACTCGGGCCTTATGACTCCAGATCTAGCACTCTTTTACCCCTGTACCATACTCCATCTATGCAGACAAAGCCTTTAGAATTCTGAACAGCAAGGGCATTTTAAACTCTATCATCAAAATTCAGGTATCCTTCCAACTTTTAATAAAAAATCCTTCTAAATGTTTAGCAGTCCTATGGTATAGCTGCAAAAGTGACTGACTGCCTCCTGAAAATTTGGGGTTTCTGAGTCTTCATTGTATTTTTTGTGGGTGTCACAGCTGAGGGAAGAGGCAAATGCTCAATAAAGGAATAATGTGAAGGCAACTAGCTGACCGAGTGGTTGGAGCTGCAGGCCTGGAGTCAGGAAGATTCATTATCTTGAGTTCAGGTCTGGCCTCAGACACTTACTAGCTGTGTGACTCTAGGGAAGTCACTTAACTTCCTCATCCGTAAAATGAGCCGGAGAAGGATGTGGCAAACCCACTCCAGTATCTTTGCCAAGAAAACCCCAAATGGGGTCATGAAGAGTTGGACCCGTCTAACATGACTGCCCAGCAAATTAGCAGAGGGGAGGTCTTCAGGGGGAACCTATAGATTCAGAAGTATGACTTTCTCAGCAGTCCCTGGCTTTCTCAGAAACCCATGGAATTAGGGGCGAGAAGGCAGAGGGAGCAGCAAAAGACCCTCTTTGATTAGTAAACTGGAGGAGCAATTAGAAGCATCCTATGTGACATAGTGAAGCACCAGCTGCTGACAAGCCATAGGTTCTGCCCAGTAATTATTGACTATGTGACTTAGTTTTATTGTCTTTAAATTGGAATAAAAACATTGATAGTACCCAACTCATAGGGTTGTTAGGACCCAATAAAATAATAGGTACAAAGCACTTCGTAACCTTTTCAGTGCTATAAATGTCAGTTGTCATTTTTGTGATACTTATCTCCAGTTGTGCTAGAATAGAAAAGAGTGAGAAGAATGTATCTAGAAGATTGAGACTTCCATATCATTATCACAGATACTAGGTGGTAGAGTAGACAGTACTCTGGGCATGGAATCGGATAGACCTGACTTAGATTCCTGCCTCAGACACTTTCTAGCTGTGTGACTATGGACACGTCGCTGATAATTAAAGATAGATTTCTTCATATGTAAAAAGCATTGGATTGGATTGGATTTGAGTCCCTTCCAGCTCTGAATCTATAACTATGATAGGCAGACTTGGCCCTGGCTACCTACGGGTATTTTATGTTCACTTTTGCACTTAACAACAAGTAGCAGGTTGTATTTTTTTATGTACTTTGAAGTGATCCCACTCAAGGAGCTCTGCCTAAAGACCTATTATTTCTACCTTGGATCAGGCTATGCTAGCATTGATTGAAGGGAGTGTTAAAGAGGAATGCTGAGCTACCCTCTATAATTTGAGTTCTCCATGTGAAATGTTGGAACAGTGGATAGGGGTGCCATCCCTGGAATCAGGAAGACTTATCTTCCTGAGTTCAGATCTGGCCTCAGATACTTAATAGCTGTGTGACCCTGGGCAAATCACTTAAGCTTGTTTGCCTCAGTTTCCTCATGTAAAATGAATTGGAGAAGGAAATGACAAACCACTCCAGTATCTTTGTTAAGAAAACCCCAAATGGGGTCATGAAGAGTCAGGTACACTTGAAACAACTGAATAACCAAAAATGGGAAGTGTCAAACCAGTCTGTTTTTCAGGGGTTGTGGCTATGTTTACATTTCAGTTTTATCCCTGCTAACTCAGCAGTTGGCTAGGTCTCCATTTCTTCATGTATCCTAGCCATCTACCAGGGAGAACTGTGGGGAAGGACACTGGGTCATGATGACTTAGCCATAGTTAAAGCAGGAGCTATCCTCCTTTGGGACTGTGATGAGAGGGATTTCCTAACTTTCCCATTAGAGCAATGTTGAAAAAAGTGACGGTAGATGGTGAGCTGGTACATTGCTGACATTTGATTTCAAGCAATAAAGTACCCCCTGAGGATTGAATAGCTCTGGGGCTAGTGTCTCCCCATTGATTTGTGATATGAAGTGGAAAAGCATCTCTTTACTAACGGTACTGCCCAATCTTCAGATCATCTGGGGTATTGACTTTCTAATGTTCTGTTCTGTTCTGTTCTTAAAGGTATGCAAAATCCAGTCAGATCAAGACAGTATCAAGCAGCAAAATATTTTTTAAAGGCAGTAGATTTCGATATAGGTAGGTACTGGAAGAGGCTTTTGCACTTTCTCCTCTCCTCATACTCTTTTTTTTGGGAAAAGTAGAATAAAAGAGGTGTCCACCATTTTAATATTTTGTGAACATATTTCTAATTTAGTACCTAGGGGTTCCTGGTGTTTTTTTTATTCTCAGAACTCTGCATTCCCCATTTCAACAGCTGGGGGACCCCAGACAAGTGACTTAGCTTTTTGGAGGATCAGTTTCCTTTTATTTCAATGTCTTTTTTTTTTTTGATCTTCAGAGTAAGTTTTCTCTTGGGGATGCAAATGGGTTGAAAAGCTTAAACCACAGAGTCATAAGAAGAAATGGAAAAAGAAGAAAATTGCTTCCTATTTCAGTCCTGTTTTTTTTTTTTTGGAGGGGTTGTTGTGTTCATACTTTGTTGCCAAAGAAGACCATGCCATCAGAGAAATGATGACATGACTTGACTTGCACTTGCCTTTGTTTTGAGAGTGCAGGTCACTAACCTCCCTTTCTCCTCCTGAGTCATCTGGGTCCAGTGACCAGATATTCATCAGAGTGGCTGGAGATGACCCAGGATGCAATGGCAGGAGGGGGATGGATGGGTGGTGAGGAGTTGCCTCTAAAGGATTTCCACCCAGGTGAAAGAACCAATGATGATAAAAAGAATAGGTCTTTTAAAATTTCAGGTCTAGGGGAATCCCTTAATTTCAGATACTCATGAAGATGGTGGGGGTGGTGAGGGAAGAAGGAATGAGGATATGTAAGATTATGTGACCGGCCAGGAGGAGGAGGGAAGAGACTGAAGATTCAGGCAAGAGGCACCTTTCTACCCTGGTTATTCGAGATGCTCAGAGATTCCTCTGACTTTGCACTGAGCTGTCCCACATCATGGGTCTGCTCAAAGGTTCCAAAGCATGTGGAGTGTGTTCCATAGGGAACGTTAGCGGCTCAAGTACAATTGATTGCATTCCTGTCTGTGACGTTACAGGCAGGTGGGCTTCTAGGAATGATCTAAGGAAGCTGAAAGCTTACAACAGAGCTTTGGAAGGTTCTTAAAAAAGGGGACAGGACAGGAGGGAGGGAGAATACCAGGAG
The DNA here is from genome assembly GCA_028658325.1 of Potorous gilbertii. Lineage (NCBI taxonomy): Eukaryota > Metazoa > Chordata > Mammalia > Diprotodontia > Potoroidae > Potorous > Potorous gilbertii. Next base: position 52,775,030 of record CM053769.1, read on the forward strand.
GAGGGGTCCTGTCCCAAATAGAGGCAAGCATATTACCAGAAGAGCTAATTCCTCAAACCACATTTTTTTTTCTTAACTATATCCTTGTCTTTTCCCCCTGTCTCTCTCTCTCTCTCTCTCTCTCTCTCTCTTTCTCTCTCCCTCCCTCCCTCCCTCCCTCTCTCTCTCTGTCTCTCTGTCTCTCTCTCTTGTATTTAGTTTCTTTCATTTTGTTTTCTTACAGTGGCAGAGTTGCCAAAGAAGTAGTGGAGGCGAGTTCCAAAATCCAGAGGGACCCTCCTGAGGTGCACAGGTGAGTGGCCCTTTTCCTCGATGTCCCATGTGGCTCCTTTTCAAGGAAAACTGCCTTGATTGTTCACCCTGGATGCTGATAATTAAGAGTCACCCCCCCGAAGATCTCCCTAATACACCACAAATGTGTTCGTTTTCTTTCTTTTTCTTAGTGATCGGTCTAGGTGGTTTATTCTGCAAATTCCTCCCCCAGCCCCAGAAGGAAGCTCCTTAAAGACAGGCATTATTTCTATTTTGCTTCTGTAGACCATATTAAGGCAAGGAAAGGTAAAGTGGCAAAGTGAATAAAGTGTAAAAGGCTTATGTCATACTTATAACTTCCTGACTGTGGGACCCTAGGAAAGCCACCTCTCTTAGGGTTCTAGGGCCCAGCATTTCTTAAACTGGGGCTTGTGACCCAGTTTAAGAAGTACTAAAGGGGTCAGAGTGGAAGAAGTTTAAGAAGCCTTGCCTGGGACAATGGTAGCAAACTCAAACAGAAATGGGGCCAATAAACTATATGAAAGGGTGACGGTGGCACAGTGGATAGAGCGCTAGAGTGAGAGTCAGGAAGTCTCATCTTTTGAGTTCAAATCTAGCCTCAGACACTTACTAGTTGTGTGATGTAGGACAAGTCACATAACTTTATTTGTCTCAGTTTCCTCATCTTTAAAATGAACTGAAGAAGGAAATGGCAAACTACTCTGGTGTCTTTGCCAAAGAAAATTCCAAATGGGGTCACGGAGGAGTCCAAGAAAACTGAAAAGACTGAACAAAAACAACCATACATAAGGAAACCTGATGGCCACATATTGACTTGGAAAACCACAAATTAACATTATCTGTGTTTTATTGTATTTTATTTATTTTGTTAAACATATATCAATTACATTTTAATCTAGAGGGAGGGACGTCATGTTTGACACCCCTTCTCTAGGTGACTCTCTAGGAGGCTGGCAATTATAAGTCTGAGAGCTTCCAAAATCTGATTAGAAGATGCAGTGGTAACTTGAATTAGAAGATTTTTGGGGGGGAGGGTGTAGACAAGTGTTAATGTGAGCTCAGTGTAAGGAATCAGAAATTATGACACCATTTCCTGCTACTCCAAGAAGAGACATGAGTCTGCAAGTTCCTTGAAGGCAGAGACTTTTATTTTATTTTTGTGTCTGCAGTACCTAGCATTGTGTTTGACATATAGTGGAGGACTTAATAATTACTTGGTGATTGATTGATATTATCTCATTTAATCTGTTTGATATAACCATTTCTTGGGATATAAGAAGAAACCTAGAAACCATGATTAGAATATAGTTATAATTTCTTTGAATACTCTTGCTATTTCATGAGCTTCTTAAATCAGTTTCATTCAGGAGTTGTCACAGTACCAATGATTATGCCCCAGAAATATGTAAGTATATATATAGATCACAAAGCAGCCCGTGATGTTTTTTTCCTAGATTGACTGTGAGAATGAAAAACAATCAATGCACACATTAGATTGCTCTATAAAAACTCCTATAACCAGAGGTCTTCTGAGATGTAGGACTGAAAATTGGTCTTTCATTAGTGATATGGATAAAGGCAGGCAAAGCAGAGTAAGGCAATGGAATGCTCTTAACCAAAGTAAGGTCTAAACAGCAGGGCTCCTCTCCAGGTCAATCTCTAGAGATTCTTAGGGCAAAACGAGGATCTTATTTTATTCCCATTGCTTTGAAAGGTAGGTAAATTGTAATAAGGTGAGTACTAGCATCCTTGAATACTAAAGATAGTGGAAATAATCTGGAAGTAGAGATAGGAGCTGCAGAGGAAAAACAAACAAGAAATTGAAAAGGAAACCCATACTAAATTTGATAATCCCCATTCCCTAGTCCTCAGGAATTTCTCTGTTGAATTGGTTCCAGGAAAGAGAAACATGTCATCTAAAACTGGTGACACGACAATCCTTCCGTGCCTTTCTCCTTTGCTAATGGAAATTCCGATCCTGAGATGTAAGTCATTTCAGCTGCCTTGGTCAGTGCGCTTCATCTCAAATATGGTAGCCTGTGGTTGTCTCCCATAATTTTGACACAAACCAGGGAAAGCAGGCATCTGCAAGGAAGAGTTTCCCCTTTGGAGAGGATAGTTGTCAGTCACAGCACAGCTGGCTGGTCAACCTGTGGTAGAGTGGATTACAGTCATTACAGCTGCAAGCAGATGCTCTTCTGAAGGCATCTGGTTAGTTTTCCAGCCAGCTGACTGTCATCATGCTCACTAATTAATGGATATTCCCTTCCAGAACAAAATACATAGTTTGGGTAAGTAGACTGGCCAGTTGGAGAAATGAATAGGAAGTGGGCCACATGAAACAATTCTGCCCGACAAGGATATCTGCCAATACAGAGAAAGCACACCAGCTATAGATCGTGGGTGTTGCCTGTTTATCTGGCTGCCTGAGTTTGTTTCCTGAATTAAAATCATTCCAGACCTTGTCTAACCTCAAATATCCTGAGTATACATTAGATAGATCAGATCTTTTTTTTTTTTCCATTCTCATCTCCTTGTTGATGCAGCCTGTGTGCCTGCACTTAACTGCACAGAGTAGGAAATGCAATTTGCTATATTATGTGGCATGAATTCTAGCTAATTAGTGGATTAAAAAAAAAAGAACTTCAAATATGAAAAATGAAGTATGAGTGCCAGTAGTACAGTTTCTGTTCAGTCATGTCTGACTCTTTGTGACCCCATGGACCACAGAACTCCAGACCCTTCTGTCCTCCGTTATCAGTCACATTCACTGTTTTCATGATATTATCTATTGCATCCTCCGCCATCCCCCTTTTCTTTTTCCTTCAGCCTTTAGATTTTCCCAACATCAGGGTCTTTCCCAGTGAGTCTAGTTGTCTCATTATGTTACCAAGAGTATTTAAGCTTCAGCTTAAGTATTTGACCTTCCAATAAATAGCTTGAATTAATTTGTTTAAAGTATTGACTGATTTGACCTCCTTGCCATCCAAGAAACTCTCAAATCTTCTCTAGTGTCACAGTTTGAAACCATTGATTCTGGGATGCTCAGCTTTCCTTATAGTCCAACTCTCACAGTCATCCATTGCTAGAGGAAAAGCCATAGCTTTGACTATGCAGACCTTTGTCAGACCTTTATCAGACAAATAATTCAGTACCACTGGTCTAATCTATTTTGTGAAGGAGGGATATTAAAGTTCTGGAGGAAGACAGATATGAGAGATCAGATAAACATTTGAAATGATTCTTGGAAACCAATCCTTTGTGGGTTGTACTTGTTTTCAGAGCCAGCATTACCCAGAGCAAGAGTTCCCACTCGTTGAATAAACAGCTCATAATCAACATGGAACCCTTGCAGCCACTTTTGCCTTCTCCCATTGAACAGGAAGAGGAAGGTTCTTTGGATGGTGGTAAGTCATATCTCTGATAACATCCTGGTTGTGAGACCCTGGGCAAGTCCCTTAACTTAGGCAACTCTCTAAGAATATAAGTTGCAACTCATGCACCCATCTTCCTTGATGCAGGGGGTTTTCAGATAGGAATCATAGATCCAAACAAATAAACCAACCACACAAAAGTCAACTATTCCTTTCCATTTCATACACCAGTATCAGACACTTGCAATAGACCTGTAATACGAGTGGTTTTAGTAACTCATCTATCATCATTACATTTCTGAAATGAGACAATAATGGTCATTCCCCAACCTGCTCCTGAGAAGAGTTATTATCAAAGTGCCTTTTTCAAAATTGAATGATGTGAAAATCACTGGTTTGATACAAAATCACAATATAAATTTATTATTTAACATTAAATCTTGATGTTGCTAAGTTTACATGATATCAAACTATATATTTCATTATAATAGTGATTTTTAAATTGTCTTATTAGATTATATGCTTTTTGAGTAATTTTACCAGCTCCTTTGCTGGGCCTGATTGATACTGGCTTCTCTTCTGTCTTTTACAGTATCAATCAGACCCAGTCAACTAGTCATTGATCCTTTCTAAATTTTTACTCCAAACTTCCATCCCCCTTTCACAGTTGCAATTCCACTAATTTTAACTAGAAAAAAACACAACCAATTCCTAATTAGTCTTCCCTCTCACCAAATCAAAAGATGCTAGACCAAAAAAAAAAAAGACTATGTTGAATGTGTCCATGGTTCTATACATTCTTTGCTTTTTAAGGTGACTTCCTGAAGGGAAGGATCCTGTCTCTGTATCATGCCTGGTACTCTGGGTGAAAAAAAATCACTATACATGTACCTGCTTTAAAAAAAAATTACTACTGCAGAAAAATGAATTCAAATAATGTCTTCTGTGGTTTAGACTCCAGTCTTCTAGAAACAATTTTTATTTAATTCACACTCAAACCAGTTCTGCCTTGGAGAGAGATGTCCAAAATGGCATAGATCTACATGACTCTAACATGACTCTTTACCATACAAACATTTTGGGTAAAATTTCAGGTAACAATATCAGTCTTGATCAAGGATAACAATATTTAACATTTATTTAATTAATTTTAACATATTTTTTAACAATATGTTAAAATACAGTTTGACATTAACATTCCAAAGCAGTCACCCCTCATTTCCTACATGAGCATTTCCTCTTAAGAGTTTCTTGTGATTAACCTTGAATTTCAAAATATGAGAGACACCATCCCCAGGTGTCATGGTACCAGCCCTTCCAGAGAGGTGGTAAGGCAATAATTCTGCTTAGAAAGGAGTTAAGGCTGGTGATCACTTTCATTTCATTTCAAAGGAAGGTCTTAGTTTTTGTTCTTCCTGGTATCTAACAATGGAAAAGATCTGGAAAGAGTTTTAGTCTGGAGAAATAGTATTTCTTAATATTTCTAGATAAGTTGAAAAGGAGGTTTTTGAAAATATGCCTCAACAATACAAAAAAAATAGAAATAAGAAAATAGAAAATAAACAATATATTTTACCCAGACATGAACTCAATATATCGCATTATCCTTTGTCTCTATGATGACTTTTTCTTCTTGTTTTACAGAATTAATCATATTCTGGGTAATGCTAAGAAATGTTTAATCAATTCTGTCAGCCTGGAGTCAGGAATAGTCATTGTCTATTAGTCAGACTCTTCCTCCTGACTTGAAACTGCCAGGAGATGGCAGTGCAGGGTATTTGTGCCCATAGCAGCCCTCATGACCTTAAATAATAATTAGTTTAGACATCTGAGAAAATGTGTGAGATGACTTTTTCCCCATAAGACAAGCCTGGGAGATGATAGAAAGGAGGGCAGATTGGGGAAAGGGATGGTTGGGGGCAAGGGAGAGATGGTGAGAAAATTTGGAATTCAAAATCTTGTGAAAGTGAATGCTGAAAACTGAAAATAAATTATATTATATTAAAAATCTTCTAAATAAAGTGGGGAAAAAGATAGGCCTGGGGGATTAATTTTCAGATCGGCTCAGTTGGACTGAGGAAAAAAAATCAGGTTATAGATAGCACTAAGTAACAAGGAAGTTTTGATAGTGCCTTAAAGTTGCTAGGAAACAGGGATCAGAGTGAATTAGAAATGGGGTAGGCTTCAGCTGAGAATTTCCTACAACTTGAAACCTGACTTTTTGGAGCTCTGCAGGGGTGAAAAAAAATAGGATTATGAGAAGGGACATGGTATTTTTAGAAATTCCTTTCGAGAAGACATATGAGTACATTTTTCAGGTATATGTTAAAATAAATGATTTGTTTTCCTACTCTAAATCATAGCTGTTTTTTGTATGTTCTCTACAAGAAGATTGAAATTATTATGGCAAAGATGAGTAAAATATATCAAATGAGGATGGTCAATTGACAGTAGTTGTGCCTCAGTATAACAGTAGTTATCATTTACTATGGCACACATGCAGATCAGCATAATTAAAAAGGTAGATCTGATTATTTTTTCTTCCTTGAGGCTTAGCAGACAGAAATAAACATGCTTGTTCTGAAAATATTTAATGCCATGCCACTACAAATATAGTTACCATTTTTTATTTTTGCCTTTTCACACCATAGTTATTTGCCCATAACAGCTCTCTCCATTGTAGCAAAGGAAAAGAAAATGAAGTAGAGAAAGCAAAGAAAAAGAAAAATAATTAAGCAAAACCAACCATTGCAGGGTTGTTAGCATGTGCCGTGTTTGGCATTTATAATTCCCCACCTCTGTTGTTGAGAGGTAATTCCCCACCTCTGTTGTTGAGAGGAGGGAGGTATATATAGTTCTTCATTAGACCTCTTAGTTTTAATCAGAATTCAACTATCTTTTCATGTTCTTTCATTGACATTATTACCATAATTGTGTTCATTGTTCTCTTAATTTATTGGTTCTGTTTAATTTGCTATATATCAGTTCATACAAGTCTTTCCATGTTTCTCTGAATTTCTCATTTATATTTTCTTATACCATTCCATTATATTCACATACCATACTTTGTTCAGTCTTTGCCTAACTGATGGGCATCCATGTTGTTCTTGCTCAATGTGGTTATGTTTTTGAGGATTGTTTTGAGGGTATGTCTAGAACCATAAAAAATATTTGGTTTTGAAATTTAATTCTGAAAAAGGGTGTGCAAACACGTCAGGACATTCTTATGCATACATATGTTGCCCACCTCTTTGCCAGGACTGCCTTGCCCCTGATCCCTTTTCCCTATCCCTTGCATGTAACAGGTGAGCTGAGGCACAGCTGCATTTTCCATTTTCAGGCCCTTAAAAATAATTCCAGTGCCTTTCATATATAAGAAGCAGTTGCTTGCATTCCATCACCAGTCAAGTCTCTGACAAGCCAGAAGGCTGCACAGAGTTGCTTGAATTTTGAGTTGCTAGACCCCCATGCTCCACTGATTCTGGCTTCCTTGTGTTTATTTCACTTGAGAATTCAAAAGAATAACATGCCATCTTCTCCCTCCCAATGTGGCATAACCATAGTTCATCTCTGATATTCCCTTGGTCCCTAGAACTCAGGGAATCATAGATTTTGGGCTGGAAGGGGCCTTAGAAGTCTTATATTCTAACTCCCTCATTTTACAGATGAAGAAACTGAAACCCAGAGAAATTAACTGCTAGAAGGATTAAGTGATCCACCCAAGGCCATGCAAGTAGCAAAGCTAAGATTTGAACCCAGGTTTTTTGACTATAGACAACTACTATGTTCTCCACTACTTTACACTGCCTTTCAGGGAATTCTTGTGGTATTCACTTGAGCTATGGCAAGCTCTTTGCAAAATCAGTTTATTTTCCTTGGATAGAATGGGAACTTCTTGAGAGCAGGAGATGTCTTACTTTTGCATTTGTATCTCCATCAGCTGGCACGTATCCAGTGCCTAATATATTTTTCATTTATTAATTTTTTTTACATATCCTTTCTTATCAAATGCATCATCTGCCCCCAAAAGATCCACTTTTTATATGAAAGAACAAAAGGAAAGGGGAAAACAGTTGAACAAAACAAATCAATTTATCAACCTAGTCTTTTGGTAGATGCAATATTCTACATCCATAATTCCCAACTTTGCCAGGAAGGAATAGGATACGTATGTAAAGTCTCTTCTTTGGGGTCAAGTGGAGGGGAGCCATTATTATTATGTATCCAGTTTAATTCTGTATTTTCATTCTTTCCATTTATATCATTCTCATCATTGTTTGATTCTCTTTACTTCACACTCTGCCATGTTTCTCCGAAATTTTGATGTTCATAATTTCTTGCAATGGTGAGTCATTTCTTCGTCAATTTACTCCGGCCATTTCCCCTTGAGGTTCTTTTGGGTTGTAGCCTGGATGCTCTGTCTAGATTTCTTGTGGCTACCAAGGGGTAGGAGGCATTTGCAAATCCTCGGAGCACCTCGATTTTTCTGCGACTTTGCTGTATGTGGCCAAACACAAGAATCTATATTATATATAATTGTTTAACTATATAACTGTAGTTGTGACTCCTGTAATTTTATACATCCTTTTAGAGTGGAAATTCCTTGAGAGAAGGGATTTTTATTCTCTATGTTTGCCTCCTGTGCACATAGCATACTCCTTGATTCAAAGTAGCTGCCTAATAAAGGCTTGTTAATTCATTGTACCATTTCAATGTTGTTATCTTTTAAACTCTTCCAAATAATGGTATCTTTGAGTCATTCCCTTACATCCAGGGGTGGTGATATGGTGGGCAGGAGTCCTTGGGAGTTCTTGATTTGACATAGGGCATCTCCTTCCTCATTTTATTTTTAATTGCTGTCTAAGATTAGTGAACTACAAACTCAGAATTCATCTTCACACCTAATGAATTTCTGATGAGAAGGGCGTGATTTGCATCAGCTACTTCTAACCCCCCCCCGCCCCCCCTCCCCACCCCCGCCGTCACCTCTCTGGGCATAGAGAACTCCATGCACTCCTTGAGCAAAGGGATAAAGGCTATGTATCATCATGCCCCAGAACACTCTGAGAATCTACTGTTAACTTTATAATTTCTTGTAATTTGAGACCTCCTTTGTGCTTTCATTCTGGGTAATCTCAGGAGCTCTGGGTGATGGTACTTGGTGACACCCAGTTGGCATAAGAGTGCTTTATACCATCCAAAAGAAAGAGGGGCAGTGGAGATTTTACAAGTAGTAACTATTATGTAAGGAATACAAGCATTCCATTCTGCTGCAACTGAGGCATGTATTATTTATTTTTTAAAAGAATTAGCATTTACTTTGTAGATTGCCTCTGTGCAGTATTTCATTCCTGAAAGTTGCTAATTCAGCATAACTAGATCAGTTTCCTAAATGCACTATGCTTCAGTGTGTGTGTGGAAATGACTCCTACCACTGGAGAGAAGGCAAGGGAGAAGAAAATAATTTCTGTATTGCCTACTAGATGCTGGGTACTGTGCCAAGTGCTTGTTACAAATATTTTCTCCTTTAATCCTTACAGTAAACTTGCTAGGTAGATGTTATTATTTTCCATGTTTTACAGTAGAAGAAATAAGTTAAATGACTTGTCCAGGGTCACACAGCTAGTTAGTGTCTGAGGCCAGATTTGAACTTAGGTCTTCTGACTCCAAGTCCAACCCCTTGGTTACCCTACAACCTCTTATCATCTCCATATTATCACGTGTCCTAGTGTCCATGGTGTTGGTTGCCTGGTGTATTTGTGTGTAGAGGGAGAGGAGGGTTGATAAAAGGATTGGTCACATTCATTTCCCCAGCTGCAGATTAGCAAACCATTCAAAATTCATTATATAGCCCAAGCTACCATCACCGTAGGCCCTGAGATAAGTCATTTAGAGAAAGTAAGAGGGAGTAGCACGAACACTGGTTACATTGGTGAAATGGGGTAGATAATAGTATCAGTGTCACAGTTTTGTTGTGAGACTGAAATGTTATCACATATAAAGTCCTTTTCAGACCCTAAGTACCATATAAATTTTAACTATTGTCAGTATCATCTTCATAATTTAATAAATTCCGGTCATCTCCAAGAGTTCATTGGGAATCGCTTCTACATATAATAGGGCAAAAGTTAACTGTCTCTGACAACAGTGGTATGTATCCAGAGGGCTTTCAAATGATTATTAGTTGAAATAAAAATATGATGTCCTTGTCCACAACCAAAGCTCGGACTCTAATTAGACCACAGCTAAGGAACTAGCAGTTCTGATTTTTCTAGCTGAATTCATTAAGTGAGAAATAGTTCACTTTAGGGGCATAGTTTTCCTTTCTTGGTTGCTCATAAACCTGTGTAGAAGTTTTTTTTTTTATCTTATTAGTAGGATGCACTTAATCATAGGGAATGTCTAAAATTCCACCTTCTGCTTGTGTTGGCATCTTGCAGCTGTGTTGGGCATCAGTAATGAGTTACTATAACAGAGGTTCTGGGACACAAGGCCTCTGCTGAGGTGAAGAAATATGTCATTCAAATGTCACATGAAATCATTCAGATTTCCAGTTGTTAAGGCAGAGGAGCTGAGCCAGAAGGGATCATAAGTGTAACCAGCTGTGACAGACATCGATTCCTCCAAGAGGGGAAGAAATTATTTTGCTTGGCTTCTAGAAAAGGGAATACACCCATATTCTTCCAAAGAAATCATGGGCTGTAGAAAAAGTAAAAAAATAAGAATAAACGGCCATTCTTTGGAAGCAGTAGCCATAAATTTTCTGAATTTTCAATGTTATATAGTTAAGGCGGGGCACTGTCCTCTACTGTTTTCATTTCAGTTGGTTATAGTGAAGGCATCATCAACTCATGGTAAATATTACTTGTCATTGTCAGTTCAAGAATTCCCAAAATTTCTACGTATACACCCTTTTCTACTTGTGGTCCTGACACAATTTATTGTCACTGAGAAGCAGATTTAGGCTCAATAAAAGGAAGAGCTCCCTAACAATTGTTGTTCAGTCCTGTCTGACTCTTTGTAACCCCATTTAGGATTTTCTTGATAAAGATACAGTGAGTGGTTTGCCATTTCCTTCTCCAGCTCATTTTACAGATGTAGTAATAAGAAGCCTTTAGGGTTAAATGATTTGCCTAGGGTCTTACAGCAGTAAGTGTCTGAGGTTAGATTTGAACTCAGATGCTCCTGACTTCAGGCCCAGTGCTCAATCCACTGTACCACTTAGCTGCCCTGACCACTGCCCTGACAGAGCGGCACAAGGTTGAAGTGTGTCTTCTCCACTGCTCGATGACAGAGACTAGATGAACATTTGTTGGAGACACCACAGAAAAAATCCCTTTTTTGACTACATATGAGACTAGATGGCCTGTGAAGTCCTTTCTAATGTTAAGATTCGTTCTCTGAAAATCTATATAACTATGTTGTGGGTCGGTACAGTATAAAATGAGAAATGAGCAGTAGGGAAAAATGAACAGGGTGTATAGCATGGTGGGGAAAAGTACTAACTCTAGAGTTAGAGGACCTGGGGTCAAATCCTGCCTCTCACATTTGTTACCCGTGTGACCTTGGGCAAGTCATGTACTCTTTTTGAGAAAGTCATTTTTCCTCACTGGACTTTTTTTTTCCTGTCAGTGAGGAGGTCAGATTCCAAATCTAGATCTATGATCCTATAAAGACATAGTAGTATAGCAATAGGAACCACTTTTGTTTGTCCAGCGATGAAATGTAAGCAGAGGAAAGAGTCTCTGGAGAGATACTTGACTGATTAGCTCCAGAATATTCCTGAGTGGAGTTCCCTACTGGGAAGATTGAATATTTCTCAATCTTACAAGTAAGCCATTGACCTCACATTTTATTCTATGTATAGATGGGATAGACATTGAATACTTTTTAAAAAATCTGCTTTAGCCCTATAATCCAGATGTGTAAACTACGTGGTGATAGTATCTCCTTAAATTATACATTGACTTCGCTGTTTTAAATATTTTTGGTTTTTTACTTTTATAACCCATGATGAGTCATGACCACCAAAGCCTTGGCATTCATTGATGTGGTTTGAAGGATGCCTTGGTATCATCCTTATCCAATTGTATCCGTAGTAACATCATAATTACTCACAGGGATCCTGGATTTTATGTAATTTTATTTTCCGTAGCATTTGGCAATCATTTCTTCTTTTCACGATCTTCTAGAAGTTTTTGAGAATCACTGAAGTTGAAAGTCAGTGAAACGATATTCATGTAGACTTGCCCTATGAAATTTATATAAGTTGTTAAAACTTGTTGTGATTCTTAATGGAACAGTGATTAGAGAGCTGGACTTGAATACAGGAAGATCCGAGTTCAAGTGAGGCTTTAAACGCTTACTAGCTCTGCTGTGAGTCTGGGCAAGACACCTGGTTTCTGTTTCCCTCAGTTTCCTTATCTGTAAATGGGTTTGATATTAATAGCATCTCCCTTCTAGGAATAATAGAGATAGTAATTAAGTGCTTAGCAGAGTGCCAGGCACATAATTAGTGCTGTATAAATGTGGGCTATTGTGGATATTGTAAATTTTTATTTATAGAAGCTCTTGGCTCCATCTCCCACCATCTTGTAAAGCAAACAAACAAACAAAAAAGCAGATGCTAGTGTGTACTAATTTTTTTATACAGCCAGGTTTAAGGATAAAATAGAGTATACAAGTCCAGAGTAGCACAGTTTGCAGAAAAGAGCAGAGTTCTTCTTCTTGTTACTTTTTTGGCCCCTTTTTTAATGAATTCTGTAAAACCAGTCAAGTATTAAAAATTAATGGCAGTCAGTGTAAAAGAGAATATGAAATGAAAGTTTCCCCATTATAAAGGGCCTTTGCTTCCTTTATTTTACTTCCCTTGTTGGAACAAAGTCCCACCAGGCATCTTTCTTTTAACCTGAAGCTTTCTTGAACATAGCAATGGCAGATAAGACAGTGATAGTGGCAGTTCCTATGACATAGTCTTCCATTTCACCATAACTACACATAGGAATGTGTACATCCTACATCTCTCTGTCCTCTCTGTGTTCTGCTTCTGTGATGAAAAATTCTGACTTTTCCCTATTTGATATAACCTCCATCTTTTCTTGAGACTGTTCTCTTTCCTCACTGTGATTCTCACCCTCAGTACTTTTCTGACTTCATTTTCCTTACTTCCCAAGCTCAACCATGTGGGTTAACTCCACATTACCGTCTTCTCTTGAAGCTCTGGCCCCTTTGTCCCATCCTTGCTCATGCCTTTCCAAACTCCAACTCGACATTACTCCTGTCCTTCATCTCCTCTGTTCCCATTCATGTACAGAGTGGGATCCAGTCCTGATGACTGGCTCCAGTGAAAATTTATGTTTATATTTAACCTCAGCTAGACCCTCAGTGGAACATGACAACCCTTTTACTCCTCCTTGACTGAGCCTCTATCTCCCTTCTCACAGGGATTTTTCTATGCTTTTTTGTCTCTGCTCAAACATCTCGCACTTGCCTCTCTTTCAACCCTCTTAGCTGAGGACCTTGCCTCATATATTACTGAGAAAATAGAGGCCACATGCTGTCAGCTCCTCTTCTCTACATCTCAAAGATCTGCCCATCACTCCCCTTTCCCCAGTTCTGCCTTCTCTTTCCTCCCTTCCTCCAGTCTCTGATAATAAAGTGCCTCTTCTTGCCAAGGCCAACCCTTCTGTGAATGTCCTTCATCCCATCCCTTTCTGTCTTTTCTATCAAATTGCTGCCTCAGTCATTCCCTCTTTCTAACCTTGAACCTCTCCCTATCTCCCAGTTTCTTTCCTGCTTCCAATAAACATGCTCAGGTCTTTCCCATCCTTAGAAACCTCCACTTGTCCCTGCCATCCTTTCAAGGTTCTGTCGTTTCTCTTTCCTCTCCCTTTTAGCCATACTGTTTGAAAAAAGCTATATACACTCACTGATGTTGCTGTTTTTCTCTTATACTTTACCATCTAGCTTCTAACTTCATCGTTGAACTGAACTACTACCTCCAAAATGACAAATGATCTCTTTGTTGCAAAATCTGATGGTCTTTTATTTAATTGTTCTGGACCTCTCTCCACCATTTGACTCTGTCCTCAATAGATTGTCTTGTTTTTTGTAACGCTACTCTCTTACACTTCTCCTGTCTGTCTGATTGTTTCTCAGTCTTCTATAGAAACTTTGCCCACCTTCTACCTGTCCATAAACTCCAAAACTTTGGCCTGAGTGCTCTTTCTCTATACTTTCTTGCTTGGTGGCCTCATCAGCTCCCTTGGACTTAGTTAGCATCTCATTCAGAGGCTACAGTATATATCCAGTGATAATATAAATAATGACGTAATGATAGTTAGCATGTATATATCACCTACTGTATACCAGGCACTCTTCTGAGCTGTTTACAAATATTACCTCTTTAGATCCTCACAACAACCGTGGGAGGTAGGTGCTATTATGATATCTATTTTACAGTAGAGGAAATGGCTCTTCCTGAGTCACTCCATTATCAACAGGGGGCCCTCTCCACTGATCATGATCTATATCTTGCCACTGGACCCAGATGGCTCCAGAGGAGAAAGTGAGGCTGGTGACTTTGCAGAGCCCTGCCTCGCTTAAATCCAATTCACTTGCAAGTCATGGCATCACCTTCCTTATGTCATTGTCCTCTGTGAGAACAAAAGACAAACAGCATCAAAAACCATGATCAACAAATGCTTTTGGGCTTTTCAAATTGGATGTCCCATAGATATCTTAGATTCAGAAACAAAACTCACTGTTGTTGCTGCCAGACTCTTCAGACTTACCTGACTCTGACACAGATTGTAAACTCCTTGTGGATAAGGTTAGACTACTTTGTACTCTGCGTACTCTATCCTCCTTTTATATCCCTAACCCTTACCACATTGGGAAGCTAGGTGATACAGTGGATAGAGCACTGGCACTGGAGTCAGGAGGACTTGGCATATAGTAGGCACTGAATAAATATTTCTTTTCTTGATTGACTGACATCTACTACCACTGACTGACTTGATTGACTGACATACTACTACTCTATAATCATGTATCATGGATATTTTGCTAGACAAATGAGTTGGTTTTTGTGGATATGCCTGAATTCATATGGAATCAAATAGAAGACCATTCTGTAAGTCTTTGACATGATTTCAAATGAAGGGTACTTACTACCTTGTGGGGTAGTATTTTTAAAATAATTATTCATTTTAATTTTTAACCCATTTTAAAATTTCTCTTCCCCCTGGCTCAAATCAGTGAGCCAATCCATGCAACAAAGAATTTTTTTAAAAATAAAAATAAACGCCTGATATCAGCTGAATCTGATAGTATATGTAATGTTTCATACCTCTAATCCCTATCTATATGTCATTTCTTTATACAAAGATAAGTTTGCTATAATTTGTCTCTGGAACCAGGGCCTTCATTAAAAGAGTGAGCTTTCATGATTTAGGTATGGAACAACTTTTTGGTGGGTCTTAGGTCACCGCTGGATATTAGCAAATTGAGGGATATCTGGTCTGTTTAGCATCACAGAGAAGAAACTTTTAAGTAAATGACTGATTGGCCAAAGGGGCTGATGCTTACTCTCATTGGTTCAGACAGCTGCTCACCTTTCCTAGTTATTACTGTCTACAAAGCTGGTGGAAAATATGGGGAAAGAATTAGGAGTTCCATCTGCTTTTGCAATTCAATTTAGTTTCTCTTTGCTAAAGGAAAAATGTCTCATCTGCTCCACCCTCAGGCAGCAAAATAATAAAGCAGAATTGATGAGAAAACAAATGCACCCTGTAGAGAGAGACAAAAGGAAGATATTGGTAGTTGAGCATACGAACATGCAAAACAAAGGAGGCTGTTTTAATTGGTACTGTCAAGGACAACCTGTCACCCATTTTTTTCTTAGAGTAAGCTCTTGTGTGACATCACACAATGCTGCATCCTAAACAATAACTATATTTTTCTAAGTATTGGCATATAAGAGAATATTTAGTTCACCAGGCCAGTGTAGAGACAAGTAGCCACTTAATTTAAAATTAAAATTTCCAGAGAGCCAGTTCATGCAAAATGAGAGAAAATTATACTTGTTCCTATTTGACATTTTTAGGTTCTTTGGGTTGACAGCAGGTATTGTGTCATTTTTTATTCTTCTGTTTTCAGCACCTAGGATAGTAACCTACTCAGAATGAGTACTTGATGTTTATTGAGTGGAATTAATTTTTTCAACTAACAAATATTAGTTTTCTTTCCTTTCCACCTCTCCCATCCTCAGAAAAAAAAAGAAAAACAACACCCTTGTAACAAATATCCATATTTAGGCAAAACAAATACCCCCCTCCCTCTCTCTTCCACCATGGATTGGGCTAAAAATGTGTGTCTCATTCTGCATATTTTGTCCGTTACCTCTCTGACCTGAGGTGGGTGGCATTCTTCATTGTTAGACCTCCAGAACTGTAGTTTATTATTTTTTTCTCAAGTCTTTAGTTGAATTCTTTTCCGCAAGTTGTAAACTCAAGAGTTTTAATTCTTTTTAATTGACAACTTAGTATCTAAATTCCAAGAAAATAACCTACCTTCCATAAATTTTCATAATAATAATAGAAACTGGCATTTATATAATGCTTCAAAGCTTGCAAGGTGTTCTACATGCATGAACTAAGGTAGTCATCACAATAGTCTTGTGACGTGGGTAATAGAGATAGATATTCATGGCCCCATTTTGCATAGGAGGAAATTGATGTTTAAGCAAATAAAACAACTTGCCACAGGTTACACAGCCAACGAATGACAGAAGTGAGATTTGAACGTGGGTTTTCCTGACTCCAAAACCAGCCCTCCAAAAGAAATCAGCTGACATAACAAACAAAAACCCCAAAAACCCCAAACCCAAGAAACCCCAAACAAAGAAACTAAGGATACCTCATGGTGTTCTTTCTACAGTCTCTAGTAAGTTTTAAGTCTTTTAAAAAATCAGTGAACTCTCTCTATATTTATAATGTATTAGGCTATTCCGCAAGGTAAGGATTTGTCCTAATGAGTTTTGAATACTTCCCAGTGCTTACACAGTTCTTTCCACATAGGAGGTACATAAAGAATGATGTTTCCTAAGTGAAGGAATGAATAATATTGCCTTCAAAGTAATGGCCCCATCTTGTTATTGACTTTCTATGATTTTTCACTGCTTCTTTCCTCGTCTTTTTTTTCTTTCTTTTTTTGTGTGACAATAATCTAAATTCCATCATTCAAAATTTTGGCTGAATGCCCTTGTGGGAAAAATGAGATTGTGACTTAGTAAAAATATTGTTCTTGAAAAACAAACATATTTCCAAGGTTTACCTTTGTTTAAAGGAGACTGCTTAGTGATATGCATTGTTTCCGATGAATAAATAAGATGGAGAGTAAATCAAACAGGAGAATGTAATTGTGGAGAGGTTCTTAAGGCTCTTAGATTGCCTAAGCCTCCGGAGAAGGTTGTTTGTTTTCTGGTTGCTATGCTCTGCTGAATAGAATATTTTCTAATAGAGGCAAAGATTGTCATCTGTTAGAGCATCTCATATGATTTTAGAATCTTTAAAAAATTATTTTTTTCAGGGTGTTCATGATGTCATAGAATATAAACTTAGATCTGGAAAGGCTTTAAAAGTCAGCTAGTCCAATGCTTTCACTTGACAGATGAAGAATCTAGGACCCAACGAAATTCAGACTTGCCCAATGTCACAAACTTAAAGTGGAACAGAGCTAACATTTGTTGCCTGGATCACTGATTCTAAATCCAGCCCTCTATCTAAGACATCACCTGTTTATTCCATCAGATGACAGAATTTAGAGATGAAAGACTTAAAGATGTTTTAGCTGAGGAAACTAAGACTAAGAAAAGTAAAATATCCTGTCCAAGAACACCTGGAAATAAATGAATGAACTGGGATTTGAACCTAGGACTTTCAATTCCAGATCCATTTCTTTCTATTTTGCTGCAGAGTTTGTTCTGCATACTTTTCAAATCTTTTAGTGGATTATTTTCCCATTGTTTGATGGTTATAGTCTAGGCACCATAATAAACTTGAGGATAACACATTATGCATCATTGATTGTAGCTCACTTTCTGTTTCCTAAAACTCTAGAGGAATTTGCAATGCTGTGCTCTAGTCCTTGATTAAAAAGTTTATTTAAATTAGAAGTCAGTATGGGAATCAGAGGACCGTGGCTCAAATCTTACCTCTAATGATTGATATCTGAGTGAACTTTGAGTGACTTCATTTCCGTGGACCTCAGTGTTCTTATCTGTAAAATGAGGAGTTGGGGTTAGATGATTCCTGATGTCCCTTCCAGCACTAGATTTATGATTGCATAATTCCATTAGCAAATGGTGCTTAGACTTTAGATTTGCCTGGTTGGAGATGGAAAGGTATGAAGGATATAGAAGAAAAAGAGTGGGCCAGTCATTTGGAAGAAATGAAGGAATGAAGATGGACACTGGAATGGTCTGTTGATATCCATGGGAAAGCCTTGAGCATACTAGGTGGATCACCTGTAGGGGATTTATAAAAAAAATATGGATTAAAAAAATTGCATAGGATTGAGAAGTCCTGGCTTGGGTTATAGTCTGCACTGTTGGATTCAATTGACCACCTCAGTGATGTGACAGATCCACTGAAGTCTGCCATTTTGTTCTGAAATGTTGAACTTAAGATTTCAAGATAGATTTCTACCTGTGCTAGTGGATAGGAGTTGACTTTGAGGGTTTAAGTGGTATATATTACTACATATCTGAACCTGTTGAGAGAGGGTGGAGGTATAATTTTATTTTCTTCCCTTAGAACATATCTATCATATAGGATGTATGCTGCTATCATATAGGAATCCTTTGCTCAATGAATCTACATTCAGTTTCAGAGAAGAGGTCGCACTACTGCTGTTCTTTGCAATTTAGTGCATTATAATAAAATAGTTTGTTTCATTAACTTTGGTTCTGAAAAAATATGACTAAACATCATATCTTGGACTTTATTACATGAAGATGATAATAGAAATCCTAGGTCAACTCTTCCTTTCCCCTCATTCTCCTCCCCCACCATGGGAAGGAACATCCATGAATCATTAGGAAAGGAATTATTTCTCTTGATAACTCCACAAATATTTCACCCCAAGAGCAAAAGGGGTACAGAGGATGCTGTTTCTTCTGAAATATTGACTTAGAAATTCCTTCTTTTCATGAGACTACTTATAAGGTAAGATGGAAGGAAATTCTTAGAGAGGATCATTCAGAATTATAGATGGATAGAAACACTGAGTTGGGATAGGAACTCCCGCTTGGCAACTTGTTTGAAAAGTCATCTAACAAGAACATTATCGTATTTCATATAATGATGTTCAATAACTTAGTGCCGAGTTACATTGTTTTGGAATGTCTTCTTGCCAT